>CAXIVR010000004.1:24590009-25051127 GCA_964035755.1 Teleogryllus oceanicus
TCTCTCTCTCTCTCTCTCTCTCTCTCTCTCTCTCTCTCTCTCTCTCTCTCTCTCTCTCTCTCCTCTCTCTTCTCTCTCTCTCTCTCTCTCTCTCTCTCTCTCTCTCTCTCTCTCTCTCTCTCTCTCTCTCTCTCTCTCTCTCTCTCTCTCTCTCTCTCTCTCTCTCTCTCTCTCTCTCTCTCTCTCTCCTCTCTCTCTCTCTCTCTCTCTCTCTCTCTCTCTCTCTCTCTCTCTCTCTCTCTTCTCTCTCTCTCTCTCTCTCTCTCTCTCTCTCTCTTCTCTCTCTCTCTCTCTCTCTCTCTCTCTCTCTCTCTCTCTCTCTCTCTCTCTTTTTTTTTTTTTTTTTTTTTTTTTTTTTTTTTTTTTTTTTTTTTTTTTTTTTTTTTTTTTTTTTTTTTTTTTTTTTTTTTTTTTTTTTTTTTTTTTTTTTTTTTTTTTTTTTTTTTTTTTTTTTTTTTTTTTTTTTTTTTTTTTTTTTTTTTTTTTCTTTTTTTTTTTTTTTTTTTTTTTTTTTTTTTTTTTTTTTTTTTTTTTTTTTTTTTTTTTTTTTTTTTTTTTTTTTTTTCTTTTTTTTCTTTTTTTTTTTTTTTTTTTTTTTTTTTTTTTTTTTTTTTTTTTTTTTTTTCTTTTTTTTCTCTCTCTCTCTCTCTCTCTCTCTCTCTCTCTCTCTCTCTCTCTTCTCTCTCTCTCTCTCTCTCTCTCTCTCTCTCTCTCTCCTCTCTCTCTCTCTCTCTCTCTCTCTCTCTCTCTCTCTCTCTCTCTCTCTCTCTCTCTCTCTCTCTCTCTCTCTCCTCTCTCTCTCTCTCTCTCTCTCTCTCTCTCTCTCTCTCTCTCTCTCTCTCTCTCTCTCTCTCTCTCTCTCTCTCTCTCTCTCTCTCTCTCTCTCTCTCTCTCTCTCTCTCTCTCTCTCTCTCTCTCTCTCTCTCTCTCTCTCTCTCTCTCTCTCTCTCTCTCTCTCTCTCTCTCTCTCTCTCTCTCTTCTCTCTCTCTCTCTCTCTCTCTCTCTCTCTCTCTCTCTCTCTCTCTCTCTCTCTCTCTCTCTCTCTCTCTCTCTCTCTCTCTCTCTCTCTCTCTCTCTCTCTCTCTCTCTCTCTCTCTCTCTCTCTCTCTCTCTCTCTCTCTCTCTCTCTCTCTCTCTCTCTCTCTCTCTCTCCTCTCTCTCTCTCTCTCTCTCTCTCTCTCTCTCTCTCTCTCTCTCTCTCTCTCTCTCTCTAACAGTTGATGATACGATGGAAAATCCGTAAGTTGAATTACCTAGGAGCAAAGTTAACAAATAAATAGCAAAGACAACTTCACTTTTCTTATCTCCACACGTAGAATAAACAAGTATAGCATTTATATTCATGGTTGCTTGTAACATGATTGAATTAGATCTTAATTTTCTAGCTGCTCAACCATAATTTATAGGAACTTTTAGGTACGGTAATAAATGATTATTTATTGAGTTTTTCATTTTGTTATATATGAAGGATTACGGTTGACAAAGAAATTAAGTTTAAGCAAAAAATATACTTTTAGGGCTATAAAACTGTTTCCAATGCTATTAATACCCGTGACAGTAAAGAGTTGCACACGCCGCCATCTTACTTTCACCCGATTGGCTTCACTTGTAGAGGCAACATTGCCCATCTACTTCTATATATCTGTGGAAGTACTACTCGCGCAACTTTTCTTGAACGATGACCTTGCTTCTCCCTCCCTTGAGCAATAAACAGTTGAAGGCAAACGCTCGCAGCGAGCACTGATGACAACATTCCAAGCATTAAAATTTTGTTGGCGCGAAACAGCTAGTCAAAGATAGACCTATGGATGACCTAGCCGCACACGTAGTAGGTTTGACTTTGATTTTCCAGAGATTGGCATTACTGTAAATACTCTAGTGGTCGACTTTGTAACTAATAGCTCTCACTCCATCCGTATTTCTTCAATCCATCGTTCAAGAAAAGTTGCGCGAGTAGTATCGAAGACTGCAAAACTCCAATTTTTTTCAACGTCTTCTTACTAAAACCATTTTGAAAATATATTTGTTGCGAGAGTGATGGTCTAGGAGTAATGTGATTTGCGTGTTAAGGGGTCTGAGATCTCTAAGGTTCTGAGATCGAATCTGAGAGCGGAGAAAACAGTTTTACTAGTTGGAAACACATTTGCCCTCGTGCAGTATTATAATGTGTCGTAGCCTCCACAACTAATACGAGAATGTAAGTGCTGCTGTAATTTTAATAGTTAATAAATAACAAATAATACTCAACATTCTTATTAACTATATTACAATTTTGTAGAGTATTGAAAAATAACCAAATTAGAGGTTTATTCACCATTAAACTCGAATATATTATCCTAAAAAGGTAGAAAATCATTTATTAAAATTTCATAGAATCAGTTCTTATTAAAGATTAAATGTTCCAAGACTTTTTAGTTAACTTCTAAATACAATACTAAAAGGTGGCAATCTAAAACAAAATCCGTATTCCCCGTTTTGAACTTTTTATTTTAAGAAAATACCCACTCTAAGGGTATCACCATTATTCTATATCATAGGAAGGAAGTATTATATTTGAAATACTTTTAATATACGAGAGTATTCTGCTGTATTATTCCCTTTCTAACACTGCTTACCTCGACTAGCATTACATATTTCACATTAATGAAGTTTTGTGACAGCTCTCGCAAACAGATCTTGGAACACGAGACACTGGCTACTCAGAGCGACAACACAACACGAAGCGAAAAGGCTACCGGGCGGAAAATTAATTTCACAGCGGGTCGCGCAAATGTACCACCACATCCAGCCGCAGCAAAAGCGTAACCAACAAGCGAGAAAACGTCGACAAAAGCAACCTTTGCGGTCAACGGGCGTTGGAATTTGAGAATGAACTCGAACAAATGTTGGAGGATTGTGTGTGAAACTATACTTCTGTAAAGTGTGAAGAAACTTTCTGCTGCTTTTCAAATTTGTTCCCATATTTCTCGTCTAAGAGAAAGAACAGCAAATAATTTTGCAGGAATATATCAGAATTTTGAAGCGTTCTTCATTATTCCTGAGCTGACATTACGTAGGTGACAGGATTTGAGAATGAAATATCTCGTGAAATAAAGAGTTGAAAACAAAATATAACTGACATATAACTTTTTGAATTCTAGTTCCATCACATACGCTGTCGAATTGAATTCGAAGGCATTTTAAACCTCTGAGAGCAATTATTACATTCCACAACGCGTAATGGACAGACGGAAGAAAGATCGCATGAAAGATGTTTCCAAAATAGAAAAGGAGATGGAACTTGATCTGTGAATCTGTGATCTGTAAACGTAATCCTAGCCAATAATTTATCTGTTTCCACATTAAGATAACAACGTTCTACATGAATTTAGCGATACACAAGTATCACTCGTTTATCATCTCCTATATATTTCAGTAGTATACATACCTTTTACGGTTCTCACACGCAACAAATATTTATATATGAGGTCTCTAAAGAAAGAATATCACGTAGACATGACTTCTTGCACTGTGACTTTAAAAATGTGAAGGATTTGTTTAAAAAAGACATCTAAATATTCATCTCAAAAGGAATCCGCAACACTCGACCACATTTTTGAATTCATATCGTTAAATAACTCTTAAACAAAGCGTTTTATATACATACATACATATATTTGAACTGCAATTGGGTATGACCCAGTGGCAGTTAAATAACAATAATTACAATAATAATAACAATATTAATAATAATAACAACAAAAAATAATAATAATAATAATAATAATAAAATAATAATAATAAAAGAGTACAAGCAAACATGCAATAATCATACTATCACTAATATTAAGTATTATAACAAATATTTCAACTCTGTCATGATATCCAATAATTATATGTCGGTGATGCTAAAATTTAATACAAGCTACATAAGTTTGGCTAAGTTTTTTTTAAAATTCGTTTATCGCGTTCACTACACTTAACTGCACTACACTACACTACACTACACTACACTACACTGTTTTTGCATTGAATTACACTGATCAGCACATCACAGCACTTACTCATTTAATGTCTATTACTCTCATATTGTTTTAACTTATTTCTAAAGCTTCGGACACTTAGAGGAAAAGCTTTGAAAATTGCTGCGGGTGAACTGTTCCAATCTTTAATTGTTCTGTTACAAAAGGAAAATTTCCTAAGATCTGAATTTAGTTTCCTTGTTCGAATTTTGTGAGTGTGATCGCTTCCGCTGAAATAATTCGGTTTTTCTAGTCTAACCTGAATTTCTTTCCAAGCTGGTTGACCTACGTACGATTTATAAAGAGGGCAAAGCCTCGCCCTTGTTCTTCCCGTTTCTAGAGGTTTCTATGGCTTTTTTATTGCGTTAGTTCTGTAGGTAAACTTGTTTGCTTTCCTCTGTATTCTATCTAGATTTTTAGGGCTTAGATGTAGTATTAGGGGCTTAAAAATTAAAATAAAACGTTTGTCACACTGTATTCTACAGGATGAGCTCTTGAATATTCTATTACGCTTTTGTTCTTCGATGCTTCTCGATTCTACCCGTCTGGTCAGAACCTGTAGAATCTGGGGAGTCAGGGAGGATATGGAAGAGGCTGACATGAAAAAAACGGAGAACGTGTAGATATGAAGAGCTATGGGCAGCGGATCAAGGAGAGTTGAGAAATTATAATTGTGGTATCCCCCCAATCAGGGGCACAGCCCCTCCCCTTCCCCTTCACCGGGCGGTGGGGTATAAATTCACAGGCCGGGAGCGGAGCGCTCTCGTTCCTTAACGTACCTCGCATCAAGCTACCACCGCCGCCGGACGCTACATGCCCCAGTCGTGGCGTTATCAGCTACGCGATAACAGCGGACTTCAGGCTGCCGCCGCCGGACGCTCGCTACACTTCACAGTCGTGGCGTTATGAGCTACGCGATAAGAGTGGACTTCAGGCTGCCGCCGCCGGACGCTCGCTACACGTCACCGTCGTGGCGTTATCAGCTACTCGATAAGAGTGGACTTCGGACGGCCGCCACCGCCAGCTACCGCACGGGAGAATCTTATTGCCACTGTCGGTGATAACAGCCGGCACCTGACCCCGCGAGCCGCCTCGGCTCGCTATCGAGCGCTACCAGTAATAAAGCATTATACGGTAAGAACGCAACTGCGAGAATTGTTCAGTTATCATTACTTTATTTTCAAGTGTATTTGTTACGGTGACAGTAAATCACTTATAAACATTGAGTGTATAATTCACCCCTGAATCCTGCAGATACAACAATAATGGTGGAAGGCGGAGGTAAGATCGGAACGCACGTGGGAGTAGTATCAGGTAGTATAAAAAAGGGAGCAGCATCAGTAACTTGATAAGGCAGAGTCGGAGAGGAAGCTTAGCAGGTCGTGGAAGCGAAAACTGTTGACGATCGGCGAGGCATCAGGGGACGACGCCGTGGCCAATGGTTTCCACAAAGATGCGCATTGATCCGAAGACCTTGCGGTCTGCGTCTGGCGGCCTGCCATCGGTCCTACTCCGCCCTTCCCACCTTCCACCTCATCCCCACCACGCTTCATCCAACCCGCTTCATCCCCTCGCAACCTCCCCATCTCCCGGCTCACCATTATAACTGATACTGCATCTCGCTTTGTCTCGACCCAGAATGACACACACTTCTTGCGCCAAATGATCTCGGCTCATTCCGTCCCGCTCCATCTCGTTTTCTGTCCGCTCTCCTTACCTCGCCCCGATCCCCTCCGAACCGTCCACTCGTGTCTCTAAATGTCGTCCCACTTTACCCTATCCGTAATGGTATCAGTCCATTCCGTTTATTGCTGGGAGAAGTGGCTTAGTGCATGTCACTGCAGTGCCTCCGGGGAGGTTTAAGGTTTGAATCTCGACAGTGGCACCGGGAGCGGTAGCTCAGTGCATCAACTGATGTCAATGCAGCGCCTCTGACCAGTAGGTCCTAGGTTCGAATCCTGATGGCGGCAGGATTTTCGACACTAGCTTTTCAGCTAGGTCGAATTCAGTCGCTGTCTGGAGGAAAATTCTAGCGGCCGGCTACACTGATCGGTAGTTTTCCGTGGTTTCTCCGATCTACAACAGGCGGATGCCGGAGCAGTACCCTAACAAACGGGCCCCGGCCGCGCGCGATCTGTCCTTCCCCTTCCTTATCCTATCCTCTCCCCTTACAAACACACTTACACTAACATGCACGACACTACCATATATTCCGGGAGACCGGTCAGAAGCTTAGAGCTTGTCCTGGCTAGGGTGGTGCCCCGCTGGTAGGAGAGTCCTGGTTATGGGGAAACCCCACTAGCCGACGGTAGGTCGGCGCCGGATCTCGCCATTCTGTGGGGGAAGATCACGGCCATCTCCTGCGTAAAAACATGCACTACAGTAACGGGACTAATGACCAAAGCAGTTGACGCGCCCGGAAACACGAAAAATCAATCAATCAAAAACCGACAGTGGCAAGATTTATGACACTAGCTTTTCAACTTGGTCGAATTCAGTCGCTGTCTGGAGGAGAATTCTAGCGGCCGGTTGCTCTGATTGGTAGTTTTCCGTAGAGCTTGTCCCGGCGGGGGCGGGACCCCGATGGTGGGAGATACCTGTTTGGGGAAAACCATACTTTGCATCGGTAGGTCGGCGCCGGATCTCGCAATGCAGCAGGAAATGATCACCGCCATCTCACGATGAAAAAACATACACTACACTTACGAGACTAATGCCCTCAGTAGCTGATGCATCTGGAATAACTAACAACCAACCAACCAACCAACCAACCAACCATTGCATTTCTTCCCACCCCGTTCCGTTTCATCCCGTTGCGACCCATTCCCATCCTGTTCTGCTCCTTCCCGTTTCAATCTATCTCGTTCAATCTCCTCCCGTTATGACCTTTTCTGGCGCGCCCCCTCTCCGCCATTCTATTGGGCAAAGTTCCCTCCCAGCCTCTCTCCGCAAAGAACAACCTCTGTTGAAATTCTCCATTTGGCCGCCGTTCGCCAACGAGGGTGACCCGTAGCACCGAACGCCTCTTGGAGTTGCGCTCTTTCAACATGCCTTAAGCAGATTCTCTTTCGGAATATTCTCGCAATGGCTTAGATATTTCGATTTTCAATACGTGCAGCTTCACTTCAGAAAGATATTTTAATTCCATTCTACTTGGGTTACGTTATACGTTAGCGAATAGCAGGAATTCTTTAATAAAATTATCTAAATTCCGAGAATATGAGGATTATGTCAAAACACTGTGAATGACTATAATGTGTCAAAATGCAGTTGGAGAGAACCACAGGCAATATATCAAAGTATTTATTTCAATTAACGCCTACTTTTAAGACAATGAGAAACAATATTCAATATGATGCTTGAATTTTAGTTTGGTTAATTCATATTTTAGGTGATATAATAATTGGAAACAGCATTTGGGCTCATATTAAGGTACATTACGTTAATTTATGAACAGCTACTGTTCACAAACGTGAACTAACCCAATTATATTTTGAATATCCTACATTATCTCCTTATTGTTCCTCTAAAAGAACACGCAACAATCACAAATTATTAAATAATACAATCATTCTCTATTTGTTCTATAGTATTTATCCAGAAATCTCATTCTCATTACCTCATTTTCATCTAACACGTTTTATGAATAAAAATATTAAATTCTCTGCATCGTAAATTAGGAAAGCAGAGGCACAGAGGCAGAGTTACAAGTGCATCCAGGCCCATTAATTGTAGCTGCCCTTCCGCTACCCAGCCCCGGTGATTCGGGGCACAAGAGTTGGGAACACAGCCATGGGAGCATCGAGCGCGCCTATTGGTCGCCGCCAGGCTGCGCTGTGCAGCGCTCTCGTGAAGGGCGAAGCGCCCTCGAACCGCACTCCAGCGCTGTCAATCGGCGCAGCCAGGAGCTGACAATCCACCTCACTTTCCGGAAATTCGCTTCGCGACGTGATGAGAAATCGTCCGCTAGTTGGGGAAATGTAGCCGTGCGTTTGAGATACCGAACGAACATGGGTTACGGATTCTATAAAGAGCAGTGTTTCGCAGAATGACTGATACATTACCTAAGAAAATGGCAAAGGCAGTGAAAATCTTTGACAACTATACTTCATCTCGTGAAAAAATCAATCAGATATTTAACTATGTGCAAAACTGGATTAAGAAGAGAAAGGGATGATCACAAATTTAAGGATTCGCCACTCCTTTCCTGCGAACTGACATCTAACAAATAAAACTGACCGAGATATTCAAAATGAGAAATAACTGTAGTATAGTAATTAAATATTCTATACTTATTATAATATTCAAATGTGACTTATGCATAATTTAATATGCTCGCTAATTACGTCATTAGTTTCAAACCTAAAAGAAACAAACAAATAAATAAATAAGTAAATAAATAAAACGCGGCAATGCTTCTACTGCTAAGAAAAAGTGGTCTATTGACTACTAACTTCCAATTAGTGCAGAACAATAATGCAATTGATTACGAAATATTGGCGTGTTTTCGAAACGTATGTTCGAACTAGTTGAAGGGCATGGTGTTAGAGATAGTACTGGGTTCAGAATTTAGTTGCTACCAGTCACTCATGTAACGGGATAATTTTAAATTCCAATATGTCGAATGATCAGACACACAGTAGAAAAAAATGTAAATGAAAAAATAATATTTTTTTAAAAAGTTAATGAGATTTTGTAACAACAAGTCATCAGATTATTTACGCGATCTCTTGATATGAAAATGCTAATGACATGGTGGAATTGTTCGAACCTTGTGCACTGTTTGAAAAGTAAAAATAGCTTGGGAAGTGCTATTAAAAGTGAGAATTTCTGAAAACCCGTGTTACGAAGGTAAGAATAGAAATTGGAATGGAAGGATTAAAAAGTCCTCGTGGAGTTGATTACGGCATAAGGAACATGACGTCTTTATTCTGGAAACAAAATCCCAATCTGAAGGATGAAAACGCACCGTCACCGAGTTATGCACAATGGTCATGTGTTGGGACGTAAGATGTGTTGCGGGCTGCGTGTGTGCATGTTCTTCCTACTACATAGTTTTCTATAATTTATTTCCTACAGGACTGGATGGAAATGATTCCATTTCTAAAAGTAGCATACTTATAATGTTTATTATGAATAGTACGAAGCTCTAATTTTTCGTAAGTGTCTAACGCTATAATAGAGAAGAGAATCAGTATCATTCTTTCTTTCTCTTTTTTCTTTCTCTTTTTTCTGTCTCCTTCGTTCTGTCTCCTTCGTTCTGTCTCCTTCGTTCTCCTTCGTTCTGTCTCCTTCGTTCTGTCTCCTTCGTTCTGTCTCCTTCGTTCTGTCTCCTTCGTTCTGTCTCCTTCGTTCTGTCTCCTTCGTTCTGTCTCCTTCGTTCTGTCTCCTTCGTTCTTTCTCCTTCGTTCTTTCTCCTTCGTTCTTTCTCCTTCGTTACGAAAAAACTAATCTGCTCATATGTTTTATGTACAATCCTGTAATGCTGGTTTAAAGATTTTTTTTAAATAGCAGACAAGGAAATGGCAGTGTTGTGGTTGTGATTGTGATAATAATAATAATAATAATAGTAATAATAATAATAATAATAAGAAGAAGAAGAAGAAGAAGAAGAAGAACAACAACAACAACAACCCGAAAGCTCCTGAAAACAAAGTTGAATGGAAGAAATATCATAAAAGCTATCAACACCTATGCTGTCCCAGTCTTAAACTACTCATTTGGCATTATTAAGTGGAGCAAAACTGACATTGAGAACTTACAACGGAAAATGAGAGTTTTAATGACGAAAGCACGCATGCACCATCCAAAATCTGCAGTCGAACGTATAACACTTCCGAGAAATATGGGTGGAAGAGGACTCGCAGACATTGGAAACCAACTTTGTCGGCAAGTGAAGAGCATGAGAATGTATTTCCACTCTGCGGCAAATACATCAAAACTGTATAAAGCAATTTGTGAAGCAGATGTCTATACTCCGATAGAGCTGTCGAGACAGGATGTTGAGGACTTCTCATGCAATGACGGCCAAAAGAGAGATTTATGGATGGCTAAAGCTCTTCATGGAAGACATCCACATGAGATGAGCCAAGAACATGTCGATTTGAAAGCATCGAACTACTGGCTTATATCAGGACAGATCTTTCCAGAAACGAAGGGTTTATGTTGGCTATTCAGGATCAAGTTATTCCAACGCGCAACTATTTGAAGCTAATTGTTAGAGATAGCAATGTGCAGAATGAGTTATGTCGTTATCGTTGTCCAACAGTGGAATCAATTCATCATGTTACCTCGGGTTATACACATTTGGTAGGCACCGAGTATAAACAGCGACATGATTCGGTGGCCAAAATATTACATCAAGCATTGGCTCAAAAATGTCGTCTTCTGACTGAAAATAAGGTACCGTACTTTAAGTACCAACCTATGAGTGTTCTGGAGAACGAAGAGTGGCGCTTGTATTGGGATAGAACTATCTTAACAGACCAGATAGTGATTCACAACAGACCAGCTCTGGTTGTGATTAACAAGTGTGAGAAACATGTCATGCTTATTGATGTTTCTGTCCCAAATACTGGCAACATTCAAAGCAAATACACTGAAAAAATCAGTAAATATGCAAATCTTATTGAACCCGTTGAGAAACAGTGGAATATGAAGAGAGTCAACATTATCCCGATAATTGTCTCAAGCACCGGAGTCATCCCTAGGAGTCTGATGTGGGGCCTTAAGCAACTGGGTTTGAATGATGACCTGTACAAACCCATGCAGAAGGCAGTTGTTATTTCAACAACAAGGATAGTGCGAAAATTCATGGGAAACAATCTATTATAAATTCCTTTTAAAAAATATATGTATTGTGCTTTGATTCTGTATATCTGTGCAATTCATTCAAATGTGCCAATAAGATGAGAAAATAAAAACAATAATAATAATAATAATAATAATAATAATAATAATAATAATGATGATGATGATGATGATGATGATTGATTATGGCGGTGGAGAGGTGGAAAACACAGTCAGCTGTTTGCGCGTAAGTGGCTTCGGAAACGGAGATGATATTGGTAGCCGATGAATATCTTACCGAAGGACACTGTCTATTGACAACAGACTGTACCGACTGTATGGTGGCACTTGTATGAAAGCAGTAACAAAATGGTAGCAGCGGCGTTGTCAAAAGTCACACAATTACAGCGGCGTAGTACAAAAACCTAACGAGGGCGACAGACAACAAAAGCCGGCGAGACAACCTCAGTCAGTCGCTTCCAGCGGCGCTGCATTTGCTTCTCTCTGTACCCGCCTGTTCACCCACCACGCCCCGCCACCCCCGCCGAGCACCACACGGCTCCCCCCCGTTGGAGCGCCCTCCCTCCAGCACCCCCACCTCGCTCCTCTGTCCCGCGTCCTCCCCGTCCCTCCCACCAGTCCCCGTCGGAGCGTCCCGGGCTTTTAATTATTCGCGCGAGACCACAGACGCGCCGATGTGCGTTTGTTCACCGAATCCCGCGGCCCTCCCACTGCCGCTGCCCGCCACGCCCCGCCGCTCCGCGCCAGTCTCCGCGCACTCGCGCTCGCCCGCACACAGGAAATTCGCAGATTGAGGCTTTTTTGTTTTGTTTTTTGGCCACCGTCTTCCGCCCGATGCGTTGATTCGCTCGTTTGAACTGCATTTGGGACAATGTTTTTAAATGTTCGTCTATTCCCCTCAATTTGAGGAAACAGCGCGTTTTTATTTACGTTCCTGTGAATGGATGGAAGTCGAAAACCGTAAAAACATTTAATGTTTAAGTTGCGAAGTGTATGTTCATGGTTGAGGATACCATCAAGATACAAAAAAGAGCGGCGCGGCGTGTATTCATTCCTGCCATTAGTTCTTGCGAAGAAGTGTCTGGTCTAAATGAAACAAGGGACCAATTTCTCGTCGTCATGCTTCGCATATTGCTTCATTTATCGTTCAATATATCCTTGGTAAATAGTGGTTTATCAGCAAGAACGAACCATGAAGGATAAACGATTCAACCATCACGTATTTTGTGGTCACTTTCTTTAGTGTTTCCAGGTTCTTCACTATCATTTACTGATTTTATTAATGTTTATTCCGCTCGAAATTGCCTCCTTTAGCATACTGTAATTACCTAAAATCTTTCGACCTCCTTCCGCACCGCGTTTTAACCCATCCACTGTCCCGTCCTAATCGCCCGTCCTACTCGCCCGTCCACTCGCCCGTCCTATCGCCCGCCCTACTCGCCCGCCCTACTCGCCCGCCCTACTCGCCCGCCCTACTCGCCCGCCCTACTCGCCCGCCCTACTCGCCCGCCCTACTCGCCCGCCCTACTCGCCCGCCCTACTCGCTCACCACACTCCGACCTCCTACTATTTCATCCCGCTCACTCGGTGTTCATCCCATCATATTTTACACCCAGTGACCAAGTTTTAAACAGCCACGTTTTTTGTGTTAGTCTGTGCGTTGACCATCTCTACCAAGTACCTTCGTTTGTTTTCCTGTTCGCACTATGCATCACTTCTCTACTCCACTGTCTGGGCGCCTGGTCGCTTTCTAGCCACTCAGCTCTCCGCGGCCGTTCGCCTACACAACGAATTAAAAAGGGGCGGCGAAGGCTGCTTCGCCCCGCAAGCCCTTTAATTAGAAGGGCTCGGCGGGTGGCGCTGGCGGGGCGGAAGAGAAGGGAAGAGAAGAGACTGCTGCGGTTGCGGGCGCCTCCTGCAACGAGTGTTCATTACTTTGCAGCGCCCGCGCTGCGGCCACGCGGACCGCGCTTCCGAGGTCCAATGCGCTGACGATGGCCGCGCTTGCAACGCCACTCTCCGCGCGGAATGCGCGTCTCTCTGCATTGTTAATGTAATCCAATTGTTGAATGTAAAGATTTTATACCTTTCCTCCTCATTTTGGAAAGGAATTGTGTACGGTTCAGTGTGTTAATTGTCTGGCAAAAACAGAAGAGAATATTTGTAGCACTGAAGCTCTGAAAGAACTGTTTCTTCTTTCTGTCAGCAGAATTGCTGACAATATTGGGTCTGTTTAAGTTCTAGTGCTATTGGTTCCATAAAATGTAGAACAATCTCAATGATATTTTCATTCTGGATTTCAATCATGTATTTTCATTTAAAATTGTCAACATTTAAACTACTGCACCGCTGACGACGATATATAAACTGTTTAAAGCATTTACTGTAATCTTTTCTTGAATTGCAGCCGAATTTACTTGAGTTTTCTATTTGGGTTGTAATGTCTTTCTTTCGTCGCCATCTTCAATTTGGAAAAAATCTAATAGTCCCAGGGTGCAAGATCAGGCGAATACCCGGAATGTTTATCTGTTACCTGTCGCAATGTTTTTTTCATTTTGTTCACGGTGACACTTTCATATCGGAATTTGGAAATGTGTTGTTTGATAGTCCTGAGAAATTTACCCAATACCCAAACTCCTTCCAAGCCAAAACCATATTTTCACAATTTATGTGACCTTCGTCAGGGCGAAGTGCATTTAGTAATGAGGAAGGTCGCAAAATGGCGGTCAAAACGTTGATACCTGTGTCTAAGAAGTTCCGGTGTCTCCCGGGCAGCAAAATAAAAAAACTTTGTCACCTCCTCACTCCCCTCTTGCGTTCAGAACTATAAACAGTACTCGAAATACTTCTCCCTTCTCACATGTTCTTTTTAACCCTGTATTTACTGCACTGATGTTTGTTATATGCATTTTATCTTGCCTCAAAGCTAAATATGTACGAGTAAACAATCTTCACAAAGTAAAGTGATTCCTTTATTGGGGGTGAAAGAAATTCGAAATATTTCAGTTGTAAATTACAATAAAATCTGAATAAAATATTGAATTTCAAATCACAATAAAATTACAAGAAATCTGAAAATTTATTTTCTCCTTTTTTCTCGAGATGGGAGTTTACGAGTATACTTCCCTAGGAAATGGATCACCTACGCAGCAGATATACGAAATATTTAAAAGAATAAGAAATTAATTTGAATGCCTTGAACAGACGCCTGAAGATCGAGGAAGGGGTACGAGAGCAGCAGGTCACTTTGAGTTGACAGCACGATATCAAAGCTCCCAGCAGTCCTTCTAACCCACGCTTGTGTGATGAGCAGATGTTTCAAGCACTCTGCGTCGCAGCGTTCTCTCGAGTGTCAACTCTTGAAATGTAAAGTCACAGGGTTATTATCTTGTCCCTTGTTGCCCCAGATGTCGCTCTCTACTCTGTGGCAAGCCAGAAAAATCACAGTCGAGTGCAGAGAGAGGGCGAGAGAAAAAATAAATATACGAAGACGAGGAGCTGAAGTAGCTTAGGGCAGCACCAATATAACTCGACTGTGAAGAAACCAGCTGTCGCGGCTTTGCCCCTTGCTGAGAGGAGGGTATGCAATATGCTGCACACAAGTGTGTCACACGAGAAAGAGTCGCATTTTGCCCCTACGACGATTTGTCCTTGAAATAACAGACGTACGCCTTTTATTATGCTCGGCGTACGTAAGAAAAGCATATATACATTGTACCAAACTTGTTTTGTGCTTGACGTTTGAGAGTCATGTGATGAAGGAAACAGTGGTTTCCTAGTGTCACGCAATATCAGCAGCTTTCACAGTCACGTAATGTAGCCTTGTTGCCACTAACTCGAAATGCACAAATACACAGGATGAAGCTTACCTACCCGACGACTGTTTCTGCCAAGCTCTTATATCGCCCAACATCAAAATGTCACCTTCTGAAAAGTATCCAGACAGTTTGTATGAAAATTATCAAAACATGGGATTAAAAAAGAAATCTAGAACTGAAATCGAGTATTCCCTTTACAAACAGGGAGCAGAGGCTCAGTGCATCAAATGATGTCACTGCAGTGTCTCTGATCGGAAGGTCCGAGGTTCGAGTGCCGACGGCGGCAGTATTTTTGACGAACGAAGGCGAATTCAGTCGCTGTCTGGAGGAGAATTTTAGCGGCCGCCTTCACTGATCAGTAGTTTTCCGTGATTTCTCCGATGAACACTAGGCGAAAGCCGCAGCAGTACCCTAACAAACGGACCACGGACCACGCGCGATCATTCCTTCCTCGTCCTTGTCCTATCCTCACCCCTTGGACACACACTAACATGCGCTACACAACCACATATGCCGGGAGACCGATCGGGGACTTAGAACTTGTCCCGGCTGGGGCGGTACCCAGCTAATAGGCGATACCTGGTTGAGGAAAACCCCTCTAGTCGACGGTAGTTTGGCGCCGGATCTCGCCATCCAGTGGGGGGGAAGATCACCGCCACCTGGTGTTGAAAAATATGCTCTACATTTACGGGACTAATGACCTCCGTAGTAAACGCGTCCGGAATCGGTAATCAAGCAAGAAAACCTTTGCAATGCCCACAAAAACGTATCCAGCGCACAAGTGCTCTCTTTGTCGAGGACCAACTGTTAGCACAAAGAAGAATGGTATCACGCATAACGCAACAAAGAATTAAACTTACCGTTTTAAACCCGGGTGCATTAGCTAAAAGAAGTAAATCGTAAGATGAAACCCATCTTCATCCAGTAGTATTTCTCTTCGAACCAGGGCGATTATAGATTTTTCATATAATCTGGTTGATTTTATATTTAATTTAATTAAAATCGTGTAATAATTTTCAAAACAAATGTTGCTAAAAATTAATGGCAATAAGAATAATGACAAGAATGGTCAGCATAACGAATTATAAGATTATCAAACGAATATCGTGAATTATTTTATTACTTATGTTACCCGAATGAAAATGCATAAATGTAGTTATCATGTGACTACCTCTTGTGCAATAACATGTACTCGTATAGAAACACGATATTTTTCATCATCACAATATGATATTATTTATAACGTATAATAAGAATTTAAAAACGTTATCACCTAGGCGAAGTGGGTAGTTATTACAAACAGACGAAGAACATTCATGCGCTTGGGGTCCAAAATATTGTCAAACGACTTTTATATTAGTTTACAAATATATAGGCATACTTAGTTTTTTAATTTATTTCATTAAGAAACAACTTAAATGAACTTGATAGCATAGACAAAGTTATGTAATGCAAGGAATGACGGTGATTATTCAGCGGAACAATTCTTATTGGACTCTGATAAGGACAAAGTGGATAATACTTCTTCTATTGTAGTAAATTACTTCCTCGAACACTTTGTGCAATCAGAATCCAGATTTTGAAGATCCTTGACCGCCAAAAATTAGTTTAAGGCAAAACAGTTGTACGTTCATTCCTCTGTCCATACTTCCGTCTATCCGTCTGTATATCCGTCTGTCTCTCTGCCAGCGCGTCAAATAAAACAAGCTAGTTGTTCGATGTACCAGATGTCGCAGTCTATTCAATTTAAAACGGATATCTAATTTTGGCGGTACTTTACATGAATCCTCAAGGACCATTTTCAATTTTTCTCATAAATGGCTCCAACATTTTCAATTAAAGTAATCAAAATATGCTAATAAAACTGTCGTTTCCTCACGTCGGTAATTATATTACGGACAATTTGTGTGTGTGTGTGTGTGTGTGTGTGTCTCTCTCTCTCTCTCTCTCTCTCTCTCTCTTATCGCTCATTCTTTCTCTCACTCTCCTTTTATCTCTCATTCTTTCTCTCTCTCCTTTTATCTCACATTCTTTCTCTCTCTCTCTCTCCTTTTATCTCACATTCTTTCTCTTTCTCTCCTTTTATCTCTCATTCTTTCTCTCTCTCCTTTTATCTCTCATTCTTTCTCTCTCTCCTTTTATCTCTCATTCTTTCTCTCTGTCTGTCTGTCTGTCTCTCTCTCTCTCTCTCTCTCTCTCTCAAGCTCTCTCTCTGAAGGGATTAGAAAACTGACTAGTGCGAGAAAGTCTGTACTTTAATGTAGAACCATCAGTTAAAATAGTTTGATATGCGTTTTCTCCATTCTCGTATACGTAGACTAATCAAAGTGTTGAAATGATGTGGCCAATTTATTTTGATTTCCACTGACGAACTACGAGGTCCCCTGATACTAAAAAAGTGTGTGTGTTTTTCTGAACGTCGGTCCATGTGTCCCTCCCCACCCGTCCTAATGGAAACAACAATAACATCTAAACTATTCATTCGATCTTTTCCAGAATGAATATTCCCCAATCTATCTGTCTCGGATCTCTCTCTCTCTCTCTCTCTCTCTCTCTCTCTCTCTCTCTCTCCATTCTTTTCTCTCTCTCCTTTTATCTCACATTCTTTCTCTTTCTCTCCTTTTATCTCTCATTCTTTCTCTCTCTCCTTTTATCTCTCATTCTTTCTCTCTCTCCTTTTATCTCTCATTTTTCTCTCTTCTGTCTGTCTGTCTTCTGTCTCTCTCTCTCTCTCTCTCTCTCTCTCAAGCTCTCTCTCTGAAGGGATTAGAAAACTGACTAGTGCGAGAAAGTCTGTACTTTAATGTAGAACCATCAGTTAAAATAGTTTGATATGCGTTTTCTCCATTCTCGTATACGTAGACTAATCAAAGTGTTGAAATGATGTGGCCAATTTATTTTGATTTCCACTGACGAACTACGAGGTCCCCTGATACTAAAAAAGTGTGTGTGTTTTTCTGAACGTCGGTCCATGTGTCCCTCCCCACCCGTCCTAATGGAAACAATAACATCTAAACTATTTATTCGATCTTTTCCAGAATGAATATTCCCCAATCTATCTGTCTCGGATATCTCTCTCTCTCTCTCTCTCTCTCTCTCTCTCTCTCTCTCTCTCTCTCTCTCCGGCTCCGCAATTTTGAGATTCAAAGATAATTCTTTGAATTTTGAAGACCCTTCAAATGAACTTCGTAACACAGTTACTATTTTTTCTAAAAAAGGATCTACTTTTTTTAAATTTATTGTAATATTAGAGTGAAATACAAATACAAAGATAGTACAAGTCCGGTTTTCACTCTTAGCAATGAATTTTGGGAAATTGAAAAGTTTAAAATTTGTTTGTCCCTCCCCTAAAACCACATTTGTTGAGAATAGATCTCTAACCCATTCTCCCACACATTATTTGAAAATGTTAGTTGTATTCGAACAATTGAATCGATACCATGTGCGCAATATTAAATACATTTTCATTGACACGACTCCAAATATTTTGTTAACTTTTCTTTTGAACGTATCCTGCTCAATGCATTGAAAAAGATGATATAACGGCTATTTTGATGTATTGTTTTTATTTGTTTTAAATTAAAAATTAATATTTTGATGAATCTCAATGATCGTTAAGAGTTACATTTTGAGCATTTTTATACATTATTGCATTTAGGAGTACGAATGCTTCGTAAGATTTCTCATGTAGTTACTCAAAAACACGAACCTTTTCTGTGAAAATGGAATGAAAATTGGGCATTTTCAGAAAAGTTGAAAATATATTTTCTCGTAAACAGAACAAATCTTTAAATGAAAATTTGCACATTTGACTACTATTTACTCTTCTCTGATATTTTTAAAACTATTCCAAATTAATAACTGAAAAATTGAAAATGTGTGAAAACAATATATTTAAGGTGCCGATAAGTTGTAGCTGTGAAGAAGATGAGACGCCACTAAGCTGCTCAGACTAATTAAACTAGCAAACTAACAATTACGAGAAAGCCTGTGTCACTTTCCAGCACCAATAGTTTAAATGTTACTCTACAAAGACCTTGTCAAAACTACACAAAAAACCCTAAGTGTTTTCGTTTAGAAAACAAAGTTTGAGCTTTCTACTCAACGAAGTTTTGTATTTTTGCTTTCAATGAAAAGGATCTAGTCTTTGTACTGTTATCATTTTCTCTCATTAACTAGTTTTATAATACAAACACGAATGTCACTAATATCTTAAAATTAAAACAATTAAGGCTTATCAGTCGTCATTTGTACATTCCGTCATTTTCAATATTAACTACAACAATTGGCCTTGTTTTGTTTTAGAGAACGATTTGCAAACTACCAATAGAGAGAAGTGAACGTCCTGTGGAGCGCGGAGATTATACAGTTAGTGAAGCGAAGATAACATAAATTTGAAGTTCAACAATCAATGAGTGATCAGCATCTAGAAAAACGTGTGTCTGCACGGGAGTGTGTAATCTCTATACAAAATAATCATCTGACGCATGCCTTCCTTTAAAGAAAATCAACTATTTGTTTAGGTTACGATGAATGGCTGTGTTTCCTACGTGTTTAAGTTACGTTAAGATTGTGGCTGTATGCAACTACAAAATCAGCGTAATACACTTAATCAGCGTAATACACACATACGTACCTCTTAGTAAATATGTAATATTTCATTTACATTTTTAGAAACAATTATACTGTCACAGAATTGTAAACTCATTTCATATTGAAGCAATATAATATCATTTGAGTTTAATTTATAAGCTTTTTATTATTCTTGGAGAATATGAACTGAACGATACAAAGCAATACTTTTCAGGCTTTCGACTTTTCGTAAAGCTATAATTATACAGCTGTTCTTTTCTTTGTCTGTTCCTTTTGTGATTAGTTTTAATTTTATTTTATTTTGAATATTATTTTTTATTTTATAATTATTTTGTTTATTAAGTAACTTTGGTTTTCTCGTGCTTGGACCCGCATAAGATACCGGCTAGATGTCTGCTCCGGGACTGGGTAGATCTGTGACATTATAGAATAATCTACATATTCTGCATAAAATGAGAAGAAATCTTCCTATCCACGAAATATTAAAGATATTCTCCCAATCCGTTTCGGAAACGTGTCTCATTTTACTTCAGCCCAGTAGAGGAAGGTAGTAGTTCCAATCTCGCTGCTTCCCGGTATTCGGGATGTGGGGGTTTAATGCATTCGCGTCAGTGGATTGGTATCCCCGTAACCACATTACCCTCAGCTCCGCGCACCGCAGCGGCGATGGTCGTCGCTCGTTTCGTGTCAAGCGTTCCCGCTGCCATTGGAAATGTTATTTCGCCCGTCGGGATCTGATCGCCCCGAATCTCTCGCCTCCACCGCCCGTTGCGCACCCCATCCGCCCACTCGTAGTTGGAATGAGCCACCTGCCAGCCCAAGTACATTGGCTGTCGTGCGCTGATTTCTTGGGCCCCTTGAACGTGCCCCTTATTTTAAATACTACAACTGTGGCTTACGCTTTAAACTTCTGGACAGAGTAACTTATTTTTAAATTTTATATTATAAATAAAATAAATGGAATCCTTAATTATATAAATTTAATGAACAAATTCTTTAAAAAACATAAAATGACTTGTTCTTGAAAACATTAGTACATTAACTCATCTTCACATTCCCTAGTTCTTTCAGGCCCCATCCTTGTCAATCCAAAACTTACCCTCATTATAGCTCTTTCGCGCTCTGCTATACTAACTCTCACTTGCCGTCACGTTTCTTCTTAATATATTCTTCCCACTTCACATGAATTAAAGCTCTGTTTCCAACCTCCTTGTATTTTCTCGTTTCTCTTCCACCCGCAGTGACTCTGTCAACCTCCTTTCCCTCCTTCTGTATCTTTCACCTTGTCTCACCTCCACGACTTTTCATTTTCTATCCTTTTCTCCCTACCGACACTGCAGACCCAGGTCGTCTGCTTTTAAAACTTCGACTACTCAGACTTTTCCGTCTCTGCATTTCCTACTCCTCCTATCTCCTCCTTTCAACTTGCCTCTCAACATTCCACCCCCTTCCCCCATCGCCGCCCCACCCGGCCAATCGGTGTCGCATCGCCCGCCCCGCCCCCCGATGACATTTGAAGGCTTATCGAGCGGCCCCTGGCGGAAGAGTGCGGGCGCCGCCGCGCCGCGGGCGCAGGGCCCATCCGCGCATTACTGCGCCGAGATCGCGCGCTGAAGGCGCCGCAAAGGGGATTCCCCTCGCGGAGGCAGCGGTAATCGCAGCGGCGCCACGTTTGGGCGCTCAGCCGCACCATCGGCCGCTCCCAAGAGCAGCTGGACGGCGTGGCGGCTCTCCATATGAGAGACGAACGCTTTCCATCTGCGATTGCAGTACGAAAACGTTTAAAACGTTACCGAGGAGACTCTTAGAGGTGAATCGAGACTGTTTTTTTTGTAAACTCTCGCCCTTTTATGAGGGGAGCTCAAAATAATTCATATTCCTTATGATGGATTTTTCTTTCAAAATATAATGCAATTTATCAAAATCATTTGTTACAATTTGAGTTCGGGACTCATTCAAAACTAAAAATTGAGAATAAATGTCGAAAATATTTTAGTTTAATAGGTTTTGTCACTAATATTTAATGCAAATATTGCTGCGAAAAGTTTTGTGTTTACTTTTCAATTACAGGACTTAAAAATGAAACATTTATTCGTGTAAATGAGTAAACACGTACATTAATGAATTATTTAACTTATTAATTTTGCAAAATAGTTTAATAATTATAAAAAAAATTTAAGAAGTGAACTCAGGTCACCCTTGGTAATGCACTGGGCCATGTACAAGTATACTTTGTTATTGGTGAGGTCAATGGTGCCAACGCTGTCGTAGCGTAGTAGACTTCCGCAGTTGAAGATATTTGTTTGCTCTGCGCGTTTGAACTAAAGGGCTGGTTAGGCAAGGTTTCGACAACTGAAAACTCTAAATCTGAAATACATTACAAGTCATGAACAGTTGCCCATGATGACTAACCCTTGCATGAAAACGTATTTTTGGCGGTCAAGTCAACAAGGACAACGTTCTTGGAAATCTTAGCTTACTCTTGAATCGTGTAGTTTTTATTGTTTTGTGAAATGGAATGATCTTGTAACATCTCACAGAAACGGCCAACAAGAAAACGAATTTCAAGGAAATTGAAATTAAGTGGAACAATGTATATTCAAATAAAGTGAAGAAGTTGATGAATATATTTGTAACTTCGACATTTAGAAATTAAAGGCTGAAGAGAAATAATGATGTAGAATCAATTTGAAAACAATCTTATACAAATTACAAAGAATCACTCTATTGGCCAGAGACAAAATTGACACCAAAAGTGTATATGAGACACTATAAATGTGAAGTACGAATATAACGCAATGTGACCTGTCACAAGAGGACAGTAATGGTTTCGAAAAAAGTTGTCCGTAAACAGAGGTGTCTGCGTAATAACTTAGGTTATGAGGTTACAAGAAGCGAACAAAAGACTTTCTTCTTCTAGTGGCAATGAGATTAAGTTTTATTTTCCTTTAAATCATTCCGATGAACTTAAACAACAAAATCTAACTTAAACGATCAAAGATCACTTACCTCCGTTACGGACAAACACACTATTTTCTTTCCACACATTCTCGATATATTTACTTTCGTTCTCCGAGCCGATATCACAAGCAAACTAGACTGTAAGATGCAGAAAAAATTCTGTAAAACTTTAGAAGAGCATAGTAGGGATGACTGCAAATAGCTCAGTTTCTTGCACACTGCTTGTTTGGCATAAGAGTTTCCATACAGAAGAAGTATGAGTTAAGAAATTTCAAGACAATGCTACGGTGAGGGCGAAACGAACACTTATTTCCTAGCAACTTTTATGAATATTACATGTATGTTATTTAAAACACAAATTACAGCGCTGGCGTGATAAGAAACTATATATTTCGCTGTTATAAGTAAATCTGAGTGTTCCGTTGCTCAATGATATATTCCAGCTAACAGTAATTTAAATTTTCCTGTTTTTTGCTCTACTGCAGTTCAAAATTACTAAAAGTGACCGATTAATGAAAATCAATCTAAGAAACGGGCCTGGCCACTGGCAGTGGGGCGAGTTGGACGCTTAAATGAGGGAATTTTTTCGCAGGTCTTATGAAAAAAATAAGGAATTTTGCGAAAAAATTGCAGAAGACAGGTGCTTAAATCCTTGTTTTTCAACGAAACGTTTTAACATGTTTACTTGTATGTAAAAATAGTTTTTTTTTAATGAAAGAATTGCATGTATGGCCAACGAGAAATGTATCAAATGGAATGAAAAAAAACGAGATTAAATTGTTTATGATGACGTAAGTATAGAAGTACGACGACGAGATGTAACAACAAACACTACCACAAACAAACACTAATCTACAAATAAAAGCACGTCAGGGTCCGTCACGACCAAACTTCGCCTTTTACTCACACCACTGCCGTGTCACGTCATATAGTAATGAAGTGTATGAAGCCCAAAAATGTTATTGCACTTTAAAAATGAGATCCTGACCCCAAGATACTTCCTCAGGGAAGTCAAGCTTTAAGCTTCTTACTGCTCTCACGAATTGAGAGGTAGTGTAGAATACGTTTGTGTATGTTCATGTGAAAGAGGGAAGGACAAGAATGAGGAATGGAAACTTGCACGCAGTCCGTGGCCCATTTGTTGGACTACTAGTCCGGCATTCACCTGGAATTGATACGAAAAACTCCGTAAAAGTATCAAAGAAAAAAATTAACCGATATAATTCTCTTTCAAAAAGTTATTTTGACCTAGATTTGTACCTAGAGTCGAATATCCGCCATCGTCCTGACTCGAAACCTAGAACTTTCCAGTCAGCAATGCTGCAGAGGCAATACAGTTAGTGTCCCATCCTAGCCGTTTCCAAACTCTTAAATGATCGTTCAATCACCTCAGTAGGTTGTGTGGGAACGAAACGTGAAACGTTTGGATTTTTACATATTGTGATATAAAAATCAAATATTCTACGCAAGATATATTCAGTAAAATGAAAGCATGCATAATATAAAGCATGAACGATTAATTTAACATTTTTCTATGACCGAACGACCATCACATCCGATGTATCTCTCTGAAATGATTTTTAACCAGTATTATAACACATATAAAGTTGTCTTCTGGTTTCCAGGAAATCAAAACGCTCTCTGAAAATAAAACACATAAACAACTCGAAATCCACACCACCCACAAATGAAGAACAAACTTTCCTGTTACGAAAGGCAGCGAGAACGTTGCGTGTGCGATGTGGCATCCAGTTGAGAGCGTCGGAATGCCGTTCCGTGTTGAGCGAGCGAACAAGCGCGTGGTCGCCGTACGCAGCTGGGCGGGTGATTTAGGGGGTGGGCAGGGGGCACTAAATCCGCGCGGTGGTGGCGGCGGTTGCGGTGGCGCTACGGGTGAGACAGCGCCGTGCGGGAATTAGCATTAAAAGCTGCCTAATGGGTCCGCGCGCTCCGCCGTTCACGTGGGCACAGCAGGAGCGGAGGGATCCGAACCAGGTGGTGGCCTTGAAGCGAGATTGACGACGCCGTGGGCGTGATGGAGAGGGAGAGTGGAGGTGAGGGAGATGAAGTTTATGGTGATGGTGGGGTGGTGATGAAGATTGTAATGATGATTTTTGAAGTGGTGACGTTTTTTTTAATTTGTTGCGTCGTCGTTGACGCTACGCGTCTCTTCAACCTTTGTTGGGCGTTGAGCGGTTTTCCTGGAACAATCCTCCGTTACTAATTTATTTTTCATTTATTTACTTCTTGTTCGGACGTGAGGCCTTTCAAGGGCTTGAATACATGAATATTATAATGATTAGGAATGGGCATCCTTGTCGTTTTTGAGCTTTACATCGCTGCTCCGTTTGTTAGGTGTTTTATTTTTGGATGGAATTGGTTAGGAGTTTATTTAAAAATTACTTGGTTTAATATTAGACTATTTGACTTTATATATATATATATATATATATATATATATATATATATATATATATATATATATATATATCGACGCCCTTAGATCCCAGGATTTCTAGTCAGTCACCGAATCAGGTCCCCACGAGTCTCGAATTCGCTTAACCTCCGTGACCTCACGGAGCGTAATAAACGAATACGGCTAACGATGCTGACAGAGAGGATTGTGGTAATATTGATGAGTAGCATGTTGGGGGGTGACAGTGGTGGAGTATGCTAGTGTTGGATATGGTGACTGAGGTGATGTAGTCATGTGTAGTCTTATTGATATTGTTTACAGTGGTGGAGATCGTAGTGATGACAATGGCGATGATGATGAATGTAGCGAAATCTCAAATCAAGTGCCACATCTTGATCAAAAGGAAATTAATTTTGTACTATGACATTACTTGCACACAGAGACGAAAAACACACAATAAAGCTTAAATGTATCAATAAACTTAAATCTTTGGAATATGAATAAGAAAGTCGCAAACTATGAGATAGCATGCACTTTCTTGGAAATTTCAGATGCTTAACTATTTCAAATACGAACATTCGTAACAACTGAACATTACATGTTGATTTTAATATTGGCGTTGTAAAAAGTTTGAATAAGATTTACTTTTTTAAACCAATTTAATGCATTAATTTTGTTTTTATACAAATGCTGCAATAATATATTCATAGTTTTAACTTAAACATCAATTAATCGAACACAACTCTATTAAACATCCCCTTAAAGCTGGAGTAAGAAAGATTATTTTCAAAATATTCCATATTGAGAACCTAAGCAATGAATATTCAAAGCATATTTTTTTGGCGAATTCGAAAACATTATCGACAAAAGTATAGAGCCGGCCCGGTGGCCGAGATCGCTAAGGCAGTAGTGTCGTAGTGATCTCGGACCGAAGGGTCGCGGGTTCGAGTCCCGCCTCGGGCATGGTTGTAATTGTGTTCGTCCTTTCACCCATTATAATCAATCACCATATTGTTTCATCCACATAGTTACCATACCGATAACAGCAATAGTGGTCGCTAATGACTTTAGATGTTGAAGCGACCTTAAATAAACCAATTAAAAAAATTAGAAAAGAAATGGCTAAGCTCTTATTTCAACGAAGAGAAATGTAAATATCATAAATACAGATAAATACATATGTAGTGCTGCCTGTGATTTTCGAATACTTTTTCAACTTGCTTATTCGATTACAAAAACGAATTTTACGTGAAAGGAATTGTTGGCTCTCCGTCTATTCAAACCGATTTAACCCAAAACCTACTGAAAATGAAATGCCAACACGTTGTAGGTGTTATGCATTGAACTTCATTTTTGTTTTACCGTGATATTCCAAACAGTTCTAAGGACGATTTTCTTGTTCAGCCTCCCTTCGCCCCCTCCTCTGTAGGGTCTTATGCATCATGCTCCAGACGACTGGCGTGAGACCTGCAGCGTCGAAGCGGTTTTTGAGAGACCTGAGTCATTCAACAAATTCAATAAAAAAGTTACATCTCTTCAATGTTATCGTATAATGGTGCATAAACGACAATATTTGACAACTGAACGAGGGTGATCGGAAATAGTTAAAAATCGTTAAAACGCTTACGGCTCATGGCCCCTGTGAAGCTTTTAATAACAAAGCGCCGAGCGTGAAACGTACCGAAATGTTTCCCAAACAATTTATTGAAGAAACCCTATGAGAGAAAAAAGCTATTGCCTTTACCGACAGCGATCTCTCGAAAATGGAACGAATGAGGCTTTACGTCGTAGGTCGATAGAAATTGATAATCGATGGATAGTTCAACACTCGTCAACGTCGACACGAAAGTTTCGGGCTCATATTAACGTGAAACTAAGTAACAGCGTGAAATTAAATACTTTTTCATATATACCAAAAACAGTACTACCCCTGGCAGTGCCTGGTTTTCAAAATCATAATATTGTGATTACAGCTTATCAAAGTGGAAGATACATAAGTGCATCAGAAACAATTTTGATGATTTTATTTCACCTTTTTCACGAACAATATTCACTGGAAAAACATTTGAATGTGCACTGAAAAATGGACAAAAAATTTATTTTATAATACTCAAAGTTGGAGGATGATGCATAAAATATACTCTAAATTCAACTCCGATAGTATTGATTTCTTTGGGTCAAACTAATTTCTTCCCCGGAACCTTATGTCATGAAGTCGTTCTTGCTTATTAAATTTTTAACAAGTAATATGGAACATTTTTACGCAGACGAGGTATCCTTGATGATGGATATTAAGGCGTTGTGAGATACCACATCTTCGGAAGGGTTTATTTATCTTCCCCGTCTCAATAATCACAAATGCTGTGGTGTTTGCAAATTGTTACATGTAGAAAAACATTTATATCCCAGCACTTTTTATATTACTTGGAAATGTAACCTATTGTATTTAAAGAGTCTTTAATTTCCTGATAAGTTGTATTTTTAACTGAAAACCATTTATGCTCATGGGCACGCTTATTCACAGTAGGCTTAGAAGTATGTAAAAAATGATTTAGTAATAGGTATATGTAGAATGCTCTTGAATGAGTGATCCATAGAAATATTAGTCCTTTCTCTAGAACGTAAAACCGAAAACATTGTGTATAAAGTAGCTTTTCTGTAGGTTTTATTGCAGTAATCACATTTAATTTATACTTTTTAAATTGGAATGTGCAAATTAATTCAAGACTCCCCGCAAACGAAGTTGCAGTTGCTAGTTATTCAAACGAAGTTGCTGCTAGTTATTCAATTAAAAACAAGATTGATCCGAAGAACTTTGAAACACAGTTTATTATTGATTTAATTTTGAATTACTTTTTACCGTGAAAGGTCAAAAGCAAACATACAAACTCTCAACGTTTCCATAAAAGATGTTTCATCCTTTGTTTATTAAAACTCCAACCCCAGACCGGTTGAACAAATCTAGAAGTCCAACAGAAAATGAAAACATAGCGCCATCTGCATTTCATTAGCGGAATTTTCATTCAACTTTCATTTTCCATGAAAGTGTCGCGCGGGGACCCCAGTGAAACAAAACATTTATCAAACCTTCGTCTACCACTCTCTCGACTAACGTTTGGATTTCGTTCATCTCTCACAGGACGATGAAAATAAACGACGCGTGAAGTATTTCAGGCTTCTAGATCCACAAGGTACGTGCTGTCTTTGACTATCCGCAGAAAAGTATTCATCTAGAAAGAGCGTGTACTCGCAGAGAGTTAGTTAGTTAGTTAATGCCCTATTTTACGTGGCGAGACTCGGGCCATCAGGCCCGCTCTTCCGTCTAACCACGCAAATTTCGCTACGCTCCTTTCACCACCTAGCGGAGAAAGGAGGTATTATCTTGGGCGACGAAACAGGCGGATCTCAATTTTGCTCGGAGGCTTTTTTTAGGCTTGAGGATCTTTTACATGCAGTATATCTACTACATGGGACAGCCGGCTTTACTTCCCGTGAGTGCATACTTGCCTTGATTCCTTATATACAGATTAATATCGCCATTGTTAGAGAAGTGTATGTTTATAAGGAAAATTATTTGTGTTACAATTATCATTTTTGGAAATTGCTTAATTTCCAACTTTTGATGTAAATAGGCCATTGAACCCGCCGTTGGTCGACGGGTCAGCGACGCGCTCATCTTTGATTTTAATTGTTTCTATTAAATGTTATAATAACAATAGATCCTTAAAGCTCCTTCTAACTTCCTAGAAATGCATTAAGAGTTCGGCAGTAAGTATAGTGAGCATCTGCACCTCCAATTGCCAGCGAGCCGTTGATTTTGTAGCCACTGAGTAAATATATGCGATTCACTCTCTGTCGACTATCCACGTTAGCAATTTATTATTTCACTGACTTTTTTCAGTTTTATCTACCAGGATTAATCTAAACATGTAAACAATATGTCGGTTGTATTGAATTAAACTGAATAGCATTTATTCAAAATTTCTTTCACGTAGACTTCTCTTTTTTGTGGTTATAAACATTTTTTTGGCCTTTCCCTTGACTCTAGAAGTGTAATTGCCAGTTCAAATGCATATGGTAAATAGTAATAATACAAAGCTTTTGCTTTGGAGTACATAAGATACCTAAACTACACCACCTTCAAAATCAAACATGATACTACAATGTAGACGACTGAGGGGCGCAACAAATTGCTTTATACAACACGCTCTTTCGAATCTAATTTCACACTAAATGTTAATCAGTGTCTCAAATCACAGTGGTTTTCCATACGGTTAGTCTTAGTCCTGTTTGCACGTTGTCCACCAATCTTGGCAAAAGACATCGAAGACTATTATGTCACAGGCGAAGGAACCTGATGTGATTTCCCATCTCGCGCGTTCCTCGCAGTTATTGTTTAGATAAAAGTACGGGTAGTAGGTTAAAGTTTTGGGATGCGGGTTTTTAACCCGGAAAAGTTATAATGCGATTTGGAATAATAGATGCGATTTTATGTTCAAAACATCCCGTGATTATTTTGTAGTTATTGAAAAAATATTTTGAATAGTTTTGAGACCTTAGAAAAGTTTTCAGACAACATACCTCACGCTTGTTATATTTTATTAATTTCTATTGTGATAATTTTGTATTGTTTTACAAGAATAAATAATATTTGGTAATAATTTAACAGTAGAAATTTTACATTAAAAAGGAAAACAACTTTGAAAAAACGTGTCACGATCGTGGGTGATAGAAGCGCTCACCTTGGACCAATGTCCCCGTCTTAGTTGTCTCAGGGCATCATTGGATGGCAGTGCGGTGCCTATGACAGGGACGTCATAAATCACTACTAGTTGTGGATGAGATTTTAAGGGTAGAACCTGGTAGATATTTAACGTCCAAAAGACTTATCTCTTTACCACGTCGGTGAGGCTTCCCGCATAAATGCAGAGGGGCACTGTATGTTAAACTCTGCACCATTCAGATATCTAGCTGAACTCGCAGGGGCGAAAATGGTTTCATAACTCGCGCAGCGCACTTGTGGCAATAGAGTCCCGAGCAGCATTGCTTTGCAGAGAGAATGCAGAAATACAGGGCATCTGCCGAACCTCATCCCTTTGTTCCTGCTGCCCTTGTCACAGCTGCAACAGGCCGTGTAGCTACGTGGGTGGGAGCAGCAGTCAAACAGGGCCCTATCGGCCACGGCCATAAGGGACTGCGAATGGATGCGTGCAACAGTTAGCACGGATATCGATTCCACTTAAACATAGGGAGTTCATTCAATGCAGAGGTGGCATTTTTAATAAAATTAAATCGAATCAACTTAACCTGTAGTGTGACAACAGTACTTACTTTCTCGCCTTATTATGATCATCGTGCGCATTATTTTTAATGATTTTGTAATATTATAATCATACTTAAATCTCCGAACTTGTTTCCAACAAGCAAAATGTTTGCCAACGCTGGATATATAAGCAGCGTTCAAAATAAACGAACCGGAGGCCTAGGAGCAAAAACCAGTACCTATATATCTGAAGTGTTGGCTCTGGCTGTCGAGGCACTTGTCTCACTGCGAGCCAAAGCTGTGAATGGCGGTCTCGTAAAATTCCCGAGACTGCGTTGTGAACGAGTTCTGCACGTACTGGTTGAAGTCGTTGTGTGAGGTGAATCGTTTGTCCCTCAGCGCCATTTTTTAAGGGTCCAAATACGGCGTAATTTCAGCGAGAGAGGTCTGGACTGTATGGAGGGTGACCGAGAACCCCCACGTGCGTTTCTGCTAGTGTACAGTGTTTGTGTTGGCGTTTTGAGGCCCGAGGAGTCATCCTGATCCACGACAATGCAAGTTCTCATACGGCCAACAGAATTACGGTCAACAAAACTGTAATCTTGAAGAAGTTGAAATGGGAGGTTGTCGGCCACCCTCCTTACAGTCCAGAGCTCTGAGCCTGAGATTACGCCATTTTTGGTCATTTTTGGTCCGAGGGACAAACGATTCGCCTCGCACAACGACTTCAACCAGTACGTGCAGAACTCGTTCACAACGCAGTCTCCGGAATTTCCTCCACAAGCTCCTTCACAAGCCCGGAGAATTTTACGAGACAACCATTCACCGCCTTGTATCGCAGTGGGGCAAGTGCCTCAACAGCCAGAGCCAACACGTCTGATATACACGTAATGATTTTTGTTCCTAGGCTCACTCGTTTGTTTCTGAATGCTCTTTTCACTGAGGTCTATAAAACATTTAATGAAACACCCACACCAACATAAGCATAACAATTTGCTTGGCGCTTTAAAAAGAAAGTTAAACATTTTTTACAAAAATTCAGAGGTTTTCATGAAAGAGAAACGAATATTTACGAAAATTCAGAAAATCATTGCATATTTGAGAAAATCTTGTTTATGTTTTTTAAAAGTTGTCAACATCTCACACAAAAGGAATAGGATATGCGATAGCATTGTTCACAGTCACACTTTTTGCCATAAACAAATTTTTCCCGTATTTAGGACGCACAAAATGAAGATTGTACTTAAAATATTTAGACGAAGTAATTAACTTGGTTCAACAGGATCAAGAATTATTCACGGTTTGTAAACGAGACGCACAACTCAATTAGTCATTTTTGGTTGCTGCATTACAGAACATTCTCTATACTGTAATGCGTACCGCCCACCACCAAGAGAACATCCTTTTACCAATCAGCGGTGAACAGGAACATGTCACAAAATGTTTGATATCTTCAGGGAGGAGTTTTATCGCCTACATATACTCTCTCTCTCTCTCTCTCTCTCTCTCTCTCTCTCTCTCTCTCTCTCTCTCTCTCTCTCTCTCTCACACACACACACACACACACACACGTACACACTTGTGTAATGATTATGGACGAGGACACAGGTTAATTGATAAATAGATGTTTTTTCGCAATGTAACACATATTTAATAACTGAAGAAATTTAGATACACTAATTGGCCAAAATTCACAATGGATAGTTAAATACCTTCCCAACATTAATTAATTTAAAATAAAAGGATTTTCTATTCTTTACACACAAACACCTCTCAACACTTTTCAAATCTCAGATGAAATCAATGAATACATACGGTTAATTAATTAGACTGTTGGTGTTGTAGATACCTTATTAATTCAAAGTAAATAAAACAGATGTTGTCTGGTATCAATTTTATATTTCTGCTGAAGATCTTTTCGATCGCGTAGCGATCATCGTCAGAGCTGGATGAGCCGGCCACAGAGCCGCCCACTCTAAAAACCCGCAGAAATTTGTTTTCCGCCCAGCAGCTACAAGGTACGACCGATTCAGTTTGCTTACGCATCTGCATACTTCTTTTATATATATATATATATATATATATATATATATATATATTAATTTGTAGATAATTTGTTTAATGTTTAATTTATATCTATTCGTGTAATTTCCAGCTCTGACGATGATCGCTACGCGATCGAAAAGATCTTCAGCAGAAATACAAAACTGATACCAGACAACATCTGTTTTATTTACTTTGAATACATACGGACTATGCTTTCCTGTATTCCTCGCCTACTTCACATCCATCGCCTCCCAAATAAATGTTAGCGAGAGAAAGGGAGAGGGAAAAGAGAGAGGAAAGAGCAACGAGAGAGAAAGGAAAGATCAAAGAGAGAGGAAGGAAAGATCAAAGGGAGGGGAAGGAAAGAGCCGCCGTCTCTAGCTGGAAGATTCGGACACAGCCCTTTATGTCCAGGAACAAATCACCCGACGAAAGAAAACAAATATGTTGTAAAGTTATCACATGTTAAGTGAGGCCTGAAATATAGCACCTCCCCACATCCTTTAGTACGACCAACTGCTGGGTGCGTGAAATTCTTTTGTCTCTTCTGAACATCTCCATTCTAATCCCTCCCACTCCTCGCAGCCATTTGTCAGTCCGGCTTCTGGAATTCTCTATCTCAAGGGTTGCCTCCAGGCCCCTTTTCAATGCAGGTCTCGTAACTCTTACCCTCTCCATATTCAACGCATTCCAAAGACGAGGTCAACGACCGGTAGTATCGTCACGTGTAGCTCTATACAGTTCAAACCGCAATATGTTGCCATATTTTTTATTATCCAAATGCTATGATGGGTAGCTTGATTATTTCAGAAATTTTATTTATGACAGCTACATTTAATTTGATTCGTGTTGTTACAATTTCTTGTACATACAAATATCATATCAAAGCAAAGAGCAACGTATTGCTTCGTCAACATTTTTCATTTTCCACTTTCACCGGTTGTTAACCCTTTGAATTATCTTACTCGTGACATTAAAGTTGAGTCATTAATGTAATTTCTATCATCTCCAGCTTAACTTCGTTTTCAGTTTTCTTTCCATTATTTTTGCCCGTAATGATATTTTTTAACATGCCTCGCAGCCCCCAAGACGTGTGCGTTATCATTTTGCTCCATAGGCTTTTGTTCCTGAGAATACGTTCGCCAATATCTACATGCATTTCATGTGTTTATTCACACAAATGCACATACGCACACGTCCCTTCTTCCATCAAATCTGCCCTGCTTCTATGGAACGTCTGGCCTCTACTTGAACCTGTGTCAATTTAATGATTATTCCCAATTTCCCATTTCATACATTTCGTGTGTCACAATGCCCATATCTGCAGCGCGACTTCCCATTCAACCGACCAAATATACCTCTGTGAGCGATTTCCCGCTTCCTGCAACATCTCTCCGAACAGCCGCCGCCCGCATTGCGTACACCCACACACCTTTTCCTTTGTGACTCTGCGCCCTTCGCCTCCATGTAATCCCCGCCCCCAATCGCGCTCACTTCTATACTGCATTCGCTCGCCACCCCCTCCTCTGCCCCCCATATCCTCCTCACTCATTACTTATTTTCTCACTCACTCATTACTTACTTATTTTCTCACTCACTCATTACTCACTTATTTTCTCACTCGCTCATTACTTAATTATTTTCTCACTCGCTCATTCCTTACTTATTTTCTCACTCACTCATTACTTACTTATTTTCTCACTCACCTCACTTACCTCTCCTTACGTACAGACCCACACACTCACCTATTCACGCGCCCGCTCAGTATCTCATACACCACCCCGTCCAGCCACTCGTCCGCTTACCCTCGCCCTCACCCCCTGCCCGCCTTTTGACAGATTACTCACCCAAGCTCCCACTCCCTCGCTCAATCTATCTCTCGCCCTTACTCTCGATTCCTGCTTACCTGCAAGCTCACTTCGTTCGATGCCCAAAATGCATCCCATTTCACAGTTTTCCCATGAAGCACACCGCCCCAGGCGCACGTCTCACCGGCGGGCGTGAGTAGGTGGGCTGTCGGGTGGGTTTGAGTGAGCGGGCTGGGCGATGGGACGGCGCCCCCACAGAACGGCTCCACAAGGCGTGCAGGCCGCACAATGGGAATCTGCGCGGATTACGTCGCCCGAGAGGCGCTCTGTTTAACTAACACTCGCCGCGGCCGGGGCCGGGGCCGGGCCTCGCCGCCAGGGGCGCTGCCGGCGCGCGGGGCCTCAATAACGGCTGATCCTACGTTTGCAGAGGAACGCAGCGCGGCTCGCGCCCCCGCGTACCTCCCCCCGCCCCTGTGCGAGTTATTGCGTTGCCCGCCTCGCCGCGGCGACGGCCCACGCCCACTGCTGCCTGGACTGATGTCGCTGCTTCTTACAGCACGCAAGTCGGTCAGTCACGTTCATAGCGAATGACTGTGCCGCTTGTGGAATTTACGGAAAAAATAATGGGATATTAATTAATACAGACTATTCTATTAATGTACAAAAAATTTAACGAGCAAAAATAAAATAACATTTTGTGTCATAATTAGTATTGTATTTTTAAAACAATATTCAATAATAATCTAATACTAACATTTTTGGGAAATACTGCAGTGTCTGACTGGGAGGTCATAAGGTTCGAGTCCAGACAATGGCAGGAGTTTCGACACTGCTTGAATATCTAGGTCGAATCCAACGCTACCTGGAGGATAATTCTTGCGGCCGACTGCTCTGATCGGTAGTTTTCCGTGTTTTCCCATATCACACCGGGCGAATGCCGGAGCAGCACTCTAACAAATGGGCAACGGACCGCGCGCGATCTTCTCTTCCCGTTTCCTTGTCCAACCTCACCTCTTACTTACACTCACACTTACATGCAGTACACCACCACACATGCCGGGAGACCGGTCGGGAGCTTAGAGCTTGTCCGGGCTGGGGCGGTGCCTCGCTGGTGGAAAAAACCTGGTTGGGAGAATTCCTTTAGTCGACGAATAGGTCAGCTCCAGATCTCGACATCATGGAGAAGATAACCGATATGTCCCGCGATAAAGCATTCACTACACTTACGGGAGTGACAACCTTTGCAGTTAACGCTTATATATATTTTGTGACGTCACGGGACTATACAAACCCGTAACGCCACCAGAAGCCACGAGAAAAGACCAGAACACAGAGAAATAGGGTACGCGGCGGAGCGATGGTCCGAGAAAGCGACATCTACCCGCAGGTTTTCGCACTCCGATGTCCGAAGTTACGGATAATATTTTTCTTGAGAGGGCGCGAAGGAGGGGAAAATTCACCCCGCCAGAAATTTCCCCTGGCGGAGTCACATAAATACCGCGACGCGCTTCGGGAGAACTCTCTTTCGACTTCGACAGCGACGGCGACTCAATCTAATTCTTCAGCGATAGTCACTGGTTAGTGCAGGAGTATATTTTAACTTGCTCAGTTAAAACTGATTTGAGAAACGCAGTAATAAGAGTGATATAATTCAGACGTGTAGTGCATGTACAGTGTTAGCATTAACATTACGCGAGTAAGCAAGCAATGTGATTGCTTAAATCTGACATAGTTTCTTAATTGACATAAATTCGCGCAGAAGGACACTAAATGAAATCCAGCACTTACTTTTGTACGCCACGATCACGCACGCTCAAAGTGTGGTATGTCGGCCGAGTGCTAGAAGTATTTAATTCAATAACGTTAGTTATTCAAAGCTGGAAGCGCGAACAACGGGTACGCGGCACGCGGAAGAAGGACGACTTCAGTGAAGACCCAAGCGTAGGAGAGAAGAACTTGGACCAAATAGGTGGATGATACGAGTCAGAGATCGAGAGAAGGGTCTGGAATTTGGACGAGTGGCGGAATCCTGAGATCGAGAGAAGGAAGTGGTATAACCGTGGAACATCGAACCAGTCAAGTGACGCGGCGAGGACGGCGAACGACCGAAAACCCCAAGGTTAACTGATGGCGAGCGGGAAGGAGATGTCGAGGTAAAGAACTGGCAACTTCTATGCGGCAATCTGTTGGGAAATCGTGTAGCTTTAAAATACCAGGCGAAGCGTCCTAAAAATAGGTGAAAGTTCCAAATAATTACTGGGAGAAATATTCCGAACGTATGAGCGGCAGTTTAGATTTCATTCGCTGTACGCACTAGTAAATTCGTTTGAATGCCATACCTTGTACAACTTTTCTAAAGTGAATTAGGATTTTTTCTTATAGTGTAAGAGTGATCTTATTTGAAAGCCATGCTTTTATTGTATTATGTCAGGGATAATTAGTTGCTATAATTTGTAACGGATCCAATTGAAATAACGTGTGTGTCACGTTTGTTCTTGTGTTTGAGTTCACAGCATTGTAGTAAATGTGCAGCTTAAGGCTGACACCTGTGAACAGTCTATGACAGAATAATTGTAGAGAATCATTTAAAGCGCCGTGCACGGAGAAAATTTAAGAATAGCAAGAGTTGAATAAGGTACTCGAAAATAATTCAGAAAGAGGTAGAAGCAAAAGAATTGTGAATAGTAACTATTGAAGTATTCAGGCAGTCGAGATGACGCCTATACATTTTTGTGGTTGTGTTCTTTTCTTTTTTGTTTTCTGTTTTCTTTGCAGTGACCATCTATGCAAAATGCACACTTTATTGTATATTTGTGCCACTGTGTAATTTGTTTTTTTACTGAATATATGCTCACTTTACCAGCATTTTACCTAATTAATTGTGTCAAGGGTTCAGACCTTTCTCATACCCCAAAGATCCTGCTTCCTGAGAATTCAAAGCTCGCTTCACGAGCATTCATTGTTTCACGCTTTATCGCCACCGGCTGGAACGTAGATGGGCGTGTTAGAATATATATATATATATATATATATATATATATATATATATATATATATATATATATATTGTGACGGACCGGCGATTCGGTCTTATTCTACAGTAAATTTGTAAAAGGGGTCAGGTATTCTTTCTTGCGAATGGACTCTGAGTGCATGCACCAACAATGAAACAATTACTTTTAATGTAAAACACAGAATGCTTTATTCCCAGGAAAGATAATAGATATTACAAAAATATCGTTCCATTGGATGTGTAGAAGGTAAACAAAATAATGGTTAGTATTAATAACTTTCTCACGATACTGACAAACATGAACAATTTTCTTACTAACTACGTAATTATTGCTAATGAACACTTTCTTTCTACTTTAACTTTACACTTCATACTGTAAATGGGAGCTCCCTTTGCATGCACTGATTCACAATCACCCCGTTATTTCAATACTTAATCTAATTACAGACAATATGTACCCTTCCAAAACACCCTTTCTATCCTTCACATCAAATTAGATTATTTATCATTACATGGCAAATTCCCTCATCTAATACCCCCTCTCACAATTGTCTACCCCCTTTTCCAAATCACTGGATTCTTTTACCGCCTAATAATAAGTTCCTTCTAGTAACAGTCTTACTGGTTTTGCTGCGTCTGGGATTCCTTCGAGCTCACCAACTTCGGATGCGCCGGCGCGATGTGACGAGCCGGGGCCGACTCGCCCGCCACGTGGCCATGGCGCTTGCCCCCGCCGCTTCTACCCGGCCGCCGATGCAAATCCCACGCCGCAGTCGTGCTTCGCCGGGCACGGCGATGTCCACTCGCCGCCAGATCAGCAGCCGTCCTCGTTTCCGTTCTTCCAAATTCGTTTGTTAAGCCCGCCGATGCTGTATCGCTATGTTAGTTTCACTCACGCTGCCTTTGTCGCACACGTGTCTATACACTCATCACTTTCCTCGCCTCACGCCGTTTAATCTTTACTGTATATCACTTAACTCGAGATCAATTAATAGTTCTCACTGTTTCTCATTGTCCTACGTTTCGATTTCTGCTCGATGTCATCGGATTCCTCTCAACTATATTTCATCACCGCCATCATTAGCTTTTCCGCACTACCGTCCGTTACCTCTTCCACACCGACTCCACCTTCCGACTGGCGCCGTTCCCACGATCCCCTCCTCAACTGTCGAAGTCTCGTACTTCGCGTTCGTTTCGTCTCGCTTACCGCGGGATACTCTCTTGCTCGGCCGAGTCCGCCCGGACAGCCGTCTCTACCGCGCTGTTTAAACCATGTTGGCACCGGCGTCTATGTTCAGAAACGCGATGCGTTTCAATATATATATATATATATATATATATATATATATATATATATATATATATATATATATATATATCCAGCAATCATTTCACACTTACGTCCCTTTAGAAAATTAATTTAGTGGTTAAAATTAAATGTGATACGATACGTGTTTTACGTTAAAGGGTATTGTGGGAGTAAATGCAATAGCTCACTAAAACATACATGTCCATATCTCGGCAAACAAAATATTTCAATTGCCTTTTCAGAAACACTCTTGTATTCATAGTGAATAATAACTCAATTATTTTTTAATTTGAAAACCTCCCTAATTTCTTTAACTTTGGAGAATAAACACTGACTATGAAACATGTTTGCGGTATTCGATTTTTTATATCTTAAAAATGTTGTGCTTTTCTGTTTTTACTTTTCTATTTGTTTTTCTTTTGTCCTCGGTATTTGAAAGGGTTCGGTTAGTGTACAGGTAGACACACTTTACGAGTATTATAGATAACATGTTGCGACAATTCGCAAGTGCGACCTCTCTGACACGCCAATTTACTATCGGGCGCAGGCGCTCTTTCAGAGTATTTTGTTACGCCCAAGTGTTCGCGTGTCGTCTCCGCGCACAAAGGTTTCGCAGGAGTACAAAGTCTCTCCGGGCCTCCCCCGCGAGCCGCTCCTTTGAGACGGAGGTGTCCTTTCCACCCACCCACCCCAATTTCTTTGCCCTCGGCGATCGCCGGATTGAGTACCGGAACAGATACATTAGAGAAGTCGGTGGCACTTCGCCTGTTAATCCCTAAGGGCGCACCATAAAATAATCAGCAGACAGCTGACAGCGGTCACTGCCTCCTTTTCTCCGATACCCCTTTCTCCAAGTGCCCATGGTCCCACATAGGTGACCAATTAAAAACAGAGAAAAGTAGGTCGCCAAGGGAAAGAATTGCCTAGAGCCAATTGACAGAAAAAATCAGTGGAAGGTTCCAGAAGCCTGATGATCGAACCAATCAGAGGCAAATCATCACGCACGTGACAGCACAGACATTTCCAAATGGGGTGGGGAGTAGAAAGCGAGCGAGCAACAGTGGTTTTGATAGTGCATAGAGAACTTAACAGAGACTCGTGGAGATAGGTTAGAAAAGAACTTAAGAGAGACTGTTGAAAAAACGTGAGATCACACACTTGTTATGGAGATTTGAGTTAGTGACATGAGGCAGAAGGACTTTATAAGATTAGACTTGTTCCAGAGTCAAATATCTACTGGAGTGTGACTGACCAGTACTTGCCGGCTTAAACGATCCCACTATCCATCTTCATTCAATCGGAATTAATTCCGTGTAGTGGATCAGTCGGAGCGACACCCTCAAAGTAATTAAAAGGGTGAGTGAACGCGAATGAGGCGGCGAGTGACATTAGTCGTGTTCAACAGTTCAATTGGGTCGCTGACTGCTGCTGATTTACCGGACAGTCGCCGGGAGTACGAGATCCATTCCTGATGAGTACGGGGCCACTTCAACCGTGCTCCGCCGAAACATCCTGCTGAAATTGACCAATAAAGGCTAGAGATGGGCTTAACAGCTTTTCTTCAATAGCTGTTATCACAAAATCAGCTGACTCGTAATAGCTGTTATTAATAACAGGTCCATGACCAGCAACCTAACACGGCCGACTGCTAAGAGTTAAAACAGTTGTAGCGTCTGCTAAGAGTTAAACCACGCAAAAGGAATAACGTTGGTAGCACCGTAAAAAGCTTGTGCAGCTACCTTACGGCGCTTCCTTGCACTACTTTCCCTAACATGTTTGGACAGAGAAGCAGCTGATATGAACGAGACTAGATTAACTGCCAAGGATGAATAGTAATTCATATAATGTGTAGCGAATGTGCATAGAATTTAGAATATTACTAAAATGAAAGTGATTCGGGTTCAATTGCAAATATTCTTTAAATATGCAACTTGTGCATAGTGAAGTGACGAGTGCCAAAAATAATGAAGAGAAACTATTTTTGCTTACCTATAGCTAAGTGTTAATGACTATCGAATATCAAGTATTATAATGTGCGTTATTTGACCGTAACTCATTTTATTTTATTGGATCTAGGGAAATATTAGTTTATCTCACATAAGCAGCAATGGGACAGAAATAAGTTAACATATTGGACGAATTTAATTTAAAGGACAAACATCTTGTTGTAGTGTATACAGTGTACAATATATTATAAAGAATAGTGTGGCACATGGTGTGTAATAATGAATTATGTATTAATGAATCTATAATTTGAACACTGGCAAATCATGATTGATTAGCTGCAGTGAAGCTGTTATCGTACAAAATGGTTGCCACAGAAGCTTGTAGTAGTTCGGATTAGGCCCAGTAGGTTGCAGTTCTATGCATTTCAACCGATAACAACCAATAACAGGATAAACGAAATAACTTTTATTTCGCGTAACAGTTACGAAACGTTAACGGTTAAGAAATAACCGTTTAGCTGTTAAGAGCACATCCCTATTAAAGACCCGCGGGCGCACAATCCCACCGAAGGGAGGTGATCTGATCATCGTCATAATTATTTTTGTGCATTTTCCCATCTCCATTTCATTTAAATAACAGTTTTGGGATGGAGAATTTAAAAAAACTGGTAATTACAAAGTGTATTAAAGAACTCTTTATTTGTCAATTAAGGTGTTCCCGCCACTTAAGACGGGTTACATATTATAAACTTGCATCTCTGTGTATTATTAAAGTAGCGAGTAGACGTCCCTTCGATCTAGAGCACCCAAACCCTGTGGTTCTCAATGTCGGAGTACGATTGCAGGTAAGATGCACGCTTGGCGCCCATTAAACAAATTTACCGCGTGTGCTCTATCATTCATCAATTACCGGTACACTATGCGTTTGACGGTAAACGCTTTTCTGTAGTGGATATTCACCGGGACTTTACAACAACTAGTGATTCAATATTACAACGAATGGAATGATAACTCTCTGTAGTTCCTTTTCATTTTATTCCAGGCATGTCAATCCGCGCCCGCACGAGCAACTTGCCCCACTGAGGAGCCTTGCGCTCCTACGAGCACAGGCAACATCTCCAGACTTCACTCTCCTTGCCCCCTCCCGCCAACACAGAAAACGGTGTACTTGCGCAAGCTGACGCAGAGCGCGATGGGGAATTGTAGATTCATACGAAAATACGTTCGCCAGATTTGTTCTATCAAAGAATCGAATGTTTGAATTATGTGTACAATTTTTTTTATTTATTTCTATTTATTTCTATTTCATGTTTATTTACTTTTCAAATTTTGCATTCTGTAAACGTTTTTGCAAGGAGCAGGAATATGTTTAAATGGCGATTTCATTCCTTGTTTTCGTTTTTTTTTTTTATGAATCATTCAGTTATTTTTTGTACTTACGAGTAATGTGAAATAAATTAATATGTCTGAAAGTTAAGAGTTCTCTCTTACAGACGAACAGCGCTTTTAACAGAAAGAATATTGGTCTGTTTAACCACCTAACCTGAACGTAGGAAGTTAATGCTCTTATATTACTCTTAAGTAAATAGGATTCCGAAATCAAGATACTTTGGATTAAAAATGTTTAATTTTACCCTCAGTTGAGAATTTGTGATCTGTTTGATATATTATTTAATTTTAATTAATCATTTCTTTGCTATAAAAGGAAAATGAGAATTAATATAGCCAAATTTGTGAATAATTGTCAAGTAACTTCTCGCAAAGGTTATGGTCCAGGTATCCAGTGACGTACCACCACAACGGAGATATTTCAATAAACGTTACAACTTTCAAATTTCGCACCCATTTCCGTGGACGCAGAGCCCGCGATCTCTGGTAAGCGTGTTACCTAGTCCGCAACCTTGACGTGCCTGTTCAATTCTAACGTATTCGTTTAGTCTCTCTTTTCATCTCCATTTGCCATTCTTCTTTCTCACTCGTGACCCAGTGAGGATATCTTATTTCATTACAACTACGTATCTATTAGCATCGACCTACAAAAATAATCAGTCACGAATTTCCTGAGATCTCATGCAGAAGAATTCCAAATAAATATGAGAGAGAGAGAAAGAGAGAGAGAGAGAGAGAGAGAGAGAGAGAGAGAGAGAGAGAGCATGCATATATTATTCTCTGAGATTGCATCTCAGAGAATAATATATTTTACTCATGCATATTTTTAGAGCCCATTCAGTACTAAACTGGTCACGAGGAGCATTAATATTAAAATTTCATTTAACAGACATTTTAGACCATTGCATTTCTATTACTTGAAATTGCTAATTTCTGCGACGAGAAATATGTTTGAAAAATCCTCTCAAAGAATCATTTGCTTGACATTACATTTTCTGAAATTTTACAAATATAACATTACAAATTTACGTTCGTATATTCAAACGAATTTACAAATTTAAATACAGGTCACTTAAATTGGTTGGAACAAATGAATAATACTATCGAATAACTCATACAATTTAGAAAAAATAAGTACATTACTCAATCCCACTCTTCCTCAAATGTTTTACAACTATGTCACCAGCTGACTACAAAAACGTTTGTTCGTTTTACAATCACAACACGATTTTAACTTATATTTAGTTTATTCGTTTGATCATAAAATAACTCAAAGAATTTAGATTTTTCAAAAAAATTATCTACTCTAGTTACAATGTGTTCATAGAGGTAATGCCGTAAGTTCTAGCTAAGGACATTAGTTCCAAAGAATAGAAGCGCAAATGGACGAACAGTTTATAACGCAATTGAAATATTTAAAAAACAACTCAAAAATTTCAGTGTGAAGATCTCTGGAGCAGAGTGTTTATTTTGATTAGTTAATTCCATCAGAAGGGAAAGCTGTGGCCTAAACAATTTCATCGCAGAGCTTGTCCTTAGCGCAAATACTGTTAGGCTCGGCCCTCCAGCCCCAGGCGGCCTCGTCCTTTACACAAAGGGCGGTTGCATGGCCGGGCAGCGGCGAGAGGAGGACAAGAAGGGATTAGGTGGGGAGGAGACGAGCGATGTGAGAGAGGTAGAGAAGGGGAATAGAGGAGAGGGGCGGGTTGAGGGAAGGGATGGAGTAAGGAATGGGTGGGGCGAGGGAAGGGGAAAGGGAGGGAAAGTGGGTCAATGGAGTAGGAAGGGGAAAAGAGGGGAGAGCGGGGTGAGGGAGGGGGAGAAAGGGAAGAGGAAGGGGCGGGTTGAGGGAGGGGCGAGTGAAGAAGGAAGGGTAAGGAAGGGGAGGGGAAGGCGGTGTGACAGGAGGGGTGAAGGGAAGTGGTGAGGCAAGAAAGAAGGAGAAGGGAGGAGAGGGGAGGGTGGTGAGAAAGGGAGAAGGGGCGAGGGCGGATGGTGCGCATAGCCTCTGGCATCTCTTCTTCGCGCCTCCCAATCACTCGCCCTTCGAGCCGCCTCGCACCGCGCGAAGTCTAACGCCTCAACCCAACCGAGCTAACGGCGTCCTTGCATCTGACTCCAAATCATGACATAGTTTTCTTCCATTTGTGATATAAAATGTGCTGAACACTGAACACTAACATACGTAACTCCTAATTCCCTATTACACGTTCATTGGAAGAAACGTTTCGACCCCTTTCCATGGTCTAGAAGTCTGTAACATATTTTTGAGACAACCTGTATAATATAGTGCTTTGAGGATTTAACGAAGTGTTCGGATGTTTCCCGGCCAATTTATAGGTCGAAAGACATCCAGGGGAGGAATATTGCAGGATTAAATAATTTTTTCTTCTGCAATATCACGTCTTAAAAGTTTATAAATTTTGATCCTGTTAATATTCTATTTTTAGTACAAATATTTCGTTGATAAGTGACCTAATTGTAAATAAATAAATAAACATTTACTCCCCAGTAGTCGACTTTTACAAAACAATACATAATTATTACAATGTAAGTTAATAACTCATTAAAAGAATTATGTATATTGTCTAATACTTCTTTAAGTTCTCAAAAGTATTTTAATTCTTTCCTTTACAAAATAAAAAGAGTTACAGTATATTTTCGACACAAAATCAACTCCATTTATACACTATTTTGTGGTTTTCCAGTTTTCATTCTTGAAAGCAACAACCCAAATTCGACACAAAATCAACAACTTTCTTTATTATGAACAGTTACGTAAAATTATTTTATTGTAATTTCTGATCTACCAACTCTGCAGCAATCACTTGAAAAATTTCAGACCAATTCAAACGAAAAGTCTGAGATGCATATGTGCAATTGTAGTCATTTCTTACTTGTATAAAAGAAACAAACATGAATAAATTTCAACTTCAACAGTAATTGCATCACATTATACTGACAAGCAAGGATAATTTCACAAAGGCTTGCCTTGATTACATTGAAGAGAGCTTCCAATTCTTGAATGCTATAATCTGTGATCCAACCTTTTTAAAGCAAAACAAGTGAATAAATGAAACGTCCAGAACTGAAGGCCATCCAATATCCTCTTATGAATGCACAAAAATGAGGTTATAAACACAGAAGTGGGCATCCTAAGCCAAGAAGGGGCCTACAACTTTTGTGACCCCTCCTAACCCTATTTTTTTAAATGACCTAGACATAATATTTTACTGGTACAAATAATTTCATTTAATTTTTGAATTTTTAAAATGTAATTTTTGTGTTTATAGAACGAACTGTCTGTGAGTTATTTGCATTTTATTCGGGGTAGTTTTGTACGCTCTTCAGCATTTTCAACTAGTTTCGTCCGATTATCTGTTTTGACGTATTTTGGGGGGGGTTTGGAGGTGGAGAAGGGGTTGAAGTCGAAATTGGCCTCCTCTCAAGGGGAGATTCAAAAGTTTCTTCATATGTTTGCTTTCAAAATGTTGGAACAGCAAAAACGTTTGCAATTTTGGTAAAATCTCAAAATTAAAAATTAATACAAAATTAGTTTTACTTATTGAAAAAATAAAGAGTCAAAGAGTGAAGGGCATTTACAAATGAAACGCCACAATTTTCAAATTTTATATTCCTAGGCATGAACACTCGAACCGGTAATACTCGAATACGGTAACCATATACCGGTTGACTAATGTGCTCATGCTTTTGTTTTGTCTTTAGAATTTATAAAGCATCTTTATGTTGCGCCACGCCCACCATGCCTTCCCTCTCCCCGCTGAGAGCATGCCAATGGTTATAAATTTCGTGTTTTATAATTTAAATGTTATATCTGGAACACAATAGCAACATTTGTTCACAAATAATTCGTTTAAAGCAAATGTATGATCAGAAATTCAACATTTGAGCATCGTTTTACTGTGTGCATTTTGTGAAATGTATTAAAACTATATTCGTAACCACAATGTCTTTACGTTAGAACCATAACATATTCTAATCGTGCTTCAACTGCATATTATTGTTCCCGACTATTATATAGATGAGTGCACTATTTTATTGAACTAGAGACATTTTAACATTAATAAAGCCCAGTAAATAAAGTCCAACAATGAGAAGAATCTAAGAATATAACTGCCATATTGCGGGGTTGCCATTGTATTGCGAACTGGCATCTCGGTAAACGAAGCTACAACATACATTAAACAATTCATATCTTTTAAAAATGTACATGACCTCTTTTACTGAACTGATATTTTAGAACAGATTTCATTTAACAAAAATATCTACAATCAATATTGTTCTTTTGTAATTTAATTCAAGTTACGAAAATATAGAGAGTGAGCCGCACCATTTACTTTCTTTTTTCTTTATACAAGGAAAAATATTTCACGCAATAATTTGAAGTGGTTTTGAGAATTATTTTTAACTGAATTCTCATCTCGTTTCACCCCGCTTCATCTCCCTTCACCACATATTATCTTGCATTACCTCGCTACAACACGCTTCATCTTATTTTACCTCACTTCACCTCGCTTTACCTCGTTTTCCCTTCACTTTTCATTTCGCTCACCTCCTTTCATCCGTTTCAGATTGTTTCACCTCCCCCCCTTCTTTCTTCCGCTCCCCCTTCTTCCGCTTCGCTTCTCCTCCTTCCCCTCCTTTTGCCTCTCCGCTCCGTCCCACTCCAACACGCTCTACCTCGTCCCGCCCTGCTCCACCCCTTCGCGCCGCTCATCTCGCTGCCCCCGGTTCATCTCGCTCCGCCCGCCCCGCCCCGCCCGGCCGTTCGGCGCATCCATCATCGACAGCGGCGGCGCGCCCCGATGAGACGGCGCCGCACGAGACGAGATGCGGCTCCGAGCAAGCGGAAGCCTTTTAGGCAGAAGCCGGATTTATCAGACGCAATGTACGAGCACTTAGGCTTCCTTAGAGCTCGTTTGCTCACTGCATACCCAATTACTTCCCTTACTTTATTGTAATCATGTAAATGTAAATATTTAAGTGGTTAGGCGGAAGAGCAGGCCTTACGGCCTGAGCTTCGCCAGTAATAAAGACATTATTATTATTATTATTATTATTATTATTATTATTATTATTATTATTATTATTATTATTATTATTATTATACTTAAGTTGTAGGGCGCATAAAATGTGTTATTTAGTACCGCAAAATGTACTCATTTTCTTCTGTTCTTACCGTTAAAATCCTTGTGAGACGAATTAACCCTCATACCTGGAAAGAGGATTATTCTTTTTTGTGGTATATTCTTATAGTTATTATACGTATATAGGGGTATATCCAGGTGAAATCGGCCGAAAAAATCATGACCCCTTCCAATTGGTCTACAAAGTCTTTGACAGGTTCAGTGTAATGTAAAAAACCTAGAATCATCATGTTATTGCATACTGTTCATTTTTGACCTTGAATAATTTGTAGGCAAATTTACTAAAATTTCTCAGCATTTAGGACGAACTTCAAATAAAATTGAAATATCACGTAAAAATTCATTCTAATACAAGAAAAATGTTTTTCCTAACTGCAAATAGTTCAAAGAAAACTATTTTTGCATAGAGCCTCATATCATTTGCATTTTATACCAATGTTTTTAACTCCCTAGTTCAAAAGTGCAGGTTTTTTTCAAATCTAAATCCCCAAATAGGAAATTTTAGATTTTTGAACTTGTTGATCCAAAATATTATACAAACATAATGTGTTCGCGGAAAATAAGAATTCGTGAGAGGAACTTGAAATTTCAAAAGTTACGGCGTATAAAGTCGTATTGTATTTTTTTAAATAAAATAAGTAAAATTTTATTTGTAAATATTTTAAGTAAAATTGTATTTTTTTAAATAAACCATTTTTAAATAGTGTACATAGTTTTCACAAAGCATAAGAACCTACATTTCTCGATCAAAATTTATTGATTTGATGATGTAACAATATTGCTAATCATAAATTCTGTAAATGTTACCGTAACATAAATTTATTAATGTTTGTAAATTAAGAATTAATGTTAGTCTATACATTTCCATCACACGTAACATTCTTATATTTCAGAGCGCGATCATAGCATATAATATTTTATAGGTTCTCCTTAGAAATCATATGAACACGTTAGGTATACGAATATTCATACAAAAGTAAATGAAATTAATAGATCTTCATTATCGATAATATAAATAGACGCTTTACCTAACCTTACTTATGTGTTTAACCATAAGGGCTTCTTGAATGCGGGTTTGACAGACGTAGACAAAAACAAGGCTGGACGTCTTAAAACAGGAATGTCAAGGTCGTGGATTTTTTTAAACGCCCTTCATTCCGTCAGTCGCCGTCTGTCTTTCTATCTGACTGCCCCTCCACCTCCCGTCTGTCTTTCTCTGTCCCTCCTCTGTCCCTCCTCTGTCCCTCCGTCTGTCCCTCCGTCTGTCCCTCCGTCTGTCCCTCCGTCTGTCCCTCCGTCTGTCCCTCCGTCTGTCCCTCCGTCTGTCCCTCCGTCTGTCCCTCCGTCTGTCCCTCCGTCTGTCCCTCCGTCTGTCCCTCCGTCTGTCCCTCCGTCTGTCCCTCCGTCTGTCCCTCCGTCTGTCCCTCCGTCTGTGAATAACACAAGCACTAAAGTTTTTGTGGGATTTTTTATAAAATGAATATTCCCCGCTCGATCTATCCTTACTCAGAGATATGCGATTTAAAATTATATTGAATTTTGGTGAACCTTACATGAATCCCCTGTAACATGTAAGGAACGTCTTAATTCCTACATGCAAGAGAACATCTGAATTTCTACGATGTGATTACACATCACATCGGATTCGACTTTTTTGTAAACATCCGATGACGAATCTATCACTTACAGTTAATAAAGATTTTAATAGTTAAGTTTTTAACAAAAAAAGTAATTATTTATCTAAACAACGAAAAAGAAAACTTTGCTAGGATGCATCTTCATCTCCCCTCTTTGGCATGTGACTGTTAAATAAGCTAACAAATATCAACATTAAATCAATCATTTAAAAAACAAGACATACTTCCATACACTTAAGAGTACGTATTCCACTAGTGTAATGAAGAACGAATAAGGTAAAGTGAATCGGAAATCACGTGCAGGCAACAAAATCAGTACCGTTCTGCCCTCTAGGCTTTTAAAAGCCCATCAACTGCCCTAGCAATAAATTGCTAGCCATCTTAGTTCGATTGCAGCCGCATGGAGAGCAAAGCAATTTCCAACATTGCTTTTCTAAATCGTTTTAAAAGCGATCCAGGGGATCGCGTCGCCTGAAACGACCCCCGCGGCACCCGCTGGTTGTGGCGCAAGAGCCGCTGCCGCCCGTAGCGCTGGTGTCGCAAGCGCTCGGCCACGCGGCGCGGCGGGAAAAGTTGCTCAATAATTGCAGCGCGCTTTGCGCAAGAGCGCGCCGTCCCGCGAGCCGCCGCCGCGGTGGCCATCCGCCCCCAGGCGACACCAGCGCACTCACTTGGTTTTCAATTGCGTTTGTTTATTTACATATTCATCGGTTTATTTAGTCAAAAACAGTCAAAAACTGTATGTGACGTATAGGGGAGAAAATCATCTGCGCACGCTTTCTTGAGTTTCACAATCCCTTCCCAACCATTTAGCTATTAATAGTTGAAAGATGAATAATAATAATAATAATAATAATAATAATAACAACAAATTTAAAAAAGCGAGGGATTAACATTTTAAAAAACTAGATATTTTCGTTGCAAAATTATAGAAAACTTATTTTTAACGGTAAAGGAACAAACAGATTTGATTTTTCTGTATTGTTAACAAAATAGAAACTCCCCCTAAGCTCTACTACCACTACAAGCAAAAGGAAAGTTCAACAAAACGTGCGCATAGTGAAGCTACATTTTCGTCCAGAAGCAAATCAAGGGGCCATCTCAGCATTTGCTCAATGGATCAGGGAAACTGGACAAAAACCCGATCGAGATGTTTATTTACATATTCATTTGTTTACTTACGTGTTCATTTTTCTTGTTGTTACTTATTTATTTACATACGTCCTTCAACTACTTAGATCATTAGGATTGATATGTTTTTTATCTACTGCGTAGATGATAGCCATGATGATGAGAATTATGCTGAAAAAATGGTACAATGAGTAGCAGGTAAAACAGGAGAAACATCAGAAAATCTATATTGCGCTACCGAAAATTCCATACTCATTGACAAGGATCGACAAGGTCACATTGATTGAGAGAAAATACGCTAGCTACTACGCCACAAGTTTCGCCCTCGCGCAGTGGGTTTGGTAGCACAAGCAAATTGTCCATCCGAGGATTAATTTGTAGTGCAATTCGTGATTTGGCGTTTCTGACAAAAATTAGTATTATTTGCAAATTCTTTCTTTATTTCTTTTAGGAAGGAACAGAAAACTGTCGTTGGTAAAGCCACACCCATATTCCCACGTTCTCAGGCTTCCACATCAAACTGTGATTGAAAAGGATCTTCCTATTGTTCTGCTGTGCACGATGTCCTCATGTGTTATTTTGTAATATCGTTTTTTTTTTTTTTTTTTGCTGCCGTTACTTTTGTCAAATGTTATCGTTAACAATAATGAACAGTGTCATGTTTGGAGCCACTGTTGCCGTAAGAGATAGTAGGTATAGAGTAGCCTTTGAACCTTCCACCTGCGATGAAAGAAAATTTGTTCGGCAGTCTCCAAAGGTTATCAAAAGACGAAAGGTAACGAAAGCAAAAGACCCAGGAGCCATTCCGGAGATTGCTGGCCTGACGTGCCAATTATTTTAATTTTCATACAAATTATTTTCCTTTCTTTTGAATTTTGTATAATATGTAATACGGTATGTTTCCGATCTTTTCGTGTTGAGTACCTACGTACGCGTTTTAAACAGAATTTATTTATTTATTTATTTATTTATTTTACGTGAAAGAAGCAGTTAAAAACTGCGTATGACGTGCTATGGGGAAAAGTGAATTGTGTGCACATTTTCAAAATTCTGTGATCCCTACACTAAGTCATATATTACTTAAAATTTTAAAAAAAAGCTCGCGTGTAATAAAAGCTATTTTCAAGGATAAAAAGGCAATAAAATTTGGCTCTTATCCATGTTGTCCTTCGGAATAATACTTCCTCCCGCAACAACATGGAAACGATAATTTGAATCATTGTATTTCCCACTGAATTCTAGAAGACGTGCACAGATAATGAAGTTACATTTATGTCCAGAAGCAAAACAAGGGGCCATCTCAGCATTTGCTCAATGGATCAGGGAAACTGGACGAAAAACCTCATCGAGATGGGGGTCATTGACCCGGAGGCTGCAATACAATACTTGTTACAGGTTGTTTATACCCATTTATACAGTTCAAATGTTAAATAATGCAGTCTGTATAATTGTTAAAATTAATGTTACTTTGCATAGTGTATATGTATATGTGTTTTTTCATAGTGTATATGTGTATTGTAGCAGATGCAGCCCGTGTGAGGTGCCGTGCTGCCAGTGCGACTACATACGGGGATCAGAACGGGTTTCAGGGAATTGTTTGTCTTTATGGGAATGATAAACAGTATGCAATGTGAATGAATATAAATTTAATTGCATAGTATAAATACAGTTGATTTGTTTATAGTAAGCCGAAGGACCATAGATAGTTTACAAAGTTTACAAAGTTTACTGCTGCTCTTCTTTCTTGTAGTGCGCGGGTTTAGCTTACTTACAACTTTGTGGAAAGGAAGGCACCAACCCAAATCACTCGGCTGAGTGTGTCGCTGTCCGGGCTGAGGTTGGCTCCAGGCAATTCGGTGGTGCGAACTGGCATGGGCGCGGACTCAGATGACCGGAGCTGGTGGTGGAGATTGCCGTGAATTCGGCCAGGTAGCGGCTGCGGCCCGCGAGTGGCACGCATTTGAGGCAGGCTTGATGTGGCCGTACTAATCGCCTTGATAGGCGAAGCAGGAACAGCCGACTCTGTTGAGTCTTGTCGGTCAGTCAGTTTGATCAGTTCGGAGCAGTGTAGTTTTGAGAAGTTCTCGGTTCTATTTGGTCTGTTCTCAATTCTGTCATGACTGTGATTCTGTCATGACTAAACTGTTCTGTTTAGTCTGTTCTGTTTCGTCTGTTCTGTCTCATTCTGTTCTGACTGTGATTCTCAATTCTGTCATGCTTCTGTTATGTTCTGTATTCTCAGTTCTGTCTGTGATTCTCAATTCTCAATTCTGTCATGATTCTGTTCTGTTCTCGTTTCTCAATTCTGTCACGTCATATGGGAGCGAAGTTACAGTATTTATTGTATCGCGGGTGTGATTAAGGCCGTGGAGGGGAGAGTCACGTGGCTATGACTTGGCCTATGGTGAGGCGGGAAAGTTAGAAGTGCCCGCGATCGGCTCCCGATTCGTGATGCGCCTTCGGGCCCGGGGAGAGGAGTGTCACGTGACACTGACGGCGATCGGAAGCGAAGGCGGTGGCACGTGAAGTGCCCGCGATGGCAGCCCCTTTGTATTCGAGAGTTTGTTGCAACGGAAATTGAGGCATCTGGCTTGCAGATGGCCAAGGAGCGAGGCGGCACGCTGGCGGTGCACCTGAAATCTTTGGGGACTTGACGGGCTTATACTTGCGAGGGAGGCCCGAAGCGATTCCCAGAATTATATGTATACATTGCTGGGTCGCTTGTCAGGTAGCGAGCGAAGGGGTGAGTGAAGGGCGCCGCGTGCCGGGGTGGCCCAGCCCCAGCCTAATGAGGGCTTAGTCCCCAGCTGTGGCGGCGTTCAGTGTTCTCGGGGGGCGTGGGCCCGTGAGAATGGCGGTTTGCGCGGAAGACAATGTAAATGTTTTTATTGCCGCAGCGTGCTGGCATGCACAGAGAGCGACTTGTGAGAGGTTGGTGAAAGTACGCTCTTAATAGTGGGTGGCCGCGCGGGAAGAACTTTTAGGGGCTGCGCCTTGGTGGCGAGATCGAAAATTTGATCGCGAGATTGAACATGTATATAATGCATAGTATTTAAAACTAGTGGTGCTAAAACAACACGTATTTTCTTCCCATATCCATACTTATCCACATCATATTATAAGGATATAAAGGTATCCCTTATACCCTTACACGTACTTATTTAGAAGGAAGTACAAAACAACGGTAGAAACCATGAACCACATCAAGAGTAAATGAACGTTCACTACGACATCTTGAATAAAACGTCATCACGAGATCAAGTACGTCATGCCGAAGACGATGCTCCGAATTATCGACACCGTAGTGTCCATGGAAGCTTGTTTCTCCGTCGCCAAAGGGGTTAGATTCAAACCTGACCTGGTGATTAAACACTGGGAAGGGATTCACGTGGTGGACGGGACTGTCCACCACGAGGATGAGTCAAACCTTCTAAATTGAATCGTTTATTTCAGAAACCCGTCAAACGCCGAATCTGTCATGTCGAGAAAATTGAGTAAAAGTGTCCCAGTTTTTCCGATTTCAAAATATTTTTTTAATATGAGTAAATAGTTCAGTTAATAAAAGAATACTTTTCAGGTAAATATGAAATAAGCGATGTGTCTATCCTCATGAAACAATATTCCACCATTAAAGTGCATTTTAAATTTTGGCGTGTGACGGGTTTCTGAAATAAACGATTCAATTATGGAAAGGATACCAACCAGGCATTATCATTGCAGGACAATTTCGTGGAGTGCCCAACATCCTACCTGTGATGGTTGACACCTCTGGGGCTAAGTCACGAGTGCCCCAACCAGTGTACTTAACACTTTGGGGAACACGTTTTGAGGTACTCTACCGACCATCTCATTAATTGCTCTCAGGCGTTCTATTTATCTTTACATCCAATATGTAAATTGTGTTTAGGGAATTTAGTATTTGATGTTTGTGTATTAAAGGAAACTTTTAGTGTCCTGGGAAAGCCTAGGGAACTCAAGGGATCCTTAAAGTCCTAGGAATAACTTAGTTACCTTGTCGTGAAGTGGAAATTGTACGCTTTAATATGCAGTGTGGCATATAGACAATTCTGGAGTCAGATTCCATCGCAACCCGTTCAATTTGAAACGAATATTTTAATTTTGGGAGCAAATTACATTAATCTTCACGGAAATGTTTGTTTATTTTCTAAAAATTTTAATTTATTAAATTTTTATGTAAATATTTCTTTTAGCGGATAGAACAAAGTACTCCCACAAAAATGACGCCTGCCCGATATATACACACAAATTGATTTTTACAATTTACGTCGAAATTGTTTTTGTATCAAATTATTTCATACTATGCAAGCATATGAGTATTGAAGCATCGGAGGATCAATGAGAAGTGATTTCACAGATCACTGCTAGATACACGCGTATAAAACACGAAATTAAGCAAAACGCTGTTATTTATTAAGAGGCAAAGTATAAAAATACATTGGTAATATGTGAATGTAAAGAGTGAGGGAAAAAATGCATTTGTATCTGAATACAATTAATTGCAAAATAAAACTATGCAATGAATGAATTGTAGAAAAGAATGTGATTAAAACGCATTATTTTTCATTTGAAATTCTATTTTCTCTTTGATAAACATTTATTTTCTCATAACATTAGCACATTTCCTGATTTGTACACTTAAAGTTAATAAAAGTAATGTTGTCACATTTTGGACCATAAATTAACATTACACGTTGCACAAAATGATCACACACTAAAGCGTGCAGTAAATGAATTTAAAAAAGAAAGCATACACTTAAAGTTAAAAAAAGGTGGGTAAAAATACTTACATTGTAAATTCAATATAAATAATTTATACCAATATTTTTTAAATACCTATGAAACTTCAACGCAATGTGAAGATTCGTTGTTTACTGTTCGGCAAACTGTGGGACAAAGTAGAACTTGAGTGCATCATGCACCGACAAAAAGAAGACAGCCAGCTTTTTTCCCCTTTCTGAAAAAAAAAATGACTCGCAGGGCATACTTCTTGGTTTGCAAACGTCACTTGTTTTCTCGAAGAGCAAGTTTATTGTTATTGGCTCTATGGCAAAGCGCTCTCGCAGAGGAATATGGCGATGGGAGAGGCAGATAGAATGCAGCCCCACACACGCGCCCTGCCCTGGCCCGCGCTTTCCATTTTCCTCCGCGGTCGTAACTCTGTTTTCCACCGCGGGCGCTCGCTATGTATTGGAATAGTCGCTGGAGATGAAATTCCGGCCGCGGGAAACAAGATAATCACTTCAACCCGGTGTAAAGGGGCGAATGGATTCCATTGGTCTCAGCGTAGGCGCAAGAGGAAACGATTAGAGCGGTGCAACATGACAACCTCAGAACTAAAAACCAAACTGAAATGGAAAGTAACTCCAAAGAGGCTATAAGAAACCCAAAGTGAACATTCGTCGGTCCAGGAGAATCCACGTCTTAAGGCGGTGTTGCAGTCCTGGACAATGATTGATTGTTAGTGATTCCGGGCGCGTTTACTAAGGTCATTAGTCCCATTAGTGTAGTGCATGTTTCTTCATCGGGAGGCATACGGGCAGTGATCTTCGCTCATTGGATGGCATGATCCGGCACCGACTCGTCGACTAGCGGGGTTTCCCCAGCAAGGTCAGTAGGGCACCGCCCTACCCACGGTGCCCATCAGTAGAGCACCGCCCCCGCCGGAACGCGTTCTAAGTTCCCGACCGGTCTCCCAACATGTGTGGTAGTGTAGGGCATGTTTGTATGTGTATGTAACGGGTAGGGATAGGACAAGGAAGAGGAAGGACAGATCGCGTATGGTCTGTGGCCCGTTTGTTAGGGTACTGCTCCGGTATTCGCCTGGTGTTGATCGAAGAAACCACGGAAAACTACCGATCAGAGCAGCTGGCCGCTAGATTCTCTTCCAGACAGCGAATGAATTCGACCTAGCTGAAAAGCTAGAGTCAAAAATCTTGCCGCCGTGGGGAGTGAGAACCTAGGACATCCCGATCAGAAGCAATGCAGTGACATCAGTTGATGCTCTGAGCCTCCACTCCCGGTAGTTCTGGACAACTATTATAAGGATAATGCCTTGAAAAGGATTTCTGAATATCGTCGGTGTCTTGAATTCTTCTTTCTTTATTACTTGATTTTGTTGTGAACTACATTGATTTTTAAATAGCATACCAGTTACACACACACACACACACACACACACACTACTTGCAAGCTGAAAGTACAGTCTACCCTTAATAACAGTGTCGCGGCAGTGACAGGGTAAAGTGAAAGTCGGGCATTGTCTCTCGAGTCTCACCACATGTAGCGAGACTGATCACGCCAAAGCCGTCGATAGCCAGCGCTCTTGAAAGATCTAGTAATTTGACGAAATAACTTCAACGATTTCATCACCCATCGTAAGTTGGATAAAGTGAAGATTTCTTTCTGTGTTTCTTTCTTTCTGAAGACACTTCCAAAGAATGAGATTTTACTCAGGAATTCCATTATTAACATTTAGTTTACTTATCTCTTTGCGCGCACGGTAGAAGACAGTGACGCACATTTCTTACAAGGAGAAAAGAAGCCAACAGAATGGACATAAATGAGACACACAACAAATTAAATTATCTGAGTCAACATGATAGAGACCGATAAAGAAAGAGCACAGAGACAGACAGACATGACTGTCTAACCAGACTGGCAGACCGGAATGTGTCCTGATTCACGTTTGGGCAAAGGGAAGCTTCCAGTGAAGTGCTGATATAGTGGAAAGAAACGTTGCTATACGACAGTTTAAGGAGAATCTCATCTTATATACACACGAGAAAAGTTATGTTCTACCTGCAGAAGAGTTTTGAGATATGGGAGATTACTCCATGTGAGAAGAAAAGGTTGAATGTTCCTCTAAGGGCGATTTTGATCATTTTTGCACGCTTAAAAGTGCGCATAGTTTAAAACTATACCAATATTAATTTCGTCACACTATGAATTTAAAAAAAAACGTTTTCTCCAAACATCAAAGCACATCATGTTCTCAAACATTTTGTTACTCCTAATCAATTGAAAACTTTAAAATGTATCTTAAAATAATAGGTGACGTTCTTATTGTGGTAAATCTATGGAGCCTCTATACAATGAATGTTAAAAAGCAATGAATATTTTTTATCTTTTTAGAAATAAAATTTTGTTGATTTCTTCGCGAACTTTTTAACTATCATCATATCAAAGACTAAATCTCAATTAAAATAAAAACGTGTAACATTTGTTTAATGCAGATTTCCTAAAAAAAGGCATTTGACTTCGAATTATCTGATGAGCAATAAAGCACTAGAAAGCCCAACGAGTAATGCAGAGAAAATATATTTACCAAGTCAATTTCAAGACGATCAGAAGCAATGTAATAGATTCTTTCGAAATAACAAATATCCAGAGGTCTCATTACCATGAAACTGTATAGGCAATTCTATTAGGATCAATCGTGAGATGCATAGCAGACCAGCAGTGAGCCTGTGCAGAAGACAGCGGCGGGAATTGGAGTAGGCGTTCGCGGGCCGAAAAGGCCACTTTGCAATTGATATGCACCACATCTCCTCGGCCCGTGCGGCCTGCCTGGAGCAACCCTTCCCACCCGAGCTCTCCCCGCCCTTTCCCATCGCTCCCCCCCCCACCTCGCACCTTCCCCTCCCGCCCCACAGCCCGCACTTGGGTCGCATTTGTGAGTGAGCACCGATGCTACTGCACTGCTTCGCGTGCCCGCTTCCGGGTGGCGCAGCTAGTGATGGCAAATTTTACCACAAATTCGATACATCGATGTACCGATACATCGCGAAAGGGGTTTCGATGTCGATGAAACCATCGACAAGGAAGCATCCATGTTTTAAATATAGACTAATAAACTTGCTATTTTCCTATCCAATTTTAATTAGAGTACTGTGTAATGTTACTGTGGGACTTCCCTGGATTGAGTGGAGTGAGTCTGATTCACAACCTGTCAAAAAGTCTGAGGACCTTTTCTAACATTACTATCGACTCAGGCAAAGACACGCCTACCGATAACATGCACTCATAATGCGAGCAGCTCCCAAACTTCCTCAGATTTCACAGACAAAAAGTGCAGCGTGGTAATGAGGATGACGCAAAACATCAATATTGCTTTGTTAAAAATAGAAAAAAATCGACGTTCTGCCAACGAAATATCGATGTGGAGAAAACATCAAAAGCAATATATTGATGTGTGTGTGTATATATATATTATGACCTAACGGTCATCTGACCGTCAAATAAAAAAAAGGACATGGAATAAAATCAGACGAATATTATGTTCAGAAGTTCAATATAAGGGCAATAGTTTTTTTTAAATTATTACTTACACTCGTAACATATTACAATTTATTTAAGCAGGGGTGGTGAGAGTTTTTCATTTTATAATGCATATTAAATTTATCAAAATACTAGCCGTTTAACCGGTACTTATCACGTATTAATGTATCACAATCATCTATTTTACTGCCTCGGATGGCCCGCACAACCTGTCCGACATACTGAACAGCCTGTCAGTCTGACAGCTTCCCGACCTATCCATCTCTCTCCCTCCGGCTTTTCTCACCAGCCCCGCATCGCTTGGCAACAAAAGCGCTTAAATTCACTGTGAGGTGTATCGCTTCCAATAATACATTTTGGGATGTAACCCAATTTGGGGTAACATTTTAAGACCACAAAACTGCCCTCGCTAAGTTGTTTTTTTTTTCGGCTGCTCAAACGCGTTCGTGTAAGAGTTTGGAGCAATCACTGCTTTGGTTCAAAAGTTGTTTCCGAACATACAAAGACACACACATACAGACTACACAGACACACACATACGTCCTTCGCATCATATTAAGATGAAGTTAATGTAAAACAGATACATTTCATTTAGAGTTAAAGAACTACACATTTCAAACTGGCTTCATGTTGTGATGAGCAAATATATCAATACCACTTCTGCGTGCATACTATTCTCTTTGAAGTTCGCGCAGAGCAGTCTCTCAACTAGTTTATTTGATCTAACGTTCTCATAGAATAACACAAGAGTATACACCACATGTCAATCGAACGACAAGCTTCTCATATATCGACGAGAAAACTTCGTTCATAGTTCCTTCGCGAACAAGACATCATCGAGTTGAAGGACCTGCGCGATTTCTGAGCGTTTGCTGAAAGCTTTAATCACCTTCGTCATCGCCCATCCGTCAATCTGCCCATCTGCGCGTCCTCCATCTGCGGTTTGCTAATGGAGACGGGAGGAGCGGAGCTACTTTGCGCCAAAGCAAACACAGCGTTTTACGAGCGTAATCTGGTGGGCAGACGGCGGTTCCAGAGTGTGCGAAGAAAACAAGCCTGATGGCGCCAGCGGCCACAGAAGTTTGGAAAGTTTCTGCGTTGAGTCAGTTCCTCATGAGCTTGTGTGTCTCCGTGCATCGATAGATGCAAACAAAGAGACCTCAAACGCTGCGAGAGATCCGAAGAGAAGTACAAAATAAAACTTTTGGAAACTAAAGCCGTTGGAATTATTAATAATAAACCGGCTTGCTTGATATATTGTTAACATTAAAAAATATTCATTAAATCACTTGCTTCCGAACCTGGAATTCTCTAATTTGCTAATGGACAAAGTATGGATTTGTGGGTAACACTGTAAAATCTATATGACTCTCACGTTGAAATAGATAGTATGTTTCTCGGTCACCAAAAAACGTAAAAAGACAAAAAAGGCTATGATTGCAGGAAGATAAAAATATTATGAAAAACGTAACTCTTTCCCCGCTATAAAGTGGAACTTCTCCAACGCATTTCTGGATTCTCTTTTCGTTATACAGTCACACCAACCTATTCCTCAATATTTCACATTTGTTAGAACGCGATTAATAATTCAGTTAAGCATACTTATACATTTTTCGTTCATAGGCATAGGAGTTTTGTGATGTTTTTTTAATAACTTGACATAAAGAAACGTATGCATTTTCATTCAAACGAATAAATTTGCAGAATATAATTTTTGTTTGGTTGTTACACATTTACCAACAGTTCCTAGTGCACGTTAACTAAAATTGTACAGGAAATTCCAATACCAAACATTAACGACAATAACATGAATTGCAAACATAAAATTGCATGCTACACATAATTTACTGAACATGGAATACATACTTATAACGTTTAACAAGAGAGGAAATAAATCGTAAATTCAGAATGGCTAAATCTTCAAATAAAACGTTGACATTTGTGACGTTTTTATGGGCGCTTTGTCGTATACGGTGATATTCAGGTTGCGGTGTATTGTTGAATCAATATAAACCATGAAACATTACTGTTTTTCTCAACTGGAAACGTACTCAACTGGAAACCAGTGGCGGTTAGTGCAGGACGTGCAGTGATGTAGAGAAGCCCTGAAATAACTTCTTAAGAACGGAAAATTGTTTCAAAAAATGAAGGGTTGATAAATAATTCTATTTTGAGGTCATTTGTTCGGGGTTTTTCAACAAAAAGAAATAATTTTCTTTGAATTATGATACATGAGTATTGTACAGGTCCTTTGAAAATACTTTGAAGGATAGTGTTAAGCATTAACCAGTCAAACCCTTACCTAATCCAGATTACAACAAAAACATTTTGTAAACAAAGTGTTAAAGCAGATTTCGGATTAACGACCCTCACTTCGATAAGGTTTTTTGTCAACATTCCCTGATTTCTTTGAGTAAATGCTAATAAGGCCCTTTGTTTTGCTTCTGGAATAGTATATATGAACTATCAGTACACGTTTTCGTGAGATCTTTAAGGAATGTAGATATTCAAATAATTGTTTTCTATTTCATCGCAACAGTAAGTCAATTCCTTCACGTAAAGCACTAGAAATAATACTCAAAAGCTGTACCTGATTTGCCTTAGCAAATAGTTTGTGTTACGCGGTAGCGAATATTGTCATACCAATTCTTGACAAAAATTCTCGTACTTACCTGTATTCATAATTCAACTTAATATCTATATGTGAGTTAGAACAGATATCCCTGAGCTAAGAAAACCGTGCACATATTGTATTTCCACCTATAGTACGTCACACGGTTTTGAACTACTTTTGACGATAAATAAATAAATACTTTTAAGTGGTTTTAAAATTACAATTTGCTAACTTCACCATCACATCATTATTACATCAAAATATTGATTTCAAATGATAATGACCCTAATAGCAAGTATAAATCATTTTTATTGAATATTTCATTTCCCTTTTAATGCACATATTCCTCTTAACAATGCAAAATTAAACATTTCGCGAAAAGCAATAATTGGATACGAAAAGGAATTAAAGCATCGTGTAAAAACCAAACGTGCTCTTTACTTTATTTCTATACGTCATAACATATCGGTCAGCTTCCATATCTGCTTCAGAAAATATAGAAAATTTAAGCGAAGTAACAGAACAGGCAAAAATAATGACCCAGGGATGCTACAACATGTTTACATGTGCAGGCTTTCATGAATTACTTGCAACATACGCAATTTCAGAAAATTCACACATTTCAACGGAAATGAAACATACGCTATTTTTAAGCGTCCTTTGCTCCATCCGGAGAAAATAAATAAATAAAATTTGAGCCATTTTTGAAAAAAATATTTCTTAATTGCCTTTATTTCATGCAGAACTACGCAAACCTACTCATATTTTGAAAAAATTGTACATGACCTCATTTAAATATTGAATTCTGAAGAACAGAATTCAATAAAGAAAAATCTGGATATACAATATTGTGCTTGTAGGTGGATGTCGAAAAGTTTTTAATTTTTCCAATTCTCTGTGAATTAACGAAAATATGACCTACAACATTTTTATACGCGTCTTTTGCTCTACCAGAAAAAAATCAACACATTTTTAGTCCTTTTTTTTTTACAAAAAATTGGAGTTTCATATACCCCCTCCCAAATGAAAATATCCACTTTAAATTCAAAGTGCCGCGCATCAGCCAGGTCATTTGAGGAACATCAGTTTTGGTCATAATCCTATGTATGGTTTAGTCGGTTGGCAAACGGGTGGACAGACAGACAGACAGACAGACAAACAGGCAGACGATCAGACATTTTCCCGCAAACAAACTTCTCAAGGAGTCATAAAACGTGGATTCTGAGATAAAATTATCCACTTTTTCGGAATCAGGGACCAACCAAACGTCTTTTCTGTCAAAAAATCGCCGCCGCTTGCTGCAACAATAAAATAATTTTGTTGTTGTATGTTGTAATTTTGTTGTTGAATACGTATGTAGTAGTATGTAGTAATTATTAAGAGTAAGTAACTTCGATTCATTTCAATATTTTCTGATCTGTCCAACCTAGCGCGCGCAGTTCATCTATAAACAGTTGCAATATGTTTTATCCCTTTTATCACTGAGATGTATTCATTACTTGGTAAACAGATATCAAAATCAACATACCAGAACTATTTTTCTCTAGTTAATGAGTTATTAGACCATCAATACAGAGAGAGACCTATTGTAGTCCTAATGAGAAAGAAATCTCGCACAACAGTGAAATACTAGTACGGGCCCATAAGTTCTACAATATTTATATGATACTCCTACATTATCAATTACCATATATGCGTATACTGTTACAGTCTTCCTCTTCGTATTCAAACATTACCTTCTCACAGATCACTAAATAAATTCCACAGATTCATAAATGCTACAGTATTAGCTATAATTTCTGCACCACATTCAGAACAACACAGTTGACAATACATATAACCCGTGTAAATTCCTGGATACGACGTACCTCGTAGTTCCCCCCAATCGCTCTCCAACGGTCCGTTCGATAGGAATTCCAAGCTGCGAGAGCTGGACGCCTTCCAAAGAGCTTATAAGTGCCTGCGAGGGCAAAAAGCAACGGCAGGCCTCGCCGCGGATGGAGATCACTGGAACTAGCTCCGTAACAGCGGGGACCGTAAAAAGTTATTTCCTGTAGAAATGAAAGATACCACTTTGCGAAGACGGAGCTGCTATGTAATGTCGTCGTTCCCGCTCTGAAAGACGAAGTGTTCAACAGGGATTAGGGTCGCTACCCAGATATTTCGTGATCTTTAGTACGCCCCGCAAAGTTTTGACAAAGGGGGCAAAGAAATCTACAATCCCATACTCTCGAATTTATAGTTCTCTTGAGTGTTACTTGTAGTATTTGTGCTGAGATCTTCAAATCCGGATGAAATAATGGATTATTTGGATCAACCATATTTGTCAAAAATTATTTTTAATATACTATTTACAGAAATTTCAATTTCAGAAAATTTTAAAACACTATTATAATAAAAAAAACACAATTAAAAAAACTCTGGAAAACCAACATATTTCAAAATAATTTAAACATTAACAATTATATTACAGATGTGGATAAGGCATGAGTTTAATATTGAATGATGTAAAACATTATGAAATAATAATTTAAGAATATTTAAATTTTATTATAAGAATATTTAAAGCCTAGAGTTTCCACGTCACAACATCAGAGGAACACTCCAGAACAATTATAGAGAAAATAAAAAATAAAATGTAAAATAAATTTTGTTAAGTTTTATTTATGACAATTAGAAGCATAAATCTTTATGTAAAACATTGGAATTTTGAGAGATCCAATGGATCCAAACTTGCACCCATACGTAAAACATTTATTTGTATGTATTTCGACAATACTTTATGGTTTGATCATGAATAAAATCTCCTTTTTTACTCGTACATCCGTAATGCTGTATTAATATCTTTATTTATGGTATGAGAAGAACTGAGCAATACACACGTTAGAGAACATTGAATTTATAACTTAAATCATCAAATAGTTACGACTTCATTCGTACAAGATCTACTTTGAAATTTCTAAAAAAAATTAAACAAATTTGCTCTTCTGAATAAAACTAGATAAAATGAAACTATTTCAAGCATTTTCAAATGTAACGCAACACTGCCCAGTCAATTAAGCAGTTTCTCAATTTTTAACGCAAATAGTTTTCCCTTTTGTAAGTTCGCATATTGCTTCCTTCCTCATTGTCGAAATATGGAGCGTTGTCGCAGAGACGACGCGCTTAGGGAAGCATCCGCGTGCCCTCGCGAGACGGAACTCGGCAATTACATTTAAGACTGAGAACGATTTTGACGAGTTTTGGAGTTGGATCCTTTGTTTACTCGGGAACAAAGACTGCTTCTGCGGAACGTAATGCGATTACGTACATGACGAAGGATAAGTATACTGACGTCAACGCGAATGCTCATAAAGAAATGGTTCTGAGGAGTGTAAGACCAAATTATGTAGATACTGCTTTGAGATGAAGACGAAAGAATTCTTTCTCGAAACATAAAAGGAAATGTGTATCTTTCAATAATATTTCCTGTCTAGTTCGAAAGTGATTTTACTGTTTTGCTTATGCAATGTCTTGTAAGTTGCGTTTTAGTGAACGTGGGTCCTATGATTAGTATTTTTTGAGGGGCGGTTTCGTATTTGTGAGGTACAAATCGATTTTCATAATATTACTTTTTAATTATCGATACAAGAAAATAGCAAATATTTACATTAGAATTAGTGAAATATTTTCTAAACACCTCGCCTGGAACAAATTACTTGTTACCAGAGTATCTAATTTCATACATTTATAAATAATACATCCATTGTCTCCTCTCAATTAATTATTATTCTTTAAAAGAAATGGTACGTACGCCGGTGTTGATGTCATGATATTCTGTTGAAACAAGTGTTTGGACATGAATGGTGATAATAGTGTACTTGCCCCATAGTACTGCGTTCAAGCTTATCAATATCTACGAGTGTTCACGCGCTCTTGACTTACTCTTTCGTAATCATTGTCATCATCATCATATAGTAATAATAATAATAATAATAATTATTATTATTATTATTATTATTATTATTATTATTGAATAGGTAATATAAGAAACTTACTAGTACTTAACGTTGTAAAACAAGATTTTCTTTGTCAAAAGTAGTTTTACACGTTCATAAAGTCCCATTTAAAATTCACAAAAATAGTAAATCAATTTTAGTTGATAATTTTTATGTAGCCCGCTCTCCTCCTACTACTACTTAAACAATTTGGACTGGAGTCAAAAATAACTGGAGACCCCGGTAAAATGTATTAACTCTGGAGTGCAAGGACACATTAAAACACCCGTGGTCAAAATGTAGTAAAGTAATATTTGAAAATAATATCAATCCACGAACTAATACACATTGAGACTCGATTACGAAAATGGAAATAATGCTTGTGCCAATGATGATTGTTAATATGAGTATGCGAATCACTATCTCTAAAGAAGACAATTACACAACAATGTTCCTAAACTGAGCAATTATTTTAAATACACTACAGGTCATGTGTAAAGATATAAATCGTGTAGCAATTACACTAAAGGCGTCTATCATGACAAAACTGCTGTAACCATGAAGTAAATTCACCATCAATAATACTTTGTACTGTCGCTTCTAGCGAATTTCCGACCTTTCTGCAATTTTTGCTCGTAAACAAAAGTGGCGACAGCCACAGCCTGACTACTCAGGACGCAGAGCGAGTCGCACCGAGGAAACGTAATTTTCTGGCATTTGTCGCGACCAAGAGGCGTCACACGGAGAGGGTTGAGAGAGGGGGGAGAGGGAGGGAGGGGGAGGAAAGGAGAAGGAGAGCGCAGAACGACTGGATGGCTAAAAAAACGACGTGGTCACTTGAACATGAGCTCAATAGAGAGCACAATGTACGTGAGATAGGAAACGGTAGAAGAAGAGTACTAATATGACTCTTGAGAACGGACCCAATGAAGAACGACCGTACTGCTGAGATGAATGGCACGCACTAAAAAAGGAAGATACAACTTCTTGACATACAAGTACTTGATATAGTTTCCCCTCTAGAGAATCCCACAATATCCACGGGCCGTAACTCAATTCAATGAATTTTGTTTTAATTTTTCATTTTTATCTTTTCATTGGGTATTTCAAGATTCTAAAAATTGAGAAAATATATTACTTGACATATTGATTTTTTGCTTCAGAAGCCTGGTTTCTTAATTTATTGTTATGTTTGTTCAGAAAGACGTAAAAAGAGGATTCTCATATTTGAATTTGTTGGCTCAGCATAACCTTCCTCAATGTTCACAGACGTCTCTTTCCACTCCCGCACAAATATATGCACAGTTTCGTTCATAAAGCTGAAACATTCCCGCTCTGAAACGCAACTGTTATGGTAGCGCAGCGCTTACATCTCTGGGATAAGCAACTCGTCTGTTTCTTGTCATTTTTCTTTCTCAGTGCGCCATTACTCCTCTCTTCTTTGGACTCGTCTAATTTTGCTGTATTCGACCCAGCAATCTCGCTGCGGCAATTTACTCAGCAAGACCTCTTTCTGCATCTTCTTTCCTTTAAAAAAACCTTAATTTTTCCTTTTTTCCTTTAATTCTCTCGTTTCAATTAACATCATGTCTCGTGTCACTGACCAATTCAGGATTGTCTTGTTCCAATTGTGTCGCTTGTAATGTGTAAAATAGTATCTTATTGCATTTCCTTACGAAACTTGAAATATCAGTTTCTAATATTTACACTCAAACTCAAAAATACTTACTTGTTTTAAATCTTAACACGGAAGGTTGTTACTATATGAGTAGTTTACCAGAGATTATCGTTTTGCTTCTGAGGACAAAATACTCTCTGAAATTTTCATAACTTTGTAATGAATGGTAATTTCTCTAAATTAAGTAGGTAGTTTCCGGCAAGTCTTCTGGGAATTACATTTATTAATCTGAATGCAATTAATTATACAGCAACATTGACTATAATTAACTCATCAAATCATTAGCCAGTATTTATGCAAGCGAAATCACGGGTAATGAGCATCTTAAGAGTCTACATCTATATCACACAGATGTACAGTTGCAAGGCCTTACATCATGCTAGTATTTGTGGGGACCCACAGACGCGCTACCTGCCAATTCTACATTCTGCTAAAAGAATCCACTCTGGTTGCATTATTATACTGATATTGTAGTTCTACTAGTGCCCCAATTGTACTGAGTGACAGTCCAGCTTAACAAGGTGGTGGAGCAGTAGCTCAAATGCATTTCAACCACGAACAACAAAGTTGAACACAAGTTGCCAATACGGTGCGAACCTGCAAGCTGCAGGCTAACTCCTTCTGTTGGAGAGCGGAGCACGATACGCCTCAGGTATTCGTGCTCGCTTCACTTGCTTCGATACTGCTGCGCAGCGGTGCAGTGTTGCTTGCACCACAGTATGGTCTGCAACACTATGTAGTATTCACGATGTCTTCCGGAAATTATTTTCTACTTCAGGAGGCAAACCTCATTTCATCACATTACATTACATTTCTCGACAGAGATATATTTGACCACAGCAAATTATTAATAATACAGAGAAGAGGAAGAATCAATTTTCATTTTTTCATTGTATATTCAATTTTGGAAACTTGTAAGTGGTGAGACCGCAAAAAAATTGCCCCGTAAGCGCAAGATAAAATTAGTGGTGCTACAGAATGACAGATTTTCTCGTACTCGTTACTTTCCTAATCTCTCTAGTCTGGTTTGGCTTTTCAGTTTTGGTGCATCTTCTTCCAGCTGTTACTTATCCGCGTCAGAAGTACATTTTTCGTATTTTCTTAATTTGTCTGTTTCCCTAAAAATGGAATTGAAATATGACATTAAAGAACAAAACATTAAATAACACTAAAACTGGTCTTGCATGCTAATTTCCATTTTAAAAAATTGAAACCATTTAGAGAAAATGTGTTTTTGCAAAATTTCGTAAAAATCAGTAAATGTTGTTAAGCAAAAAGTCCCGATAATGTAAATATAAACAATTTAAGAGATATTTAAAAAAATAGTGAACGTTTTGAAAAACTGAAAGGATCCATCGAAATGACATTTTGGCCAAATTTATTCAGTGCATTTAGCGACATATACAGGTATACAGAGAAAAATGAAATCTTTTCTAGAAAATCTTATTTTTAAAATGCACATTTTCACTCAAAATTACGCAAAAACAATTTTTATTTTCAAAAAATACATAGCATTAATTAAAGAATTATCTCTGGAGTACAAATTATATTTGAATACAAATCGCTATCTTCAATAACGTGAGAAGGGAATGAAAGAGGGGGAGATGAGAATGAAAAGGAAAATTGGGGAGGTAAAGTAAAACGAAAAGAAAGAGCAGAAAAATAACACTAATGAGGAGACGAAAGAAAAAAGAACAGGTTAAAAATCAGAAGGAAGAAGAAAAAAACATATGGAGCATATTAAGAAGAAATAAAAAAGGGCAGAAGAAAAGAAGGGGCTTAAAAAGAAAGAGGTCATGGAACAAACGAAGGAAGACTAAAAGAGAAATGCAAAACTCCTTGGCGGAGGAAGAGCAAGCGGGGAATGAGGCTGGGACTGCGTCGCGTGGGCGCTTGAGGAGCGTGGGCGGTGCCCCGCCCCCGTTGCCCCTCGAAGGAAGAGAGGAAGCGCAAGGCGGGAGTGGGCAGGGGAGGGGGAGAAACAAAATTGCGGCCGGATGAAATGGAGGCGCCTCGCGGGGCTTCGTAATTGGAAGACAAACTCTCGGCGCCAGCGCAGGCCAAGGCGCATCGGCGTGATGGGACAGCCGCGACAGCGACGCCCGACAGGCGACAGCGCGGCCCACCAGGGCAGACGCATGGCTCAGCGCGTCAACTCAATGCGTACGGAAACGGATAGTAGTACTAATGTTCAATGTTTGGTGAAGTTAATGAAGTTGATTGATTGATTGATTGATTGATTGTTAGAAATTCCGGGCGCGTCAAATACTATGGTCATTGGTTCCGTAAGTGTAGTCCGTGTTTTCGCTCGGAAGTTGGCGGTGGTCTTCCCTCGCTAGCTGACCAGAACCGGTGCCGACCTACCGTCGGCTAACAGGGTTTTCTCCAACCAGGTATCTCCCACCAGCAGGGCACCGCTTCAGCCGGGACAAGTTCTAAATCGCCGACAGGTCTCTCGGCATCTGTGGTACTGTAGTGCATATTAGTGTAAGTGTGTGTGTAAGAAGTGAGTATAGAACACGGAAGAGGAAGGAAACATCGCGGCGGTCCGTGGCCCGTTTGTTAAGGTACTGCTCCGGCATTCGCCTGGTGTTAATCGGAGAAACCACGGAAAACTACCACCCAGAGTAGTCGGCCGCAAGAATTCTCCTCCAGACAGCGACTGAATTTGACGTAGCTGAAAAGCTAGTGTGAGAAATCCTGCCACCGTCGGGACGTGGTCGTAGGACCTCCCGGTTTGTAACATCAATTGATGGACTGAGCCACCGCTCCCGGTTAAATGAAGTTTTTGGTATCGTGAAGATGATTTCTTAATTCCAGATATTTGAGTGTTAACGTAAAGTTAAATATTTTAGTGTTGATTGGAGGCAGCAGAGCCTGCGTCTTATTAAACAAAAACGCTTATATTAATACTAATTTTTCATCACGTGTAAAAGAAAATTCAGTAAAATGGACGTCATCATTTTGTTCAAAGTGTAACATCTTAAGGCCATGCTTAACAACACAATGTTCTGTGATGCCACAGACATCTCTCTTGCTTCGAGCCGAGATTTTGAGATAAAAGTTTTGGAGATGACAGTTTTAACATTTAAGGACAATCTTTTACATAGTTTAATAAAATATAACGAATGAGTTCGACCTGAAACAAAAATTAACGTTTACAAATAGATACCCGGAAGATGTCACGTGAGAGAATTTGGACACGAGGTTTCATTATTTCATTAACAGTTTTCTTTGAAAAATGTAAATCCTCGTGATTTTCAGTACTTTTACATTACATTCTATCTACAAAATCCTTTACACATCACGTGATTGCAGGCTATCTGTCAATTCTCCAAAATTTTTTTTTCAGGGGTTTCTCTGGATTGCCAAGTTCTTTCAAACACACTAAACACTTCGTTGCTGTTACTGTATCTACAAAAAGAAGCATTTCTAATCAGATAGAAAGGATAATAACAGACGCAGATTTATCTTGCTCTTGATGTATCCCACTACCAAGGCTTTCGTCACAGGCGACCGTAGTCGATGCCTCCCTCCTCTCATTCCTCGCACAGCTTCTTAGAGTGAAACGTTGCTCTGACGTCATTTCTTCTCCAGTTGGTAAACGCAGTCTTTAGATTTCATCCAGAACGCAACAATGCCAAGTAATGTAATTGTAGGCATACTTTGATTTTCTAAGAGAGTATGATATTTCAGGGCTTAAGATATGTATAGTTTCAGTATTTCGTTAGCCAAATGAACACGAATTGGTCACAGTATTATTTACTCTCTTCGTTGTTGCAATACGTTGCAAGAAGAAAGCGAAAAAAATTATTTTCTGTCTGTTCATTTCACCAATGAAACTGTGAATCCATGACTCAGACAACTAAATTCAGCAGATATATAATGTTTGTCTGAGTTTCTGATTAATATAAACTCTTCCCAAATTCTATGAATGGTCACGATGGTGTACGAGTTTTCAAAGAACTTGGTCAACGAACGTCATTACTCTGACACTGTTCCATCATTCCTGGTTATTACTTTCGTGCTGAAGTCCTAGCTGTAAACATACAGAATGCGGAACCAACAAAAGATAAGTGCCATCTTACTTTAATACTGGCCAGACCACACTCGTGCAATTCACATCAATGCATCATAAATCAATTAGTTATGTTCAAGTCTCATGTTCGTTTTGAACATCTCAAACCTCTTTCAGAAATTAAATTCCATCGGTAAACCACTAGAACTTTCTCCCCTTCAAAATAGTTTTTTCTGCAATTAATTCGTAAGAGAAATAAAGAATTATTGCGAATGATAATTGACAACAATGGAGTGGTTTCATCTTTTGATTTCCTCTTCATAAAGTCATAATAATGTTTTAAAAAAAGTCAATTGAAATCTGTAAATTTCTCTACCTCTTCCCATTGTAATATTGCATTGTCTCCTATCACAGAGAAAGCTATTGGGAAATGTTCTGGTGGTAACAGATGTCCATAACACGATTAGCAGGTGTGTTGGTGACACAAAAAATAAACAAGAAATAGAGTGAAAATAAAGCGCGTCGGAGAACAATTGCGACAATAAAAAACGTTGGAGACTGTCATGGTCTGATCGAAACACAACGTTTCGAATTGCTGTATTGCCGCACCAGGAGGTCGACAGCGGGAACAATGTTGCGTTATCGAGCGGGTGTGAAACACATGACCAAATACTAAAAACTGGATCAAGATTTTAAAAAATACAGTTTATTGGGTGAGATTTTACATTTGACTTTGGGAGGGCAATACTATATACATCTCCTGTAGTGTAAAAACTAGTGCCGCACACAAATGCACTCAGTTCCGATCATTCTCGGTGATGTGACCAGCGTGCTGAGACCTCTACGCCTGAGAATGCTGGTTATGGCTCTGGCACTATCGAGAACAAGTGATACCGATACTATCCCTGCTGTCCGGGTACGCCCTCCGAGTCGGCCGTCGAAAAGCCAACGATAGATAACGAATGCTGAAGATGTCACCGGATCCCTCGACACCGTTTATAGCTCACGTGTTTCTATTAAACAACTCATACCCGTTATTTATTCCACTTTCAATGGTCAGGGTAACTGAACTACTTGAACAAAATAATATCGCGTACTCTTTTACAATAACAATAAATAATAGAATGCACGGAACAACGAGGCGGGCCTGGATAGTCGAGATCTTTAACGCTGGAAGGGTCCCGGTTTCGAATCCCGCCACGGGCATGGATATTTGTTTGTGCTTGTGTTGTCCATACGTATGCCCCCTACAGTTCCCCATGAGTTTAAAAATTACAGTGGTCGCCATTTGCCCAAGATGATAGAAACGACTTTAAAAAACAGGAACAACTCAATCCTACTTCATAACATTTAAATAATTATTATAAATAGAAATCCTAAGAAACTTTTCAGTTACACTAACACGGCGATGTATCACTCTTTAACTCAAAAACTATTAGGCATTTGATGTGTCCTGCATTTACATTCTCAAAGAAAACTTCGAAAATATGTATCTCATATCTTCAGTTTTATTGCGTAGTTAAGAGAATTAGTATCACTATTACGTAATAATAATAATAGTAATAATAATAATAATAATAATAATAATAATAATAAATTTCAAAAAGCGAGAGATTAACGTTTGAAAAACTAGATATTTTCGTTGCGGAATTATAGAAAACTTATTTGTAACGGTAAACGAACGGATTTGATTTTTCTCTATTGCTAACAAATAGAAACTTACCCTAAGCTCTACTACCTCTCTCTCTCTCTCTCTCTCTCTATATATATATATATATATATATATATATATATATATATATATATATGAAAAAATAAACTTTTCGGCCATTAAACATTACATTTATAATAAATTATATTATTATAATCATCATATTTTCATTTTGGACTGTACTGTATTGCAATATGAGCAAATTTGAAAGATTTCGTTTTACGGAATTTTTTATTATTCAAAGTGTTATCTGCTTACAAAAGATTTAACTATGTGGCTTGTGCTGTATCTATTAATTTATTTAAATTTGTTAAACAAATAATATGCGTTGTTTTTTTTTAAATTTTTATTTTGGTTTTTTTTTATTAAATATTTTCACACTTGTAATCAAACTCATGAAGATGGTAGATTCTTCAACATTATGAACTTTTGTGAAAAATAATAATAATTTGACACATTTTTCGATACCACTCTATGGAAGTCATTTTGCAGATCACGGCACGAGACTACTCGTGGCCCATCTGGCCTGCCACACAACAACCTCTGGTCAGAAGACCTTTCCTGGGAGAAAGCGCCGAAACCCAACACAAACCCCCACTCGAAGCCAAAGCCCGCTGTGGCGTGGGGCGGCGCTAAATTGATTCGCCCTTCGCCCAGGGCGCTGCTGCAGGGCGGGCAGCCTCGGCCCCGCCCCCCGACCGCCCTTGACAGCGCTGACGTCAAGGCGAGCCTTAATAACACACAAGCCGCCAGCGACATAGGGCCGGAGTTCCGTCGCCGCTATCACAGCTCCCACATCTATCCTATCAGTACTGTCTATGATGTGTTTTAGGCGTTCCACACTATTCGGGCATTTATCCATGCGAATATATGTGCATCCGTTCCATGGTGATAATTAACAAAATATCTAAGCAAGCTTTAATGATGTATTTCATTTCATTATTTTATTTCAAAGTACATCAACAGATTAGTTGTAAGCCCCTAGTGCGAGTATATTTTATATAATATTTTCATGAGCAATTTAATTATAAGAGATTGTACGTATTTTTAATGTGTGTATTAATGGATACGAGACACGGTCATTTGTGACACACAGGCATCCCTATTTCAATACGTTTTCTTATCGTGGATCAGGCAACTGAGCGGCGGCCACATTGACACAATCAAACATGAGGATTTTATTTGGGTGGATAATATGGCAGAAATATCGTTATGCAGGTTTCCATACCGTGACCGGGCGTAAATCTTTTAAAAAAATGCACGACCAGGCGTAATTATTTTCGTTATGCATTTACCTGGCTTCCGCTCTTTAGCGTAAAATTTCACATTCTGGAGAAACAAAACAAATACATACACAAATATGAAATCAAAACTACTTATCATTTCTGCCCAAGGAGATGGTTGATATTAGTGAATGTGGTTTAAAAAATAACAGAATTTTGATGTACACAATAACAAATAAACATAATCTTTCTGGATTAAAAAATCAAAATAAAGATATTACAAATTTTAAAAATGTTTACATAAAAAATGAGTTATTTTTTCCAGAATTGTTTATGTTAATTTAATATTTTAAATATTTTATTTAACTTCTCCCCACCCAGGGATCTCATGATATATTTCACTCTCTTTACACGGGTATCAAATTTTGTTCTTCCATTAAAAACTGTAATGATCAGGATACTCATGTAAGCTCCTCGCCTTCTCTATAAACATCAGCGTTTATTTCGTGTAGTTCTACTTCACCCCAAATCAATTTGGCATCTTTTTCGGAACATTCACACACGCACGTACACATCTACTCAACCCATTGAATAGGTGTGTTGGAAAAGGAGCAGTACCCCAACAAACGGGCCATGTACCGCGCGCAATGTTTCCTACATCTTTTTGTCTTATCCTCTCCCCTTACACACACTTAATCTATCATGCACTACACTACCATAAAGTTCGGGCGACGGTCGGGAGCTTAGAGCTTGTCTTGGTTAGGGCAGTGCCCTGCTGGTGGGTGAGTCCTGGTTGGGGAAAACCCATGCTAGCCGACGGTAGGTCGGCGCCGGATCTGGCTATCCAGCGGGGGAAGATAACCACCACATCCGAGAAAAAATGCACTACACTTACGGAACTAATTACCCTAGTAGTTGACGCGCTCGGAATCACTAACAACCAACCAAGCATTCGTGTGAACGCTTCACCAACAGAGCTTAATGTATCGTTAAGTGATTTGTATACTTGAATAAAAATTAAATGAAAGTCAGTAAAATAGTGCATGACACAAGTGTAAAAGAGATTTTATTTTCGTCGTTGCGCCAGTCGGCCTATTGACCTCGCAAAATAAAATGTCCTCCTGTCCTACTCACGAAATACGAAAATTGCCACTTCACTACATTTATCATAGATAACTATTTGTGTTACATTTTCCATATGAGACTCCAACAATACGTTTTTCAGACAATAAAATTGCCCCTCTTTGCTGTAACATTAAAATACTTTCTTTTTATTTCGTAAGAACGTAATTACAAATGAGAAAGTAAAGCTTCCAAATAGTTCTAAGATTTCAAACTTCTTTTTCACACTGTTTTCTTGAAGTCATCCATTTTAATTTCTCAATGTATATTAAATTGGGAACATTATGCATTTTTATTTATTACAGCTTTACAAAATTATCTTAATCCTTAAAATATCTACAGATATATCCACATTTCTACAAATCCTGCAAAAGTTTAATTTAACTAATTTTTTTCTTAATTTTTTCCCTCAAGATAACATTCTTATTATTATCTATCATAATTTTATATTACTCATAATAATACAAAAAAATATTTACAATTCTACAATAAAAAATTCAAAACCTAATTTTAAAAATGTGCGCAGTAATTAATCGAAAATTAAATGGTGTCGAATTCATAATGTAATTTACCAAAACTTTAAGTTGTTAGAACGTACGTCTAAAATCGATTTCAGAAGAAAACAAGAAAACATAAAATAGAATGAAAGGTGAAAATGCAATAGCAAACGCAATTCAATGTAATATTCTGTAAAATCAATTAGAATTTAATAGACCCGATAGCCATGTGATAAATGTTGCCTGATCATCTGTTATTGAGGTATCCCGAATTCAACCAAACTGAACCAAACACCAAACGTTTTAAAAACAGAGTTACATCGTGTACCACATTGATTTTAAATTGCGTATGTTTTTTGAAATTAATTGAAGTACATTACCATTCATTTTCTCAACCGAATGCGACACGCGACCGAATTTCAAATCAAAATACGCGTTGCTTCGTTTCGTTAATTGGACATTTTTATCAACAGTCCCCAGCATTCCGAAAATTAAAATCATTTATCAAATCCCACCCACAGACACTAATTGTAGTGATCAATCATATTTGCGAATAATTTACTTGTTCATATGTCTCTCAGTATTTACAGCCACCAAAGCACGTTTGCGAGAAGTAAGTAGTTCCATAATTCAAGGTACGCAAAGGCGTTGAATGTAATGAAAACTACTATCAATGCTTCTGCTTCACAATATAGAATCTCGAAAAATAAATTATCTGAAAATTTAATAACCACATTTTTTATGTTTTTCTTCTCATTTATTGTCTATTCACTCATCATTTTGTCATCATGTTTCCTGCAATGCATCTATAAGGTGTGTCTAAATGAAAAGGAGACTACAGTGATGTGGAAAAAACTTGAATGCCAGCATGCGAATTACATTTCATTTGGAACACTACACCCACACTAAACAATCATTATCATTTACATTGATATACTTACCCTAGGGCTTCGAACGTTAGTGGATGGCTTCTGTGGAAATGGTTCTGGATCCTCTGTTCTACAGTGGCTTGCTCGTCCGCGTTGGAGGTCAATATCTGACCTTCCACAAAAATGTTTAAGAGGCCGAAGATATGGGAGTCGAATTGGGGGGTATCGAGGCTGCAAGGAAGACGTTGTAGGACCTCCCAGTAGAACTTCGCAAGGAGCGAGAGGGTCTTCTTGGACACACCTCAGCTTTGTGTGGACTATATAATGCACTGTTCCATTGCATATCGCTCAACAGCGTTTTTTTAAATACATTTATTAATTTTATATGGATTACATCGTTCAGTACAATTACTTTACAGATGTATTTTCAGACTTATTCTAGTTAAAATATCTAATCTAACTTTATCTATACATTGAAGAGGATATTCTAGGGGAGAACCTCGAGGTTAAGAATCATGGTTGGCTAAAATTTTGAGGAAGGCTTCAAAAGATAATCTATTTTTCATTCGGGTGTGGGTTGGATTTTTCGATAGTTTGTAATGAGATGCTGCTCAACAACATTTTCACGTGTGGTGATCCGACGAATTTGCCGTATGAGCTCATCCACAGCCGGAATCATGGCATTGTTGGCCAGAACGTGTGTTTGCCCTGGGCGTGGCATGTCCTTGATGTTGATGCGTGCCACCGCATAACGCTGATATCACTGAGTACAGCGCACAGTGAGGGACACCGCTCCCCATACACTTCGTGTATCCTACTATAAATTTGGAAAGCACGCTGCCCTTCTCCGCGAAGCAATTGGATCACAGCTCTTTGCGCTGCTCTGGAGGCAAGCGACATGCAACGAACTGCGGAAACGACGCGACCGAACTGAGGCAATCGCTGCAACATCCTTCTCTCCGCCTGCGCAACAGGGAAAAACACCGCGCCATCTATCGGCTATCACGTTCATTTACGGGCAGGTGATACAAAGCCGCTACTGCTACGGTCTTCTTTTCATTTGGCCATACCCTTGCATTTCGAATTATCAAAGTACAGCTGACCTGGATGGCCGAGGTGGCTAAGAGCGAGTATCGACCCAGCGTCTCGGTCCGAAGGGTCGCGGGTTCGAGTCCCGCCTTGGGCATGGTTGTTTGTCCCTTGACTTTGTATGTGTTGTCGCGGAGGGCCTCGCGTTCTGCTGACCCCAGATCAGAGGAGCCCGCAAGTTTATTGGTCTAGTGTATGGTCGAATACGCGTCCCATCGGGACGCAAAGAGTAACCGGCTGTTGGCTGGATAAAAGACCTAGACAAAAAAATTAAACATGTTCTCTAGCAGACAGGAATCCTAGGGAAGCTGGCCTTATCACATCGTACAATGGTCAGTACAAACCAAAACAGCCTTCTTGAGCCTGCATGATCAGATTTTCTGTTTTCAGCAAATGCTGCAAATATTCATACGGCATCGAAAAGCTAAATAAAAAATTTTAAAACTTCGCTTAAAATTTAGATTTTGCAAATATTGGTAACGATGGAAACTAGTTGGTCGTGGAATTGATTCTGACTAACTCGCACTTGCAACTGACCGATACAGTCAAATATACAAATTTTTATATCAAGGAGTTCCAATAATCAAGCGGAAAATTATTTTATTCGTTGCCAACAAGTGAGTGACTGTTAATCCCAGTCACGTCAACTAACGTGTAAATTCCTGGAAGCGGATTTTGATGACCTAAAACATCAACAAAATGATCAGTAAATTGATCTTAAAATGTTTTAAAATGTCCTAAAAGCGAAGAAAAATTAAGTAAAAATGTTATCGAAACCAATTCAGATGAACAATTCAGGCTGTTCGATATGTTACTGATGTAACAGGATTCTTCTTTTCGTTAATGTGAACTCAGCTTGCAAACTTTGGGTTTGTAGTATTTTTTAGAGAACTTCTTTGTCTTTAGTTATCCCGAAATCGACCGAACCGGCAATAGTGCTGATAGCCGGCACAGGAACCTTAGATAACATACATGGCTGACATTACAATTTCTGAGGGAAGAAATCCAATAGGTTACTCAGGAATTTTGTGGAGAACATGTTTTGCATCTCATAAACGTTATTTAAAGCAATTACCATGAAAATGATATTAAAAACGATAAAATCAGCGAAGAAATGCATTAAAGATGATGGAAAGGTAAAAAATTACTTATTAGTCGAAATCGACGAAAAATGCAAAATAATGACATAAAATTGAATCATTTACCTTTGTTATAAACTTGATTTCTATACTAAACGGCAATTTTCTAAAGTGAAAAAGAAGAAAATGACATTGTCGGCCTGGATAGCCGAAGTCGTTAAAGGTGAAGGGCCGAAGCTGCCTCGGCTCGAAGGGTTGCGAGTTCGAATCCCGCCTCGGGCATGGATGCTTGTGTGTGTTCGTGTTGTTCTTACGTGTTCATCCTACCCGTGTACTGCCTGCATGGCACGCGGCCCCGCACTCGGGACCTCCTGGCAAGAGCCGCTGGCTCGTGGATGCCAACGGAGTCCCCTACCCTGTTGGGCCCCGTGCTCGCATAGCACGGTCTGGATGCAAGTCCGGCACTCGGTCGTCTTATCATTGATTGATTGATTGATAGTTGCTGACTCTGGGTGCGTCAACTACTGAGGTCATTATTCCCGGAAGTGCAGTGCATGGTTTTTCCTCTGGAGATGACAGTGATCATCCCACACTGGATGGCGAGATCCGGCGCCAACCTCCCGTCAACAAGCGGGTTTTCCCCAACCAGGTATTTCTCACCAACGGGACACCGCCCCAGCTGGGACAAGTTCTAAGTCTCCGACCGCTCTCCCGGCATGTGTAGTAGTGTAGTGCATGTTAGTGTGTGTGTATGGGGGAGAGGATAGGACAAGGAAGAGGAAGGAAATATCGCGCGCAGTCCGTGGCCCGTTCGCTAGAGTACTGCTCCAACATTCGCCTGGTGTTGATCGAAGAAACCAAGGTCAGAGCACCCGGCCGCTAGAATTCTCCAAACAGCGAATGAATTCGACGTAGGTCAAAAGCCAGTGTCGAAAATCCTGCCGCCGTCGGGAGTCGAACCTAGCACCTCCCAGTCAGAGGCATTGCAGTGACATCCGTTGATGCACTGCCGTCTTCTCGTGGCTTTCCTCTGTAGCACTTGTTCACCTGACTGTGGTCAACTCTTCTCTCTGCGGTACCGTGAGTTACGGCGTCCATAAGGTTCTACCTGTCTACCTGAGAAAACAAATTCTAGAATTTGGGGCCTATTTTGGTTTCCTTTGTGCATTTGATATCTTTATGCATTTAGTGATAAAATTCTTAAATTTTTTCTATTCTTTTGCAAATAATTGGCAAAAATGCAGGATTTTACTTCAAACATCATAACTCTACAACACATTATATATTCTAATAATTGTGTTTTAAATTGATCACAATTATTATTCTAGTGAATGAAGTAGATTGGTAAAGGTACTGTGAAAACTAAAGAGAGCATTTTATTATTTGAGAAACAATAAGTGTTTATAAATTTATTCCGGTAATTCATCAAAGTGAAACTTTCAGTAACAGATTAACTGTTAAATTCATTCAATACAGCAAATCACGGGTTACATGCTGTAAAAAGAATTATATTGTTATCTTCAATAGTTAATAATTTATGATGATTGACATACATGAATATGCTGAAAATTCTCAATTCGGGAAAATGCATCTGAAGTTCACGCATTAAAGGCTTGACAGTTCACACTCGTTTCGAAAAAAAAATATTTTCTCAAAATCTAGGAAACGTAGCAAGAAACTGTTTGAAGCATTTAAAAGGGAATAAAAGAGAGCATACGACCCAACAAAAATTGAAAAACATGAAATTGCACGATCTTCCATCATTCTGAGGTAGACAGCAGCCTGCAATATGATTGGCGACGTCACGCACGCCTCCGCTGGCGGCGCTCCTTCTCACCCGGCGCTGCCCGGCCGCGTGCGCGCCAATTCCACGCCGGCGCCGCACAGATTTCTGCCCCCTCCGCCGCAAGGGAGATCCGGCACAGCGCTATTACTTTGGCTTGGGTGTTTCTCCGGATGTCGTGCATGCAAACGTAAGTGTCTATAAGGGGAAAAGAGGGGCCAAGTTTGAGGACGGAAAGACCACGCGCAGTTCTTGACCCGTTTGTTAAGACATTGTACCGACATTCACCTCTTATTGATAGATGAAACCACAGAAAACTACCGACCAGAGCAGTAGGTCGTTACAATTCTCCCCCAGAAAACAGTTGAATTCGACCCAGCTATGAATATCTACTGTCAGGACAGGACATAAACTCTAAAACCTCCCGGCCAACATTGCTGTAAGGTCAAGACGCGGCAGACGCAATATGACAATACACAAGAGCTATTGCAGTTGGTACTTGCTCACAAGTTATTTAGTAAAGGTAGCAAGACAAACAAGTTAGAGCGAACTATTGTTCCACTTCAAACATAAATCATCCTGTTGTAGTCATCGTTGCGTACGATTCCCGGACGCTTTTCTCCTTGTAATTTCAAGAAAAAGAGATTCTTACACGCAGAAGTTTGAACCTCAAATACTATCTGCTGATAACTCCAAACAGATATGCGAATAAATTTGATTCGTAAGGTACGACTTTATGGAGTCATGATGAAATGAATGCAGAAGAATGGGGAGAAGGCGAGGTAGCCTGCCACGAACGTGCATTGCCTATCTCCTCTTCAATATGTGGTAATTGAAACTTCAAACCAATCGTTCAACCCATACTTTTAGAATTGCTACTTTGTTCCATGGAACATGCGAAGTCTCTGAAACAGCACTTGCGTGACAAGCGAATTAATGGAGTTGTCGGGAACCTAATCGCGGAGTGGGCGAACAATGGCGCTGAACTTCTCCGCCCCCTCCTCTCCTTCCGATGTCATGGCGCCTGTGCGAAGCCCGCCCCAAACTGTTTGCGCGCCACGCCGCCTTGCTACTTCCGCTTACTTCCGGATAAGTTAACAGCCATAAAACCGCTTCCTCCACGCCCGCCCGTGGCGCTCTCGACGGCGCCTCTGGGAATCACAATTAACGCTCCAGGGCGCCGCGGCGCCCGCAGTGAGCGCGGAGAGAAGGGGAAAGGAGAGGAGTGGAACGGAGTGGGGGTCGGTGATGGAGAGGAGAGGGGAGGGACATGGAGAGGGAAAGATACGGTGTGAGGAACGGCAAGGGAAGGGAATAGGGAGGGGTGGGGATAGGGTGGGGAACGGAAGGGGGACGTAGTGGGAGGGAAAGAGAGAGAGGGGGAGAGAGAGGGAATGAGAGAGGGGGAGAGAGGGAGAGAGGGAGAGAGAGGGAGAGGAACGGAGAGTGAGGGAGAGGCGTTGGAGAAAGCAAGGCAGGGTCAGGAAATGTTGCAAGTGTCTGAGGATAACTACAGATCCCAGGAAGACAGTTAAGACGGTTTACTATGTTGCGCGAGTTGAATATCATCAAGAATTAATTAAACTTTGTTAATGAAATCATGAAAGATAGACGATGAATACTACGATGCGAAATTGTTGTTACATGCAGAAGACACTTCATTACTATCAGTTACTATCGATAATTTTAATAGTAAAATATGCAACCAACACAAACAAGCTGGTATTCAACTAGTAGTGTTCCAACAACACACATTCGTTTTTGGAATATTAGCAACGGCCACGTGGAATTTATGCTCTAGTAAGACTTTCGCAATTACTTGAAAAAGTCCAACCAAATTCAAACCTAGGTTCTGCGGTGCGAATCTGTAATTATTTTTGAAAAACAGGAAAAGCAGTGATATCTAAAGTCTACATTTTTTCGGTATTAAGGACCCAGAAAACTTATTATGACTATGACAAGCGTTAGTGGAAGTAATTTGCTATATATAGTAATATAGTATATTTACTAGTACACTATTTATCCATGTTTTTGGTATCACATCCACACAATACAATTTTTACGCATTACAACTCTGTCTTTATACTATATATTCGAGGATGTAAAAATTAGTAAAATTTACTGTTGGTCTCAGATAATGACGCACATACAAAACAAATTCGGTTTTTAGGTGTGTAATAGCAGGGCATCGTACAAAAAATTGCTAAGTTTCTACTAGAAACTTAATTTTCGTACGGATAAAACAAAAAGGATTATTTTTTACGAAATAAGTAATAATGCCTACATACGTATTTTGGGTAGCGGATTATTTTGGAATCGAGAAACCAGTTTCTTAACACAGTGGTGGTGGAATGTTTGACTTTGACAACGTATCATAGCGTCCCTTCTGACTGCACTGCATGGTGCGAATGAAAGTGATATTGTCCCATGTCATTCTAATTCCGAGCAGAGTATTTTACTTCAAATATTTGAAAACACGTCCATAATTAATATATTACAATTTGTATATAAACTATTCACTCATTTCTCTTTGCAAGCAATAATTTGTATTTCATATAGTGCTAAACCTACATAAATGTGCCGCTTTCTTGTTTTGTTAACTTCATATCCTCATTCGGGCCATTGGAATGGATTTTCATTTCAACCAGGAGCAAAACAAGCGCCTGGAGCCGCGCGCAGGGCGCGGCGTGCAAGCGAAGAGCGAAGAGCGAGGAGCGAAGAGCGAAGAGCGAAGAGCGAAGAGCGAAGAGCGAAGAGCGAAGAGCGAAGAGCGAAGAGGAAGAGCGAAGAGCGAAGAGCGAAGAGCGAAGAGCGAGAGCGAGGAGCGGAGGGCGGAGGGCGGAGGGCGGAGGGCGGAGGGCGGAGGGCGGAGGCGGAGGACGGAGGGCGGAGGGCGGAGGGCGGAGGGCGGAGGGCGGAGGGCGGAGGGCGGAGGGCGGAGGGCCGAGGGCGGAGGGTGGAGGTGAAGGGCGGAGGGCGGAGGTGAAAGGCGGAGGTGAAGGGCGGAGGCGGAGGGTGGAGGGCGGAGCGCGGGGTGCGGTGGGCAGAGGGTTAAGGCGGAGGGCGGTGACACGTCGCTGTGAGGGCCCGTCGTCACGCGTCGCCCAACTGAAGCGGCGCGGACAAAGGCACCCGGGGCGCGGCGCCTCGAGAGCCTAAGGGAGAGAAGTGGGGAAGGTGCGGTTGTTTGAAACGGGGCCGTGGATGGGATGATTGGAATGGCTTTCGGGGCGTGCCAAGCGACAGCAAATGACGTCAATCCGTAAAGTTTTAACACAGGAATTTTCAACGATGATCTAACACAAATGGAATGAGAATAATTTATATATTAAAAAAACTAAGGGTTATCATTTTGAAAGCACTTTCACCAAATTTCATTATTTTAATTTCCTCGCACTTACGGAGGTACTTCGTAAGGCCAATACATTCGTTCTAAAAATGTACTTCGAAAGACGATTACATCGTATGCCGGAAAGCGGCGAATTTTCGGCAGAATATTTTTTATTGCCAGGCTCTGGTAATGAAAAGTTGATAAATCCAGTTTCTAAGTATAGAGAAAAATCCATTCAGATGTGATGTAACAAAAAATCGTGTTTTGTTGGTCCTTGATACTGACTAGTCCTTGATATAAAGCTAGTGCTTAAATCGTTCAGTCGATTTTCTCCAAAATTGATATTCCCAGTCCAATCTGGACGATCGCGAGTCTTTGGAACATTGAATTGGATATTTTCACTTTCAAGTGTACTTTATATGAAGCGAGCATTTACATTTTTAAGCGTCGGCCCGAGTTGGAGCTGTAAAGACCTTCTATGGTATAGTGACGGTGAGTTAACCCTGAGGATCTGAGTTCGGATCTCGGAGCGGAAAAATATTAAGTTGAAAAGACTTTTGCAGGTTTATGTAGTAGTTTAAAACAGCGGAGCAATTAGAAATAATGCAAGTGTGCTTTTGTAGCACCACTAGTTTTCAGTAAATGATGGGTGGTGGCTCTAGATGTGCTATCACTAGCTCTTGTTGGCAGGTTTAACAGTACTAACACTACATACTAATATCTTAAAATTAGTAGAATCAATGCTTATTTTTCGTCTTTTGTTTATTATTTTGCTTTGTTGTGCGTGATACTATCGATTTATCGAAAGCAGTTGTAGTTTTGGTAGGACGCGAGCAACTGTGTGTGTCTGAGATTATAGTTAGTGAAGCACAGAAGTGAGATTTTTTAACGTGCGAAAATCAATGAGTGTCACTTCTGTAATTTTCTCCTTTGGCAGTTACCGTCAATTTTTGCCAGGTTTTCACTAGAACAAGTATTGATAAGTTCGTGGATAGAGTAGTATTACAAGAGGCGTAACTTGTCATCAAAACGGCCTCATGCCATTTGCAAAGAAAGTTCAACAGAAACAGTCATCTTCTTGGGTACATATTTAAAATGTGACAGATTTTATTTTGTTTAGAAGAAGATTTACTCACATAAGTTGTTCTCTCCTCTAAATATTTTGAACGACTCTCACCTGCAAGGAAATAGAAACAAAATGTAAGAACATACATAAAATATCACCAAGAAACATAACCATACCACACAACACATTTTATAAGCTACACATTGTAAACAGAGGTAATATTCAATTTAATAGATATTAAAATAAAAGACCCGGGAACTGGAGGTCCTAGATTACAGTTCCACCACTAGTGGATGTTTGTAACGAGCTGTGTAGATGGACCGGGCAAACTCTGAAGGGCGGCTGCTCTCAAACGCCATGGCTTCTTCTCAACAAATTCCAAGAGAATACCGAACCAGTATCTTACAAATACGGGCACTAAGATGAACGCTTTTTAAGATCAGCGCTTCAGGAAGAAGAAGCAGTCATAAAGGCTGATGGTTTGGAGGCTTACATACGGCCGTAGCCTTAAACTATGGATAGATTTTCGTATTATTTTCTTTTAAGTGCGTACATAATTGGATATAAGATGTAAATAGTTCAGTTTGTCGAAAGATAATAGCATGGATTCAATTTCACCTATTTATCTATCGAGTACGATAACAAAGGAAAAATCAATATGGTGGCCGTAGTGTTGGTAATTACATTTTATATAAGACATTTTGCTACCAAAATAATAACAAGCTTACAATAAGTGTTCCTGCAAAGTACCTTAGCTCTCAATTGTCACATGACAACTCCTTGAATATCAGGCTCTGGGCTACAAAGATTTTGAAACGTACATTCTCCAGTTACTGCGTAATTTTCAATATACTATGCAACTCTAACATTCAAATTCAAACTAACGTTCAATTATTCAAGTGGCACTCCACAGTCTTCACTAGCATGCCACCTCAGACGAAGAAGGAACTGTGTTCACGGAGTTTTGGATCGACAGAGGTCATTAATATCTTCGCAGCAAACATATGAAACGTCTCCGATCGAAGGTGTCAGCTCTCACTCGATTAAAGAACACTAGGCAATGAGAGGTAAGCAGAAGTCATTAAGCAAAAGGGCGATGAATAATAGTAAATGCCCGATGAGCGATGAGAAATGGATGGAACGCACATTATCCATCGCCGCCACCGTCACCGCAACAGACAGAGAAATCGGTGAAGAGCTGTCTCTGGTCGATTGCAGGCATCACTCATCCAGGGCGTTCGGGTTGTGATATGGCTCTGGCTAGTGAGATGTAGAGATGCGCTTAACAGCTTTTCTTCAGTAACTGCTATCGCAATAACAATCGACTCGTAATAACGGTTATTAATAACAGTTGAAAAATAACAGGTCTATGATCAGCAACCTAACTGCTAATAGTTAAATCAGTTGTGGTGACTATTAAGAGTTAAAACGCAAAACGAATAACGTTGGTAGTACTGTAAAGCTTGTGCAGCGTCCTTACTGGGCTTGCTTGCACCACTTCCCCAAACATGTTTGGACAGAGAAATATCTGATATGAATGAGACTAGATGAACGGACAAGGAAGAATAGTAATTGATATGGGTAACAAATGTGTATAGAATATTACTAAAATAACAGTAATTCGTGATTCGGGTTCAGATTCCAAATAATCTTTTAAATATGCAAAAGTGTGCATAGTGAAGTGACGAGTACCAAAAATTATGAGAGGAAACCCACTAATGGTAAGGTGTTGAATATCAAATATTATAATGCAAGTCGTATGTCCGTTACTCATTTTATTTTTTTGGTCTTAGGGAAATATTAGTGGATCTCACTTAAGCAGTAATGGGACAGAAATAAGTTAACAAACATATCGAACGTATTTAATTTAAAGGACAAACTACTAATTGTGGTGTACACAATAAAATATAAAAATCGTGGCACATGGTGTATAATCATGCCGAATTATGTATTAATGAATCTATAATTTGAATTTTATAGCTCATCACGATTTATTAGCTGCAGTGAAACTGTTTCCGTACAAAATGGTTGCAGCAAAAGCTGTTTGTTTACTTTAACAAAACAATGATATAGTACAATGAATGTTTACATTTGCATTGTATAATTTTTAAAAAAGACTTAAATGCCTGTAACAAGTAATGTACTTCAGCTTCCGGGTCAATGACCCCCATCTCGATTGGGTTTTTGTCTAGTTTCCCTGATCCATTGAGCAAATGCTGAGATGACCCCTTGATTTGCTTCTGGACGTAAATGTAGCTTCACTATGCGCACGTTTTGTTGAGCTTTTCTTTTGCTTGTAGTGGTAGTAGAGCTTAGGGTGAGTTTCTATTTGTTAGCAATGGAGAAAAATCAAATCCGTTCGTTTACCGTTACAAATAAGTTTTTTATAATTCGGCAAAGAAAATATCTAGTTTTTGAAATGTTAATCTCTCGCTTTTTTAAATGTATTATTATTATTATTATTATTATTATTATTATTATTATTATTATTATTATTATTACTATTACTATTACTATTTTTCATCTTTCAACTATCAATAGTTAAATAGTTGGGAAGGGATTCTGAAACTCAAAGAAGCGTGCGCACATGATATTTCTCTCCCCATACGTCACATACAGTTTTTGACTAAATAAAATAAATAAATACTATGAATTTCAACCAATAGCAGTCAATAACAGGTTACACGAAATAACTATTATTTCGCGTAACAGTTACGAAACGTTAATAAATAACAATTTAGCTGTTAAGGGTACATCCCTAGTGGAAGTGGATGATGGAGAAGGGCGAGGGGCAGTAGTCAATGGGCGAAAGGCGGTGAGCGAGGGGCGATCAAGCGACATCGCGTTAGTCACCGCCAGCGCTGCCACTGTCGCCATCGCAGCCGCCGTTTCCGCAGCTTCAGAAAGGCCCGGGGCGGAACAATATTATCTTTGACGTTCCTCGAGATTAGCGTTTCTCTTTGAGAATAAACGGCAGGGTCGTCTTCACTTCGAAATGCGCTGAGTTGTCAAGAACAGAGGCTTTGGAAATCGCAAGTCTTTGTTCTGTTAACGGGGGCTGGCTCACATTATATTCAAGTATTAGTAATCTCCGTTTCGTACAAGAGAAATATCAACAAACTGACAGTACAAGTGAAACACATCTGTTTTTTAATTTTTTTATTTTCTAAGCGTAGATTGGCGTCCGTTCTTGACAGCATGGTGGTCAGGAAGATTTCTGTAATTCATTAGGTTAATGTATCTGTACAAAAAAGATTCACTGGTTCTAAATTGTTATTAATATTCTGAAAATAAAAGTCTTCCGGGAAGGTAATGTACGGAAGGCTGTGTCAATTTCAATTTCTCTTTTCCATAATTATGGATATTTGGATATTAAATAAAATGAAGACGTTTATTTTTGTAATTTTTTTCTTGTGCACATTAATTTATAGTACGTGTAAGTCTATTATTCAATAAGATTATAATCTCATACACTTTCCTCCATATTGTTTTAATTTAAAATTAAAATTATTATTAGTAAATAAACGAAAGTTTCATTTTTAATTCCCTTTATCGAGAATTTATTCATTTTATTTTATACAAATTTTAAAAATTCGTCATATATGTGTTCAAATATTTTTTCTCTCTTAGAATAATCTATTTGCTTTTACAAAATTTCTATCAGTGTACACAGTATCTACAAATAAACAAAAATGTGATTTTCGTAGATTTCCTAGACCTTTTTACATTTGCGAGATGTTTTGCGTTTGAAAATTCCGCACTAAATTTCATAATTTGTTGTTTTTTTCCTTGACCTGCAAGCTTCTGCTTTTTCAATTTCAAAAAAAGTATTAGCTTTTATTACCACTCGAATGGCAACTAGTAAAGTAGCGAACAAGGTTAATCATTCAGTTGATTCCCACTTGGTTCATTGTGGTGCGTTTATTCTCCTGGAATTTTATCGTGCGTCTTGGAATGTGTTCCGGAAATGGTCATCGCAATGGCTCAGTGGAAGATATGTCAGCCAGATCTTTTGACGTTGAGTGGGTCATCCTACAGGGACCAGCGGAACATTGAGGCCGTAAGCGCGCGCGTTTAAGACAAGCGGATCCGACAAAGGACACATTCGCTGTTTGGTTTTTTGTTAGAACACAGTGACACACATTCTTAATAGACAAACTGCAGTCCGTTTTATGGATCTTGTAAATCAATAATGTTTTCACGGAAACTGGAAACATATATACTGAGATATACAAAATTTCTCTACATTAATATCTGGCAAAGATCTTAGCGTCCGGCTTGCTGAGTCAATGGGTCACGATATATTATAATCCTTATTACCTTTATAATGGATTATAGGATCTGCAGACTATACAGCGCAGCTGGGAATCTGAAATAGAATGATTCTATTCCTAGTTCATTACTGTTTGAATTGACTAAATGAAAGATCACTTTCTTTTCTAAAGAACAAAATTTAACAAAGTTTATTGTTACTTCTTTAGCAAACAATTTAGTGAATTTAATAAAATGATTTGATGTTATGCCTTTGATCAAGATATCTTTGAATTTACAATTTTATACCGCGGTTAACTTATCTATTCTTCGTTGATGTCCCTCGTAGACTTCTCAGTCGAAATATCTTGCGAGCTTGCCGTAGTCCAAAGTCCCAAGAAATCCTCTTCTGCCTCTATCCAAGCTGGTCTCAAACTATCAAAATTATCAGTCCCTATCTTTCCAGCCTATCCAATTCTATAACCCGATTCTGACTATCTGTATTATACTCGTTCCCTCTCACGAACCTACGATCTGTTCAGAAACGCGATGCCGGTCCGAATGAAATCTTCCTGCATGATTCACCCTCAAATACTTCGTATTAAACTACCTTCCTCTTTTTTCATAACATTTGACCGTCCTTCTCTCACCCAGCCAATTCATACGTTCGTTATATTTTGGTGTAGCTGACCTTTCGATCGTCTAAACTTCTTCGCCCAATCCCAAATTTTCTACTTTCGGCATCCAGCCACCTCTTAATGCATTTACAAAAAACAAAAACTACATTGTTCATTCACGGTCGTTGCTAAGCCCTTGCTCTCGTGATATTTCGTAATGCATGTTCCACCATATAGTCTACAAATAAGTTTATTTTCATGTGACATATTGGTATGTCACAATATTACTGTACTTGTCTTCAAAGATTTTGTTACTTTTTTGCTAGCTACAAGTAACATTATTGAACAAATTCTACTTATTTTATTCTGATCATTTAAACTCTAAAGTAAATTCTGGCGGTATAAAAAGATAATATTTTCAGGAGTTCATGTCTTTACTACGAGTAAATTTGTATTTAAATAATTAAAAAATGTTCTAGCTTTTCGTATTTGCGAGCCAGCAATGGAAACCACCGTTATTTCACACTACATGCCTAGAGATTGCGTCAGCAAACCTGCCAGATCACAGGACCGGCGGCCCAGGTCGATTTTTACGTAGCGGCAGACGATAAGTTTTCAAAAGATCTAAATATTAAATGTCACCAAAACATTATTTTCAATACTGCTTAGTACATTTTCTAGTATGTTTTTCGTTCGGTACCAAAGCAGCTGGTAACATTTCACGTCAATTGGAATATCAGGCAAGATGAGGATTGTATGTGTGATTTGTCCGATAGTTAGGAATCATTTGAAGAACAATAGAATTTGTAGATAAGAGAAAAAACATACGAAATATAACGAGAATGTAAATAATTCTGAAACCATACTGCACGTAAAATAATAGATTTTGGAGTCCAAATGTTCCTATACTACCTCACCATTGTCACGTCTTTGAACAAATAGTAATAACGAAATTAAAAAAAACACAAGTAACGTTTGTTACTTAATACAGTGGAATTCACATTTGTTTCATTTCGACGAAGAAACAAATTAAACGACTTCAACAGTTTTGTTCATTCTGCAACGAAACTAAATTCGTGAAATTTTTCATTTCCATTCTTGTGAAGAAATAGAATTCGCGAGGAAATAATTTTCTTACAAGGATACAGAAATGAAAGATTTTGTTTCATTTCTGTTGCCATCCTTCTTAAATATCCAATTTTGTTAATAATTGGGGATTTAAATGTATTAACTTAACATACAAATAGAAAGTACATTCTTCAATAAATTCTTAAAAGTCAGTTTTGAAAAGAATTTTGAATTATTTTGAGAAGACTGAAAGAAGTGAAATAATGGGTGTGAATTAGCTGATATGTTTTATTGAAACAATTAGATGTATGATTTAAACAATAATTATTGCCAAATTAATTACTTTGTATTCTTCTTACAAAATAATATCTTTTCTTTGTTAATGTGGTGCACTTTGGCTTTTCATGAAGCCGGTAAATGAATATTGATGGAATTGAACAAATATTTTTTAAACATTAAAAATTGATGAAATTAAAGAAAATATATTTTAATGGCCTCCGTGTCCCCCATAGAATATGTTTAAATAAATTCAATAGCTTCAAATTTGCAGAGAGATTTCATTTCCAACCATTCCACTCACGAACGTGACATTTGCTGCTATAAAAAGTAGAATTTCAAAGCCGAAATGACAAAATTGACACAAATGTCCGATGCACATTCCGTTGTGTTGAGTCTGTGGTTAACCACTAGTAGGTTCATGAATGACCTGTTATAAACACCTCAAAAACCCAAATAAAAATACCCAATTTTCAGTATTGTCGGACCTGTATTATATCTCATTGGCGTATTCTAACATTTCTATCATCAAACCCAACATTTGGTTCCAATGGTAATGTAAAAATTTTTAAAAATATATATATAATATATAAACCAATTTGTAATCATGCCATTTTGGGAGGGAAAAAGTTATCTGATCCAGAACACAAAACTATTAGTCTGATTAAATGTTAACAATTTTCGGTGGAATACGCGACAAAAACAGGTATGAGTGTGTTAAAATTCGATGCGAATATCATGTGAGATGATGGACATTGTACCATGAGTCGAAATTGAAATTGAAACACTTGAAACCATTGAAATACTTTTTCAATTTAATTCAATATGAATTCCAATCATTCAAACTACCTCATTGAAAGGGTATATGTAATAAGATTGTAGCCACGCGTATTTGAAATAAAGCATATCTTCAAAAACCGAGAGTTGAAAGTTCTTGAAAGCACATTAGCTCATATAGATTTTTCTAAGCATGTGTGACAGCTGTTAAGTTAAGAACACAACTTATTGTCCAAATCGCACACTCTTAAAGAATAAATACGTTTAATAGTTAAATACTGAACTTCTGAAACGTTTTTCACTTTTAAAACTAGGACATGAAAAGTATGGAATGTTTGCTTGGGTTCAGACAGTGTCAATCGCATTAGAACAGTTGTTTTGAGAGAGCTTGATTGATTGATTGATTCATGTTTCCGGGCGCGTCAACTGCACTGGTCATTAGTCCCGTTTGTGTAGTGCATATTTTTTCTTGGGAGATGGCGGTGATCTTCCCCCGCTGGATGGCGAGATCCGGCGCCGACCTACCGTCGGCTAGAGGGGTTTCCCTCTAACCAGGACTCTCCCACCAGCGGCACACCGCCCCAGCTGGGACAAGCTCTAAGCTCCCGACCGGTCTCGCCGAATATGTGGTCGTGTCGTGAATGTTAGTGTAAGTGTGTGGGTGTGTGTAAGGGGAGAGGATAGGACAAGGAAGAGGAAAGACAGTTCGCGCGCGGTCCGTGGTCTGTTTTAATAGGGTACTACTCCGGCATTCGCCTGGTGTTGATCGGAGAAACCACGGAAAACTGCTGATCAGAGCAGCCGGCCGCTAGAATTCTCCTCCAGACAGCGACTGAATTCGACCTAGTGGAAAAGCTAGTGTCGAAAATCCTGCCGCCGTGGGGAGTGGGAACCTAGGACCTCCCGGTCAGAGGCGCTGCAGTGACATCAGTTGATGCACTGAGCTACCGCTCCCGGTAGCTTGATTCATGTTTTCTATGTCAACAGCAAGTAGTGCTCTAGACGATAGGCCTCTGCGGATTGCAGCCTTCCGTCGCGACGTGTGGGGCAACGACGCCGGAGTCACGCATGGGGCGTGTGGCGCGCGCGTGAATTCCGCTGTTTCCGCGCGCGTGTTTGTTTACTCCTTGGGAAGTCGGCCGCAGGCAGAGCCCAGTCCTCCCCGCTGACGAGCCGCCGAGGATAGGTCGCGCTGACGGGCCCACGGCCACAAAGCAAAGCAAAGGATCCCGGCTGCCCGGTTCTGCGTGCGACTGCGTTGTAGCTAAAGACCCATTCGCGTTGACGTAAACGCGAGGACATAAACATCAAAATTTAATTTAAACATCAAATTATCATTCACAATGGTCTTGGAAGTTTACGTGTGGACACTCTATCATCGAGGAGTCCCCAATATACTAACAGCGGCCCGAATTCGACTCGCGTAACAATTTAGTCTAACCCCCAAAGAAGTATCCAAATTATATATTCTACACATATAAATTGCTGTGGTAACGTCTGGAAATTACAGAACAAAGTTTAAATGATATTCGTTGTGGCCTGCGCCCGTCTCTATTTCAACAGTTTGTTCCGTAGTCAGGAAATATTGGAGACTCCTATAATAACCTATTAGTATAAGAAATACTTGACTCAATTCTATGACCATAAAGTGGATTCTATCATGAGAGGATAGTAAGTTTCATTATTTAAAATATTCTATGAACAGTTTCATGAGTGATGATACTTAATTTACTCTAACAAATGAATTTACTTAAGCGTAGTGGAAACCAAAAACATTCTTTGAGCATAGTAGTTGAAAGATGCTATCGGTACACGAGAGCATGGTGTTTTGGAACCACGTTAAGAGAAACATAAATGCTTGGAGTTAGTAAATTCGCACGACTAGGGATGTGTCCAATGTCTAGTTGCGCGTTCATATATACGTTCACTACCGCGTCCGGTTGCAAATACATCCAGACGCGGTCAAAGAGCACGCAAAATCAATTGGAGAGGCCACTGGGAAGTTGGCCACAATCGGTCGCGTCACAACCCGAAAGGGTAAAGTTGGCTACCAGATTTTGACCTCCTCCCCAATTGCGTATCGGGAAGCTGAAAAATATGCAAGACTGCATAAAATCTTTTTGTTTGGGCACCCACCCCCACCTCCACTGAGTGAACGTACACATCGCGTGTACTTTAAACAGGTTCCGCGCGGCATCACTGCTGACGAGGTGCGCGAGGAGCTTGTAGGCGCAGGCCTCCACCCGTTGGGCGTCTATCAACATGTGCGCCGCGAACTCTCCGAAACCGCCGGAACTTCGGAGAGCAGTGATGCTGCAGGTGGCGAAGCCACCGAAACTCGTTCCGTGCGCACGGGCACTTTTCGCGTCACCCTTCGCGCGGACGAGTCGCGCAAAGCTTTCGGCATCAGGGCCATTGCCTCTTGCGAGGTAAAAGTCGACCGCGAGAAATGGAAGCGCCCCCGTTTCTGCGAGAGATGCTGCAGATGGGGACATACTCGCAAAAACTGCGAATATCCCGTGAGATGGAAGATCTGCACGGGAGAGGGTCACCCGGCAGACAAGCCCGGTACGAAGGACTGCCCCATACGCGGTACTTCGGCCCACCCGAAATGCTGCAACTGCGGCGGGCAGCACACCGCATCTTACACTAAATGCGGAAGGTGCACACCGTTACAGCGCTCATCGAGCACTCAACGGCAACCCACGGAGAGGCCCAACGGCAACCTACCGAGAGGCATGGACGCCGCACAGGACCCCACTGCGCCGCAGAATAAAGCGGCGCATGAGACGCGGTCTCGCGCTCTCACCACCCAATTGGGAGCACTCTCCGAAGACCAGATTCGGGGAATGATTCTGCTCCTTACCTCACTTCTGCCCAACAATGGCGCAGAATAATCTAAATTCTTCGTCTTACTGCGAAGCACCTCTGCGAACATGCACCTGGAATGTTCAAAGTGCGTGCGAAAAGACCCAGTTAATACATAACTTTGCCATCGAGCGACAACTCGACATTTTGGCGCTGCAGGAAACGTGGTTTCACAAGCATCACACTGCCCGTATTCAAGGATACGCAGTGTATCGCAGAGACCGCGAGGTAAAACGGGGGGGCGGCGTTGCGCTCCTGGTCCGGCGTGACATCCCCCAGCTCGAAGTAACGACCCCACCTGGTGCCTTGCGTTCTCTAGAGGCGGTCGTGGTGAGGGTCTGGACGGTGGGCGGCCGACTTACAGTCGCGTCCGTCTATTGCCCAAACCAGCAGCTCGACACTGCCTGTATCGACGCGATACTCGCGTTAGATACTAAAGTCCTCATCCTAGGGATTTCAACGCGAGGAACAGACAGTGGGGCTGCCTCGGTGCAAACCGAAACGGCACCCGTTTAGCCAACTACATTGCGACGAGACGTGGCGTATACGTATGCGCCCCGAAAGAACCCACGATCTACCCGACCACTGGTAACCCGGGAATTATCGACCTTGCGATCGCGAAAGGAATCGATTGCGCAGCCCCGCTTTCGATCTCCTATCTGGTTTCCGATCACAGGCCGGTAACATTCGTGGTTTCGTCTTTCGCCGCAGCACGCCGAAACAAATTCAAAATAACACACAATACCAACTGGGCCGGTTTCACAGCTCACGTAAGCACTGTGCTTGAGCAAAAACCGCTAAATTCACGGGACGAAATCGATAGCGCGGTGACTCACATCACCTCCGCGATTCGAACGTCCTACAAATTAAACACCATTATTACCCGCGAACCGGAATCTCGTCCTGAGCTTACAGATGAGCAGAGAAGGACGCTGCAGGAGCTCCGCAGATATTCTAAATTACACAGCCGATATGGCGATCCCAGCAGAGTATTCCAAATCTCACAAGACGAGAGAACCGCAAAATGGTCGCGCACGATCGAAGACTGCAATCTTCGTGAAAGAAACCTCTGGGGATTATCTAAGGCGCTGGGCCGAAAGGCGGGAGTCAACCGCCCACTCCGCACCACCTCGGCACCACAGCCGCCCGGCCACGCCGCTCTGCAGTCGGAATACGTGTGGGAGGACGCCGCAAAAAGCGAACTCTTCGCGGAGTCGCTAGAACGGCAGTTCCGTCCATTCGGGTCCGATGAGTTCGGAGCCTGAGCACTGTTGCACGCTTGCGTGACTCTGACCGCCGCGCCGAGCACCTCAGCGCGACGTGTGACGGGAAGGGAGCTCCGCGAGGCGTTGCGTCACCTCAACAAGCGTAAGGCATGCGGGCCGGACGGCATAACTGCCGCCCAGCTCCGCGCGCTCGGCGCAAACGGGGAAGAGTTCCTACGGAACCTCCTAAACTCGTGCCTAGCGCTAGGATATTTCCCAGAGCGTGGAAAATTGCGACAGTATCCATGATACCAAAACCCAACAAGGACCAACTTCTTCCGAGCGGTTATAGACCATTAGTCTCCTCTCACTTCTTGCAAAAGCTTTCGAGCGCCTGATCCTGGAGCGCTTGGGAACGGGAAATACGACGCCTTAAGCTTCTTAGAGATGAGCAATTCGGGTTTCGAATTGGGCTCAGTTCCGCGCAACAACTGACGCGGCTATGTACCGAGGTCGGTCTCTCTCTCGAAAGACGGCAGAACTTGCCGGTGGTTTTTCTAGACATGCGGTCGGCATTCGATTCTGTATGGCACGAGGGGGCGCTCGCGTGTCTTGCGGACATTGGAATCAGCGACTGCTACGTCAGACTAATCGCTAGCTTCTTGGAAGATAGACGATTCAAGGTTCGCGTCAATGGCGTACAATCGTCCTTAAGACGAGCCGTGGCAGGCGTGCCACAGGGAAGCGTGCTCTCCCCTACTCTATTCGGCCTGTACGTCAACGACGCGCCGCTACCAGTTGATAGAAACACCGGCATTCAACATTGCGGGCTCCTAATGTTTGCGGATGACTTTGCCTACTACGCGAAGTCGGCGGACAAAAGGAAATCAGTGAGATATCTGAACGATTGCCTCGCCGAGCTTCCCAAATGGCTGAGCAATAAAAAGCTCGCCCTCAACCTAGACAAGTGCGTAGCCGTTAACTTCACCCGACAGAGGGCCAACCCCGATGAAGTCGTGAGCTTAGCCGGCGCGCACCTACCCTGGCAAAAGACGGCGAAGTATCTTGGCGTGAAGCTAGACAGCGGTCTCCGCTGGCACGCTCACGCAAGATACCTTAGCCAGAAAATAACTGCCCGAACCACTCTCCTACGCCCGCTTCTACGAGCCCCCGAACTCCATCCTGCCCTCAAACGCCGCTTATTCACCGCTTGCGTACGGTCCATTTGGACGTCGCCTGCGAGGTATTCGCGGCGGCACCTCCCTCCACCCTCCGTCCGATTCGCTCGGCGGAAAACCGTGCAGCGCGTCTCGCGGCGCTTCCGCACCTCCCCCCACCCCCACCCAACAGATACCCTAGAAACACCGACGTGTTTGGAGTTCTGGGCGTAAAAAACCAATTCTTGCCGAAGCTTCAAAGGCGCTCGGCTACGGCGCTTGCAAAGGCGCTGGGGCCGAAGGCGACGCGCATCCTGCGCGACACCGGCCGAGAGGCGAACAGCGACACACATCGGTCCTATCTACGGAAAGGACCGAAACACGTCGCCTTCACCTTCCGTGCGCTGCCTCACGACACGCTTGCTACCTTGTGCGAGCAAGCGGAGGCAGCCGAACGCGGAGGGGAAGACTCGCCCTCGGCCGAGGCACGCGTGGGCAACGCGACGACGCGCCTCTCCTGCCACACCTCCCAATGGGCCTGAGCGCCACGGACACTTTGAGCCAAGTCAGTGCCGTGGCGAACAGAAGAACAAGAACTGTGCAGTGCTGTGGGAATGAATGGTTATGTATATAAAGAATGAATGGTTATGTATACAACGAATGAATGGTCATGTATATAACGAATGAATGAATGATGAGTGAATGAAAAATAAAATAAAAAAAGAAGAATCAATGCAAACCATATAAAAACATTAGTTAGAATTAAGAAAAAAAATAACAATATTTCTAGTGTAAGTTAAGTATGCCAAAGTGCTACGACAAAATTATTAAATTAGATTTAAGCTAGAATTAAGTTAGCTTTAGTTATTATTAGCTTTTTACCTTTCCCTCTTAGCTGCTTAAGCCGCAAGGCAGCAGCCCAAGTTGTATTCCCAAAGTAAAATAAATTCCCGCCTTCTCAGGGTTACTGTGAAGGGGAAACAAAAAAAAAAAAATATATACGTTCATTACCCCGAGTATTTCCCGCGAATAATATCGCATGAAGCTCTTCTTTGCGTTACATTTAAGTTCATGTTTCATTGTGAATCTTTTTAACAGTGGTGAACACATTTCTGAAGCCACGATTTCCGACCACAAGGACGTTGTTCAATCTCGCGATCAAATTTTCGATCTTGCCACCAAGGCGCACCCCCTAAAAGCTTTCTTCCCGCGCGGCCACCCACTATTAGGAGCGTACTTTCACCAACCTCTCACAAGTCGCTCTCTGTGCATTCCAGCACGCTGCGGCAATAAAATCATTTACATTGTCTTCCGCGCAAACCGCCGTTCTCACGGGCCCACCCCCGTCGAGAACGCTGACCGCCGCCACAGCTGGGGACTAAGCCCTCATTAGGCTGGGGCTGGGCCACCCCGGCGCGCGGCGCCCTTCACTACCCCATCGCTCGCTACCTGACAAGCAATGTATACAAATATTTCTGGGAATCGCTTCCGGCCTCCCTCGCCCGTCAATGCACTGCCAGCGTGCCGCCCCGCTCCTTGTCCATCTGCTAGCCAGATGCCTCAAATTTCCGTTGAAACTCTCGAATGCAAACAGGCTGCCGTCGCGGGCACTTCACGTGCCACCGCCTTCGCTTCCGATCGCCGTCAGTGTCACGTGACACTCCTCTCCCCTGGCCCGAAGGCGCATCACGAATCGGGAACCGATCGCGGGCACTTCTAACTTTCCCGCCTTACCATAGGCCAAGTTATAGCCACGTGACCCTCCCCTCCACGGCCTCAATCACACCCGCGACACAATAAATACTGAAACTTCGCTCCCAAAGACAGAATCATAGACAGTCAGAACAGAATCATGACAGAATCATAGAATCATGGACAGAACATAACAGAATCATGACAGAATCACAGAACAGAACAGAATCACAGACAGAATCATATACCAAACAGTATCGAGAACTACTCAACTACAATGCTCCGAACTGGTCAAACTAACTGACCGACAAGACTCAACAGAGTCGGCTGTTCCTGCTTCGCCCATCAAGGCGATTAGTACGGCCACATCTAGCCTGCCTCAAATTCGTGCCATTCGGGGCCCCCCCCGGGCCGAATTCACGGCAATCTCCACCACCAGCTCCGGTCGGCTGAGTCCGCGCCCATGCCAGTTCGCACCACCGAATTGCCTGGAGCCAACCTCAGCCCGGACAGCGACACACTCAGCCGAGTGATTTGGGTTGGTGCCTTCCTTTCCACGAAGCTGTAAGTAAGCTAAACCCGCGCACTACAAGAAAGAAGAGCAGCAGTAAACTTTGTAAACTTTCTATGGTCCTCCGGTAAACAAAATCAACTGTATTATACTTTGCAATTAAATTTATATTCATTGACATTGCATACTGTTTATCATTCCCATAAAGACAAACAATTCCCTGAAACCCGTTCTGATCCCCGTATGTAGCCGCACTCGCAGCACGGCACCACACACGGGCTGCATCTGCTACAGACGTTCACGAATTAAAGATTCATTTTATTAGGCAGGAGGTGTTACGACGATCTAATGTCATCGGCAACTTTAAAAAAAAAATATACGTCGCCATTTATTCTGGGGTCAATCCAGGACTTCCCCCTTGATGTTCTCTGGGACCCAGAAAGGTATTGGTAGGCGACTGTTAAGTAACTGCCTCAGGTTCATCCAGAAACAAAGAACCGAAAATAAATCATCTCAAGACGTTCAGACGCAGTTGACGGAGATTTTATTTGTTCGAACTCGTATGATATATAACACACTTCTTCCGTCTCCGTGAAGCTAGCCGTAGAGAGCCAAACTTAACTTCCCCCTCCATCCTCGTGATCAATACGTCCCTACGGTCGAAAACATGGCGCAGATTTTTATTCTTAAAATGCACTTCCTCTATGTCCGCCGTCTGCTTCCACACGTCGCGACAGACGACTAAAACCCTTTAAAATGTTTTCTCCGTCCGCACACACGTGCATCTTTTACAGTACAGATAATCTCACGATCGAGATGCAGAGTCCTTCACGACCGTATTACAGCGAGGAGATGGTACTGGCTAAACGACTGTTCGTAAAAAAAGTAAATGGCCCCATAAAAAGAAGAAGGAACGTTGCCTCTTGCAGATAGCGAGTGAAAATAAACGAGCAAAGAACTAACAAAGGGCTCCCGAAGATCCTTCAGGAGGAAGAAGCGTGACCCGCAACGCAGTACAGTACTACGCGTTGCATCCGACAGGAGACACCTTCCGGAATGATACGGAAAAAAGCAGCTTGGGCGAATGGGGCAGGCTTACACCATCGCCCAGCTTATATTATAAGTATTGTAGAACCCCGATGCAAGAGAATTCTGAGACATATTTTTTATTCCTTACTGGCGGGAACACTTATAAGAGCAAAATAACGTAAGGCCATTATACAAAATGTTTCAGGATAAATGCTTCAAACTCTAGTAAAGGAGTCGAGAATATTTTATTTAAATGTGCCTCCGATGGAAAACATCGCATATCGAAGTTAGGCACGTGACATTTGTACCTGACTACTATAAAACTCATTATTACTATTTGGCAGGTACCCGAACTTTCTTTGGCTGCGATGTGTACCTTCCAAAACTCAATGCTTATCAAAGGTAAATGTCACACGTGCAAAGTTACAAGAGGTTTCCCACCACACGTTCACTGGTTTGATTTTCTTTTATTTGTTCTTTGACGGAAACATTCTGTTTTTACTTCAACCTATTATTTCTGCCTCATTTATCCTTTCATATTAACAATTCTCTATCAAAAAATAACTTTTACAATACGCTTTGTTTGTATGTGACCAAATTTCTTTGCATTTCATTGTTTCTTTCCATTTCAAAATCTCCTCGAGGAAAATTCGTACAACACAAAACTGACGTAGTTGCAAATTACTGCGCCACTTCATCTTCTAACTCCCAGCATTTTTCGTCCTAATTACTTCCTTCTGTCCCGAAATCTTCCCGGCTTCGCGCGCAACGCGTGTGCGGCGGGTCGGAGCGCTCTGCGCCGCGATGAATGCTCAGAGGCTCCACGTAATCCAGCTCAATAGCAGCCGCAAGCAGCGCTGAGTGTTGTTGATGTAAGTCGCTTAATAATGCACGTGCAAGAGAAGGAACAGGTTGCGGAGATGCTGGAGCGAGCTGGGGGGAAAGGTGGTCGATGAGGGGGGAAGGGAGGGGGGGAAAGGGGGGGAGGGGGAAAGGGGAGAGAGGGAGGGGGAGGATGAGGGAATGGGAGAAGGAGAACGGGGAAAGATTGAGAGGGGAGGGATGATAGAAGAGGGGAATGATTGGAAAGAAACGGAGAGAGGAGGGAGTGAAAATGGAGGCAGTGAGAGGGCGCGAGATGGATTTCACAAGCTTGGGACGCAAGGGCCTTTAGTGTCTCCGCGTGAGCCAAAGTTCGTTGCCAACTCGTAAATGGGCACATGCTGCACAGGATGCGCTTGTAAATATGATCGTAAAAGGAACGTTATAAAGTTTTTGAGCTAATTATGGAGGAATTTTGGGGGCAATGACTGCTAGGGAAATAATAATGAAGGATTGATATTAATGCGTTCTAAAAACTCGGCGACGTTAATGTTTGACAGAATATTGAATAAGCTTCGGTACCCTTTCAACGCTTCTTAATAATTGCAGAGAAGTAAGTAGTGACTTGAAAGTATGTTCATGAGAAAGATGTTGTTGCGATATTAATGTGCAAAAGATGTAATTGAACCCAATTTGCGAAAATGTAATTTATATTCATTCGTAAGAAATCCTTTCTCAGTAGCTCACATAATTTACAAGGTTTCCGGGAATAAATATTTTGAAAGAAATTTTAGATACTTTACACACAAAACTTACATCAGTGATATCTCTAATAAGGGCAATCAGAATCATTGAAGGTAAGTTGTGGCATTAGTGATGTTATTGACGGGAATGTGTGTCTCATTACATAGAAATTCTGTGCAAAGTTACAACACAAAATTTCCTTTAAACTGATTCAGGTAGTATCACTCTTATCTTCAAGATTGAAGAAAATTAGATCATCGATTAAGTTATTGTATTATTAACCATTTTAATTGCTTATTCACAAAATATAAACAATATCTTCTATCTTATACTCCTTTCATATGTTGTGACTTCTGGAAACTAAGAAAAAATATGGAAATATAAATCCGAAAACAAGGTAAAAAAGATGAAAATGATTTACATATTCAATTCAAGGCACGTAACACTAACATTCTCTACTGTAATTTATTACACGCAGAACATAGGACAATAATAAATATAAACTAATTTTCTAATAGAAGTTTAAAACGTTAAGAAATTGCCAGTAATTCTATTTCTAAAACAGCCACCGTAGCCAAAAGAAACGTCCTCTCCTGAATCAAATGTCTTTTCGAAGCCTTTTTATTACAGCCATCAATGCATATGTCTCTACAGCTATTCTATTACTGAGGTCCTAGGATTCAAACCTCGATGGTGGTTTGAGGATTCTCCGAGACCCGTACGGATCCCCATGGATCTTCTAAATTAACTACTTAGCTGGGTCGAATTCAACTGCTGCCTCGAGGGGATGCTGGGGGTCGGCTGCCCCGATCGATAGCTTCATGTTATACCCGATCAATACCAGGCAAATGCCGGAGTAGAACCTAAACGGGTCACTGACAGCGAGTGATATTTCTTTCTTTTTCCTTGTCCTATTCGCTTCCCTTACACACATATTAGCACTTACATGTATAACGCTACCACACATTTTGCGAGACCAGTCAGAAAGTTAGAGTTTATCCAGCTGTAGCAGTGCTCTTTTGGGGGAGATGTTTGGAAAGGAAATCTCTGCCAAACCGTCGTATAGGGCAGCGCCGGATTTCGCCATTTAGCGGGATAGGAACATTGCCACCTCTCGACCTAAAACATTCACTGCACTAACAGAACGAATGACCCCAGCAGGTGACCTGCTCGACAACATGAATCAATCATTTGAAACCTTTTCCAGGTCGGGAGTGAACTATCGAGAGGCAGCCTCCCACGTGGACCGCGCACTAGGCTCCATCGGCCTTTAAATGACCCACTTTGAATTCGGCTCTTTCGTTCGGGCGGGCGGGCGGCGCAGTGTTATTCCGGGCTCCAAAGCGGCCCCCGCGAAAGAGCTTTCGGCGGCACGGGAGGAGGTGCAGGCGGCGAAGATGACAGGGAAGGCACAGGCAATGTTCACAGGGAAGGCGTTGAAGGAATATGGAGAACAGTGGAAGAGCAAACCCCGACGAAGACAGTTAAAGTGACGAAGAAACTGTGAGTTCAAGAAAACTCAGAGCAAGGCTACTGATAGACGAGGTGCAAATAAATGGGGGAGTTCTGGCGCTGACGTGGCAGTAAAGGGGACGGAACGCAATTATTCCTATGGTGGTGTTATTGGTTATCTTGCTGACGAGATGAGAGGTGTTGTGGTAAAAACATAGGGGGAGAAGCCTGCCGATGAATGTGGCGGGAAAAGAAATGACGGATGGGAGCTAATGACGGAAGCGAAGACGTACACCTAGGAGAAGACGAAAATTCAAATGACGAAGGCATTTAATGTGTTGCCAGTTGAGAATCCCGGGATTCTCGATAGAGGGTAACGATACCGATGGTGGTGATGGTGATGGTGGGGGGTGGGGTGATGGTGGTGGTGATGATGGTGGTGGTGATGGTGGGGTTGTGGGGGGTGGTTGTGGTGGTGGTGGTGTGTGGTGGTGGTTGTGGTGGTGGTGGTGGTGGTGGTGGTGGTGGTGGTGGTGTTGCTGCTGCTGCTGCTGGTGCTGGTTCTTCAGCTGGAGCTGGTGCTGGTGGCGTTGCTACTGGGTGACGTTTGCGTGAGGCTTGTGATGCCATACAACAAAGAAAGGGATACGGCAGAGTTGGATGCGGTTCAGTCCACAGACGATATTCAAAGTAGGAATGCAGGAGCATATAGAGGAATAACAAGGCAGAGGAGACATTGAGGATGACTTCAAAAGAGACGCCGGACCGTGTGTAGGGATTCTAGATGGAGGAGCAAAGGAGAGGAAGTGGTAAGAACCGGCAAAGAAGGTGTATGTGGAATAGAATACTAGTTGTAAAATAAAGATAAAAATAGCTGTTCCAAACGGTCTGGTTGACATGAATGCGAGGTGACTGAAAATAAAACCCTGAATATGGCTATAAAAGAACATCGGAGAAAGCGACGAAGCTAAATATACTTACAAATGATGCCAATGTGTTTACATGTCAGTTTTCTCTAAATAGTAGAATTCCGACAAAACTACTAACGATGAAAAAGATAGCAATTTCGTTCAGTTAATCAGGTTTTTTTAGACTTCGTAGTTTAAAAGTGGATGAGAGGACAAGAAATAAATCACAAAGAAAAAGACCACTTCGTGGTCTAAGAATGGGAAGACAAATAACGAGAAGGATAGTTCTAAAATTGCAATGGTCAATCAAGTACGTTTAAAAGAAAAAGAAAGTCAATAAATTAAAATGTGCAGTTCTGTGAGAGATGGGAAGATGGAGCAGGGGATGTCTTTGACGCATTGAAGCAAGATATTAAAAGAGAAAGCGTAGATTTAAAATAAAGAGTATTTACCGCTTGTAACGATAGTAGGCATAGTTCACAAATAATGGACGTTAAAGTCAATTACGTAATTCAACAAAAAATGTTATAAAAGACACTGTATATGAGAAACTTATCGAATTTGGACCGTCGCAGTATAGGAGCAAAATATGGCCGAAATTAGAAAAATAACAATGGACTACGGTAAATATCTGTGGTGGTTTTAAGCCACAAAGAACCTGCACGATCATTATCGTCATAACATGCCGCTTAAGCTGTCCGTCTCCAACATACAACTTTGAGTTCATCCGGTATTCTACCCATAATCACACGCACTGATCCAATATACTTGTATTTCAGCGAGTTTGTCAGACAAACACAGACTTTTTGACAGGGAAACTTCAAGTTGATTTAAATGTAATTTAACATAAAACATCAGAAAAACAAGATCTTAAGGTTAACAGAAGCTAACAACATAGAAAGCGATCACCAAATGCATCCTACATCTATTTTGTTTTAAACATGTACCATCTTAGTTATATGTCAAGCTGTATCAAGCTGGGGATTTTTATTTCTTCCTAACCTGAAATAATTCAAAAATTTCTTCATACAAATAAATATTCCCAAAAGGGGTGAAACAGTCACAGAATTAGAAATAATACTCTTTGCGTTTTTTCTTTCCTGGAGCTCATTCAAAACTATTCTTATCTAGAAGAGAAAATTATAAAAAACGTGAGTTCTAAGATCAAAGATACCAACAAAAAATATTTCTGTCCTAAAAATTTCCTAAAACAATTTTTTATACAATACATATTAGTGATTTAATCCACAAAATATATTAACTAAAATTGCCGTGAAACTATGGATAAAAACTTGCGAAGAAAAAAGCATTGAGAATTTTAATGACTTTTCCCTTGATGTGCGTATTGTTTTTCTAAAATTCAGAGAATAAATCTCTCAGGTCAAAAAATGAATACAACTTAATACTTTTTGTATATCGTTATCTTCACACAAAATTTTAAAAAAAGTGATGCTAAAATAGCACACACTTTCTGGCATTATTGAAAGCAATTATGTAAAATTGAAATATATCATGCCCAACTCACACTTCAGCTATAACTTGAATAAGTCCAAATCAACTGCTTCAAATGAAATGCCTGTGATGCATATCTGCATTTCTTTCGATAGTCAGGAACAGTAGTCGTTTCTTGCTGTTACAATGAAACAAAAACGACAAAATTTAACTGTTACGGTATTTTCAGTACATTATATAGAAGAGCAACAATAATTTCACATAAACTTGCCTTAATTACATTGAAGTGAGCTTTCAATCATTGAATACCATAATCAGTGATCAAAACGTCAAGAGAAAAAATATATTTGTAAGTTTTAAACTAAATATATCCCCTTCAATAAATCTAGTACACAATTACCACAGCCAGCAACAATCAGAAGAACCCTAAGAATTTCCCGCGGCCGTGTTGCCATTTTGCAAACTGACCGCGCGTCAAACGAAGCGCGGAATCTAATTTACAGTTTCAATTTTTGTTCTTGCAATTATCGAAAATAGAGAAAGTGCGCCGAAAATGGGGCCACTTTTTATAGTTGTTTAAACACACGAAAGAATCATTTTAAAAGAAATTTGGAACCGTTTGTGAAAATAATTGTTTAAAATATAGAAATTGAGTACCTTTCACGCAAAATTAAGAAAAAATATTCATATTTCCGAAAAATTAAACATGACTTTATTTAAAGATCTGACTTTGGAGAATATATTTCACTAAGGACAATATCTATGTTCTTGGACGTAGTCGTAGAAATACAACGAAAAAATCTTGGACTTTCGTAACTTTCGAACATTCAGGGAGAGCAACAGAAAAGCCCCATTTCATTTTGCCTTTTCATTAAGTGTTTTGTGCTTTATCAGAAGGGGAATATTTTTAAAAATGGAGCCATTTTTTTAGAAAATGTTTGAAAATGTTGAGGTTCCATGGGGTATCATCAGGCAACAATCATCAATATGCACTCTTTCTCCCTTTAAAACCGCATTCCCTAATTCAAATGTTTCAGGGAGGTTGCCACAGCCACTTCCTCGGCATGATCTACATCTGACAATGCGCGCTTCGACGAACTAGTAAATATTGCCGAGCGCTGTACCATCACCATCTGCAATAAATAAAATCGCATACTCACAATAGAAGTTTTTGCTTTGAAAAATCGCCGTTTTCTGTTGCAAGTAAGAGAGTGAAAATTGAAAGTGATGAGACAGGCTTTGCTAAAACTTAGGAGATATCAGAAATACAACTCAATATGGAGCGGTTGAGGTGGATACAGTGGTTAAGATCGTTGGTGAAAAGAAAACTAGATGAAAGCAACTACCTCCAGGAACGGAAATACATGTGAATCCTGGGTTACGGAGAGGGAAAGCGGGGGGGATTGAGACAGACGGGGCGGAAGTGGAGCGAGAGCGGATGCCCCGGTCGACCTGTTTCCTCACGAGTTCTGCCGTCGAAGCGACGCAACGCAAACAGAATTACGGCGACAAAACTTTCGAGACGCCGCCGGTAAAAACAGTCGCCGACGCGGGCCGGGTGTGTCGGTTGGTCGAAGGGCGAAAGTCGTAGGAATGAGGAATAAACGAACAAGGATCGAGGTTAGTATTTATGAATAAGGAACAAGAAAATAGAAATAAATCAAGACCGATGGAGAAAAGCGTATGAAAGGCAAGTGGTAAAGCCAACGAACAGAGGAAGTTAGACGACATTTTACGACATGAAGGTAAACAAGGTGGCCGTAAGTGAACGAAAATTGTTACAACAGAGATAAACTAAGAGATATACTATCAGAGGTAGACAGAGGTATACCGTCTTCAGTAAACTTTCAGATGTAGGCTAATATGGCTGGTCAAACCTGGCTGAGTAAACAGCTGGGCAAACAGGGCTGGGCAATCAGGTCTGAGAAATCAGAGCTAGGGAAACAAGCTGGAAAAATAGGGCTGGGTCAACAGGGCCGGTGAACGAAGAGGAGTGGGTGTAATTGCTAATGCTTTCTAATAGTAATGAATACGATTACGGATACGAATCGGATTTTCCTATTTTTTATTTATTTATTTATTTATTTTACGTCAAAAAACAGTTAAAAAATGCGTAAGACGTGCTATGGGGAAAAGTGAATTGTGTGCACATTTTCAAAATTCTGTGACCCCTACACTAAGTCATATACTACATAAATTTTGAGAAAAAGAGCTACAATGTAATAAAATCTATTTTCAAGAATAAAAAGGCAATAAATTTTTGCTCTTATCCATTTTATCCATGCTGTTTCGAGCCACGCTGTCCATCCTTCTCCTGGTGTCATCGCCAGACGACCTTCAACATGCGACACAGAACAGGGCAGGAATTTTGATTTGCGCAGCAGAAAGAAGAAAGAAGTGTTGTTTTCTTGACATATTACCCATTGTTCCAAAATATTGATATGAACATACATTATTTTTGGTGTTTAATTCAGAGGTACTAAGTGTGCTTCCTCTGTATAAATTTGTAAAGGAGTAACTATACGGTGGAAAGTACGGTCTAGAGTGTATAATCATACTAAAACAAAATTCTCTACCAACCGCACGTATTATTAACTCACATTGATCATCTAGGAACAGTGATAGTGAATAAAGTGTGCTGTACATGTACAAGATAACAAAGCAGAGCGCGTTCAACAAACTTTCTGGAGAATCATTTGCGAGAGCGCACGCAAAGTGGAGGTCCTAGGTTCCCACTCCCCACGGTGGCAGGAATTTTGAGGCACTAGCTTTTCAGCTAGGTCGAATTTAGTCGCTGCCTGGAGGAGAATTCTAGCGGCCGGCTGCTCTAATCGGTAGTTTTCCGTTGTTTCTCCGATCCACACCAGGCGAATGCCGGAGCAGTACCCTACAAAACGGGCCACGGACCGCGCGCGATCCGTCCTTCCTCTTCCTTGTCCAATCCTCTCCCCTTACACACACACACACACACACACACACACACACACACACACTAACACGCACTACACTACCACATATTCCGGGAGACCGGTCGGGAGTTTAGAGCTTGTCCCGGCTGGGGCGGTGCCCCGCTGATGGGAAAGTCCTGGTTGGGGGGAGACCCCACTAGCCGACGGTAGGTCGGCGCCGGATCTCACCATCCGGTGGGGGAAGATCACTCCGGAGAAAAAGCATGCACTACACTAACGGGACTAATGACCGAAGCAGTTGACGCGCCCGGAAACAGGAAAAAAAACCAAGAGGACTGGGTAAGAACTGCTGGAGGACAGAAGGGTCGCCACAGGTTGTGAAGCTCTTACGAATGCGCGGGGGAACCTACCCCTCGCCTTGTTGCTCTCATTCCCATGCGCTCTCTTTCTACTTGCATCTCGGCTATTAGATCACGTCGGAACCTCGTCTTCACCTCTCGATTTTTCGCTTCTGGTTCATACGAAACCCCCATTCATTCACATTTTATGGTTATCATTCACAATTATCGGGAATTACTTTAAGTATGACAATATTTTTACTTCAATTTTTTTACATCAATGTATTAATATTTGTCGGCGGTTTTCTACTAAGTCTCCAAATTCTTTCGGTTACTGTTTCGCTTTGGAAAAAATATTTTCTCCTTTGCGCTCTCCTGGAATTGGTAAAAACCACAATCCGAAGCATGTCCGTCTCGATTTGGTCTTTCATGCGTTTCACTATCTCATATTTTTCCTTCCCATATATCATCGGTCTCTCTGTCTCTCTCCCTCCCCGTCATCTCCCTCCCTCTATCTCCCTCCCCCTCCTCCCCGCCCCTCTATCTCCCGCCCCCTCTCTTCATCCGCCTCTCTCCATCCCCTTCTCTCTCCCTCCCCTCTCTCTCTCACTCCCCCTCTCTCTCCCTCCCCCTCCCTCCCTCTCTCTTCGCTGTCTCTATTTCATAACTATTTCACTCGCTAGTGTTCATGCTGCAATATTGATATATCTTACAAAACTTTGTTGGTATTGAAATCGCGAATGAAATTGAAGAGTTATGACAAGCGATAAAATCTTGGCGAAGATGTGGTTCTTCGTTGAGTTTGCTATGACGTTGCGATAACGATTAAATCCAGTTAACTTCAATAGTTAGTTAACCTCCCATCTTTTCTGCCAACTTCATTTGGCCGGCGTAATTAGCCCAAGGGCGTCTACGATCTCTGTTTCTGAACACTTCATGCTTTTTCGCTCTTTTTTTAGGTCTCGCATTATTCCAGGCAATCGGCACTACCGAACTTTTCTCGCGTTTGAGATTCTCGCAGGATCCCCCCCCCCACCGCTGCATTTCCACAGTTCTCTTCCTCCTCTCAGCGACACTCGCAAACTTCTCGTTGTGTGGCGACCTTCTACGAAGTGTCTGCTCCCACGCGGACACTCCTAGCGCACCGCTCCCGAGCTCTGGTGTCACTTGTCTCTTCTGCAGCCGCAGCTTCCAGCACCAGCGCCTCCTCTGCCGCTCTTGGAACGCCCTCCCTCTCCCGGAGGACTATTTTAACGCCAACCAAACTCCTCCTACCTACGGCGTATGCACAATTACTATCACTTTCATAATTTTCTCTACAACTCTAACTAATGTAGATGGTTGTGTACAAATTAAAACTAGTGGTACTAAACCAGCACGTATTTTCTCCCCTATTTTCACGCAAAATGTACTCATATTTTCGAAAATTATACATTACTTCATTTCAAAATCTATTCTTAAGAAACATATTTCATTAAGGGAAAAATCTCTATCTTTAATATTAAAGTTGTAAGAAGACTACGAAAAAATTTTGAACTTTTGCGATATTGCTGAAGTTTGAAATATTAGGATTTTTAACGAACATCATTCTCTTAAACGTCGTTCACACTATTCAGCAACAAAAGTCATTCAAAAACGATGGAGCCATTTCTTTGAAAAATTGGAAACTGTTCCAGGAGTTTCATGAAGAGTACCCCCAGAATTACAATATCGGTTTCAAATTCAAGGAGTCGCGACATCAGCCAGATATATTGACGATTATCAATTTTGAAGAAAATCGGCTGAACGTTTTTCACAGACGGACGGACGGACGGACTGACGGACTATTTTGCCGTCATTCGATTTTTCGGTAACAAGAACTCACAAAACATGGATTCTTGTCACACTATGTGTTAGAGGATTTTTTTTCTTAATTCAGCAACTGCATTTATTCTTTTTTTGTTACCAGGGCCTGTAATAAGTTTTTCTGCCGAAAATTCACCGTTTTTTTTGCGCAGCTTTTACATAACTTTCTCTTTACTTTGCAGGGATAAAGTGAAATGCCGTAGGTACAAATACCGGCGAGTGAGTACTGTTTGATAGAAAATTACTCTCCTGAAATGTGCATGAAAGACGAATTTTAGAGTTATAAAACGTTTTTTCCGACTGCTTGAAACAAATTCTGTGACGGTATTTTTGCGTTTCTCAGTGAAGGAGCAAAACATGTTTATATTATGTATTTCAATGTTACTGTAATGTACTCGAATCTTAGAAAACACCGATTTCGATTTTATGTGTATACATTTTGTATTACAAGTTAGGGCGTAAGAGCTGACCTGATGGCCCGACACTCACCACATTAATAATGCACATTATTATTATTATTATTATTATTATTATTATTATTATTATTATTAAAACTTTAGCAGACGCACATCTAGTCTCTAACATACGTTGAATTGCACATAAGCCGGATACACTGCATTCTAGGTCCATAAAATTCTATTTAGGGAGATCCAAAATTGATAAACGATTAGATCTTATTCTACTAAACAAATCACATTTTGAACTATTACACTTTTCGAGTTTTATTCTATCTATGTAGCTTCTCTCCATACCAAACAATGGCCAGCAACACGAAGAATCTCGGAATTTACGTCCAGTTAAATTCATTATTGAATAATCTGTGCCGTTGAAATCGCAGACAGTTAAATAATTATTCTTGTTAACGACACTTTGCAACTCACAGCGCACATTATCAGACCCATATGATGTATTGCGTAGTTTAGTCCAAGTCCTGGGCATTCGAAGTTCGTTGTCAGTATGAGGCTAGTTTCTCTGTTAAAAAAACGATTTTCAAGGAGGAGGATTTGAACGGGTCAAGCATGATATTGTGCATCACATCACAGAAGCTCCTCTCCGACACCACAATATGCATCACTTAAATTCACTGCAGCCACCGCCAAAGCTGTCACGTCTACTCGCATTATCCCTCCCCACTATTGTCACTTTAAGCATTACTGCGGCCCTTTCTGCAAAGCCACTACAACCACTTGGCAGCCGCCACCCCCCTGTACTCGCTTCCAAAGGCCACAGCCTAGAAACCCCATCCCGCAGCCCCTAATTCTCCTCATTCAGCGTCTTGCTTATTGTTATCTCCAGGTGAGCAATTGGTGTTTGACAATTTATTTTGCGTGTTCGAATTTCCACCAATAAAATTGTCAAAAAGAATATTTCCATTGTCATTCCTCTTAATCGTTTTTGATTAATAGATGTTTCAGATAGCGGCAACTGCTTCAAACATTAGTTCCGTAAATGTAGTGAATGTTATATGGCGGGAGGTGGTGGTATATCATCTCCTCTAATTAATGAGATCAGATCTCATATGAGGTCAGATACTGGTACCGAGCCACATGTCGACATGCCCTGTCCAAGCCGGAAAAAGATCTACGCACCCAATTGGTCTCACGACATGTGTGATATTGTAATTATGTGCGTGAGTGCATGTAAGGGAAGAAGATAGAACAAGGAATAGGAAGTAAAGATCCGGCGCGGTCCATGGCCAGTTTCTAGGGTACTGCTGCGACATTCGTTAGGAATCGCTCGGAGAAACCACGGAAAACTAATAATCTGAGCATTTGGTTGCTAGAATTCTCCTCTAAACAGAGACTGAATTCGACCTTGTAATGTTACTAGTGTGTAAAATCCTGACATCATCGGAACTCGAACCCAAGTATCTCCCAGTTACAATCACTACAGTGGCAACGAGTAACTCAGCCTGTTCTCTTAGTGGTCGACCGTTACTCAAAGATTTTGCCAACAATCCTCATTATCCGTCTTTCCTTTATTTTTGATAACTAATAATAAGACGCTGGTCAAACGTATTAAACTGCAAGGACTCTAAATTCTCCACTCCTAAAAATTCTTATTCCAAAAGGTCTCTGAAAGAACAAATATAATAATCTCTTGGAAATTCCTCCGACTAACAGAGTAAAAGGCAGGCGCAAGAAGAGACAGAAACGGAATTAGTAGAAGAAAAATAAAAACTAGAGGAAGAAGAAGAAGAAAGAAAATGATTGTTTTGTTGCAACAGCGACGAAAAATCAACGACAACAACAGAGAAGAAGTATACGGCCCATCCTTTGATCAGGTACTCGTGGTAAGCCAGCGCAGACACCGGCTCCGACCCATGCACACGGCAAACGGCGCGAAATTGCGGCAGGCGGAGACAACGTTTTGAAACAAAATTAAATGAGAAGGAGATGACGATAGCGTTGCCGATGAAAGCAGCTTAATAAACAGCCGTTTCACGTTCGGAATTGATTGGGCTGTTGTAACAGCCTACTCTCCCTTGCTGAAATATTCGCAGAAAGCGAAGTAACAAAATTTGTTTGCGGAATTGTATTGGAGCGATCAATAGCGTCTGCAGGAAATGAAGAGTGGTGTTTCAGACTGCAAATGAAAGAATTTCTTTGTGTCGGAGACAACTCTATCCTCTTGTTAATGACAAAGACATCTACAGCATCCGGGATCCATTTTGTTAGGTTGTAAAATTTTAATCATGTTTTCCAACCAACTTTACTGTCAGAAAAATGTAATCAAAAAATCATTTTACCCAATTGATGGTAAAGTAATATTAATTCATCTTTGCCACTCTTTATGTTCAACTTTTTTAACCACTGCATTATCTAATGAAGAACATGGTCTAAAATATGGAGTATTATGTATATCATTGTTGTCCAATGATAATGGAGAGATTAAAGCAGTACATCAAAAGGAAGAAAAAATTGTTCAAGACAGATCTGTGCGAACGTAGTTCAAAAAGAGAGAAATAAAATAAATAAAAACAGTTAAAGATGATAAATAAAATCGCTATAATTTAATTCAAATATTAAAAAATATAAAGATAATCAGTTCAGTGGCAGTCATAAGTTTGGGCCCACCAACGCAGAATATTCAATCAAATGAGGTGGTTAATCTTCAACGCATCAATATTTACTTACTCGTATACATACAATGAATTAGGTTATTACGTACATATGAATTAATACACAAGTGTAGAGAAAGTTATCTAATGTTACGGCGAAAAGTGCGTTTTTACGAAAAAGTTTGTTCTGTGTCCTCCCTTATACCGTAAAATTTTCTTGCTAATTTATATAAAGGATGAGCCACGTAAGTTCAGAACATTCTGTACTTTTTGAAAGGTTGAAGTTATTGCAATGCAGTTTTAACGAAAGTGCAAGAGGGATTGTGGCTAATTGATGCGTTGGAAATAATTTTTTTACATTTTGATGATAATTCACGTGAAACTTCTGAGACATTTTCACCAGTGTTTTAAAAGTGGCTTCACATTTTTTCTTTAAATTTCTTGAAAGAATACAGTGAAATACGCTTACCAAAATAGCATAGATCCAATTTTGAAACCTCTCATACAAGAACATTATTAACCCTAGCTTTCCCAAGCCTGCAGAAAAATTACCCATTAGTTCGTTTCTAAACCAAAATGTGCTTTAAATGGATTGAGATACTTTTTATTTTTATTCTATTTGTCAATAACATTTAATTGTAAGTTATAACATTTAAATCTGCGTAATAACATTAAAGATTTTTAAAAAATATGCCATATTTTCGTGCATGGGTAACTGTTGCCCATGGTTGGTAAAACTTGTGACAAAAGTATATGAAGGCCACTGATTTACATTGCAATACTAATGGTCGTCATCCACTATCGAAGCATTACAGTGCAGCTGTTTGTACTTGTGAGTTGTATTTAATCTGCACAAATTTTTGAAAAGGATTAAGGTGATGAACACTGCAACTTAACAATATTCAACAAGTTTATCCAACACTTATTTTAATTACCTTAATTGCTATGTAATGATATGTACTGAATGAAATCGTTCTAATTACATTATAAATCATTCATGTTCTCATCCCAACACCATTGTGTGAATTGGATGTTCAGCGCACTGTAAACCAGGCGCAACAGTCGATAAAACGTCGGCGTTGCACTCGGGGAGAGCGCCCGTTCCGGCGCCAGATCACGCATCGGATCGTTCGCCGGCGGCGGCGGCGGAGAGGCAGCCGCGCTCGGAGCGGCGTGTGCGAGGAGGGGCTGAGTGAGAGATGGCGGGGAGGTGGTGGTTAACGTCCAGGTTTGACTGCCCGCGAGGGTGCGAGGAAAGGGGATCAAGGAGGGGTAAGAGCGCAGGAAAAAGAGTTAGGGCGCGAGGGCGAGGGCAAGGAAGAGGGTGAGGGCCAACCTAAGAGCGAGGGCGAGAACGAGGCGAGACCGAGTGCGAGACCGAGTGCGAGACCGAGTGCGAGACCGAGTGCGAAACCGAGTGCGAGACCGAGTGCGAGACCGAGGGCGAGGGCGAGACTAAGTGCGAGACCGAGTGCGCGACCAGTGCGAGACCCATTGCGAGACCGAGTGCGAGACCGAGTGCGAGACCGAGTGCGACACCGAGTGCGAGATCCAGTGCGAGACCCAGTGCGAGACCCAGTGCGAGACCCAGTGCGAGACCCAGTGCGAGACCCAGTGCGAGACTCAGTGCGAGACCCAGTGCGAGACCCAGTGCGAGACCGAGTGTGAGACTGAGTGCGAGACAGAGTGCGAACCCAGTGCGAGACCCAGTGCGAGACTGAGTGCGAGACTGAGTGCGAGACCGAGTGCAAGACCGAGCGTGAGATTGGATGCGAGACCGAGTGGACCGAGACTGAGAATGAGACCGAGATCGGGACCGACACTGAGGCCGAGATTGAGACCGACTTTGAAAGCAACGTCGAAGGCGACGATGAGAATAACAGCGATTCTAAAGGCGAGGATGGGGATGAGGTTAAGTGCAGGGCGGTGGTGCGGTTTGGTAACGGCGACATCGAAGTGGCAGCAGCGAATCGACGAAATGGTGGGGTGGGGGGCGTGGCGTACAAGACGGAGAGCGCGAGAGGCGTCGGAGCAACTTCTCTTCCTTCTTCATTAGCACTCGCGCGCAGTTCCACCGGCGGTGGGCAGGGCAGGCGCGCCTGCCGTGGAGGTCGAGGAGCGGCACTTGCCTTTATGGCTCCCCTCCCGCTCCCCCCCCACCACCACCGACCCCTTCTCCCTCCTCTTGGTCCCCTTTCACCGGCCAAGGTAGCTCACAGCCAGCATCGCCGCTGTCTCTGCAGCCACTCTTACTGACAGATACTAGAGCTGTACTCCCAACGGTGACGATTTTAAAAACCACTAACTTTAGAGCTAAGTGGAATTCAGAGTCTATCTGGAGGAGAATCATAGCGTCCGGCTGCACTGGACGGTGGTTTTTCGTGGTATCTTTAATCTTTATTAGACGAATGCTGGAGAGAATGAGAGATGTTTGTCTTCTTCTTGACCTTTTCCTCTCCCTTTACACACACACATAAGACATGCACTACGCCACCGCACATATCGGGACAGCAGTCAAAAGCTTAGAGATTGTCCAGACTGAGACAGTGCACTACTGCGAGAGGTTAGTGTAGAAAGAAATCCACCGCAATTTGACGTGTAGTTCTGCGTTGTATGTCACCATCCAATAGCGGAGGAATATTTTAAAATTTCGTTCTTTGTCCTGTATAAGACGTTATTGGGTTACAATAGTTTCGAACAAGACATTTTTTACACCAATAACAAATATATGACTTTCCGAGCCTCATCCTAGGACGGATAAGGAGGGACATTGACAACATATGATAACACATTGTATACACTTAACACCTTGTATAAATACAACAATACGGTTAACATTATTTTTAATTTAAATATAAAAGGAGACTACTTCTAGAAGTAAAGAAACTAAATTAATTCCAAATTATAAAAGTTGTAGGAGATCTTTACTATGACGAGTCTTAGTTAGGGATTTGAAGTTTTGCCAATATTAAAAATGAATGGGCGTGGAATTCAGCCATCTCCCGGATAAATGCACTAAGCTAATGACCATTATAGTCGATGTGCCCGGAAGCACGAATCAATCATTCAATCCATTATTGTAGCCTCTGTTCTCGCGATACTCATCCTAGGCCCACTTTCCCACTATCATGGCTTCCAAACGAGCGCCTTTGCTCCTCTTCATTTCTCCTCGTCTGTTTCCCCTTTCTCCTGCTCCTATACTATCAGCATTTATTTACTTCCTCCTCTTCTACCTTTTCCCTCGCTCTTTCTTAACTACTATTCCATCTCCCCTTTGGTTTACCTTCGCCACCCCTTTTTAACCGACAGAATATTTTTATTTTACTCCCTCTACCATTGTGTAGGGAGGAACAATATTGCCATCATCTCGACAACACTATCGTGAAATTTTGGTCATAAAATGCGTGTTTAATATTCTTTTGAACTGTAACTTTGCACACACGTCAGGATTAAGGTCAGTTAGAACTGTAGTGTGTCAGTATGAACTGTGTTTGTAGATGGTTAAGTTCGTATAAGTGTCGAGGAGGTATACACAATTTTGAACTCGAGAATCGCAATGTATGTATGTATGTATGGATGGATGAATATGTCACGCATATCATTCATAGATTAAAACCACGTCATCATCATATGCATCAAGGATTAATCCATTAGGCCTCTTCTGTCTCCAGGAGTTTCATTTCGTCACTTCATCGCAGTCGTGGACGTTCTACTTTTCTTCTGTTTTGGGGTCTGCAACAAAAACTTCCAAGAGGAATGCGCGAACTATCTATTCTCTGAAGATGGTCGTACCATTGGGATCTACATGAATCTAATATTTTGCGTATATTGTACGCAACTTTGTGATTTCTGCTTTAAATGAAAGAGATGACACCATATGCCTTATGCTATTATTAATTGATGTTTTAGTACAAACACTAAATTTGAATAAAACCAATAAAATGAATTCCACTCTCAATTTTAGTAAAACTAATAGATTGAACGCTTATCTGTCATGATTTGTTCAATGTCTCGATTGGTTGTGTCAAAAACGTCAAGAGTATGGTCTATGCTATCAATCGTGAGTGAGTAAGAGTTAATGATTAATTTAACTACGAATATTTAGATTTTTCAAATGCAAAGATTACTGATGTCGTAATCAATGTCCACTAATCGTCTGATACCTATACTTTCAAAAAACAAATAGCGATTATTATTATGTGTTGCGTAACGTTTTTACTTTCTCGTTCTTAATTCGAAAGAAGAAAAAGTATTGTAATTGTGTACCAAAAAGCGGAGAATTTTCGAAAGAAAAACTCTTATTGCCAGCTCTGATAACAAAAAAGTGGATGAATCTTGTTCCTTTATGTTATAATCTTATTGCTTTTTCTAACACATTGTGTGGTCAGAATCTGTTTTGTGGGTCCATGGTACCCAAAAATCGATTGATGGCAAAACGTTCGTGATTACGTGAACCTGTCCGTCTATGGTCACTGCTAGGCCCTCTGAGTTTGAAATGGATATTTTGATTTTTGGAGGTTCTTTATATGGAACCCGAACAACATTTTCAACATTTTCTCAAACCTAGCTGCAAATTTGTTAGTTAAACTTTGTCCTCGGATAGCGTAAATGACACGTAAGAGAAATGTGTACGTCTGATTTTCCTTGAAATTCGTGATTATTTTTAAATTGCAAAAGTTGAAGTCTTACCACACATACAATACTGAAAACCGAGATTTTTCTGAATTAAATCTGTTCTTTAAAAACAGGTCTTGAAATTAGGTGATGTTCAATTTTTAGAAAATACAAATAGTTTTCACGTATTTTTTGTGAAATGCAAGCAAATTTTTAAATTTTTTTAACAATTTTTTTCTCAAAAATACCTCTAAATTATTTCAGTAAATTTTATCTTCGTATGTATCGGAGAGTGGTAACAAATTAATGCTGGTATCATTTCCGGCAAATACACTGTAGTTTCAAAAATTGCAAAATTCCCTTTCATCATAGCGTGCCGTGGCATGCACTGCTGGTTCCGCAGAAGTCTCCACGGCTCACGTCCTCCCATCCCCTGTCATGAGTTGTTATTCTGTGACCGCCATCGTCCCCATATTCGGTACGTGAGTCGCCTCCGGTAGCACCATCACATTTTCTGTGGCACCTCATGCTCCACGGCTGCGTTTGTAATATTTTTTATGGCTCTTTGCCCTCAGATTGCATGATACGTGCCGCTGTGAAGACTCGGCTTCTTTTCTGTGGGAACACTTTCCCAAAAATAAAACTTAAAAACGAGAATAAAACAAAATTAAATCTTGAAGAAATGCCATTTTATCTGATCGCAACATATTTTGAAGTCTCACTATTTTTAACACTCGACAAAAACGTATTGCATTCAAGTCAGTGATGTTTTATGGCGAGTCTCAGGTCATCAGCCTTGCTCTTCCGACTGACCACGCAAATTTCTCTACGCGCCTTCCACCATCTAGCGGGAAAGAACGATTAGGCGACAAAAAGACGATTTTAATTCAGCCCATTTTAATTTCGCTCGCTTCTTTTAGGCTTGAGGATCGTCAACATTCAGAAAAACTACAAGACGGGACAGGCGGCTTTATTCCCCCTCCGATGGAAGGCGTACGACGGATTTTTCGCCCTTAAAAATCCACGGCTTGCAAACTCTAAACTTGAGTATAAGAGTTCTGTGGCCGGTAACCATTTCCCCGCCGAAGCCCCTTGAAGCCAATTTACGGAATTAGAGCGTTGCAGGTGTGGCGCGGAGCGGGAATTGTGTGGAAGCGAGGGGTGGGGGCGTGAGCCGCGCCGCGCCCCGAGCGCCACCGGCGCACGCACCGCCCGCATGCCCGTGCGGCGAGGAGCCGCCGGCGCCGCGTCGTTCGCAGCTTTGTTTACTGGCGCGCGGGCGGAGTCTGCGGTCCCGCAGCCTGCCACTCACCCCCCCCATCACGCCTCAATGCGCGCTCCGCCTTCCTTTCCCGGTGCGTCTGTTCTCTGGCCTTCTCCCCCCCCCCCTCCCTCCTCCCCATCCTCCCCGGTCTCTCCTCCATCCACCCACTCCCCCAGCCCCTCCTCCGTCGATCTACTACCCGGCCCGCCTCCATCCATCCCCTCCCCTTTCTCTCCTCCACCCACCCACTCCCCCAGCCCCTCCTCCTCCAATGTCTCCCCAGCCTTTCCTCCATCCATCCCCCCCCCCCCCCCCTTCATCCACCCACATTTCCACCTTACCCCCCCTCTCCACCATTACCTCCCCCTTTCCTCCATCCACCTTCTGCTCTCACCCTCTAGTCTTCCACTCTCTGCTAAATCATAAGGTGTCGTAATATTATCGATACAAATATTATAATTATTCTTTACTACTTGAAATTGCACTCTATGAAAGTTTTTACGGTGAAGGGATATCTTGGTACTAACAGCGAAGTCCAACAATATTGTTGAACACGTTCGTTAGAGGGAGTTCATCCTGCCTGAGATGCTCAATATATATACTGCGATCTGGTTGCCGCGATTCGTTCACTTGCATACTGCGATCTGCCGGCGCCGATACGTTCAGTCGAGCTGCGACGGCGCTGCACAGAGGAAGAGACTTTCCTAGGGCAGGAACATCACTTAACGGCAGCTAGCCGTGAAGTTCTTCATCTCTCAACGACAATGTTTTACTTAGAGGGAGTTCATCCTGCCTGAGATGCTCAATATATACTGCGATCTGGTCGCCGCGATTCGTTCAGTAACATACTGCGATCTGCCGGCGCCGATACGTTCAGTCGAGCTGCGACGGCGCTGCACAGAGGAAGGGACTTTCCTAGGGCAGGAACATCACTTAACGGCAGCTGGCCGTGAAGCTCTTCATCTCTCAACGACAATGTTTTACTTAGAGGGAGTTCATCCTGCCTGAGATGCTCAATATATACGGCGATCTGGTTGCCGCGATTCGTTCAGTTGCATACTGCGACCTGCTGGCACCGATACGCTCAGTCGAGCTGCGACGGCGCTGCACAGAGGAAGTGAATTTTCTAGTGCAGGAACGTCACTTAACGGCAGCTGGCCGTGAAGGTGTTCATCATTAGTAAATAGTGCATTGAAACTGGTAAGCCAGGTAGTAATGACGTCTCTTTTCCAATGTAGAAACGTGCCCATGGAAGACCGGTGCGCGGCGTTTTGATAGACTCTAACGCATATACATGGATGGTTCCATGATGAATTTTGCACAGACGTGCATTTTTTCATCGAATTCATTTCACAAATTGAGAGCCTTGCGTACTTCAATGGAACTCCGAAGTATGTTGCTGACGAGTAATCTCAAACAACTCAAGTTAAAAAGAAAATAAACAATTACGACATAGACAATAAAAAATCTAGCATCAATATTATTTTTTTGTCCGTGAAGTACCTAATATTTTAATGTTTCACCACAGTTATTTTACAAAACATCTAATGGTAAAAATACCATTATTTTTTGTACAGGTAAGATTTGAAATTAATATTCCCCAAAAAAGTGAACAAAGATAATAATAAAATAATTAAATCATTTCACATTCTGGCAAAGAGACAGAGTCATTTCAGCTGAAAGATTATTTCCGTGAAACATGCAAAAACGAAAAAACATATTTCGTATAGTAAACAGTCAGAATTTAATTTTCTCCCTTCTGGACTTTTCTCGCTAAAAGCTTCAACTGTTACAGTCGATACCCAGTGATTTCTACTGAACGAAAACAATGGCGTTTCGATAATCGGTCAATTCATCGCAGAGAGCGCCAGTGCAGCACTCTGTGGTGAGAATTAGCTCCGTGGAAGAGCCAGAGATCTCAGCGGTGCGATCTGAGAGGTCACGTTCCTCCGCGATACCCCCGCGCCGCCTCGCGGGCGGAGTGAGAGAGCGGGAATTTCATGTTTTGGGTGCGTCAACTACTTGGGTCATTAGTCCCGTGAGTGCATGTTATAGACGGGAAGTGGTGGTAGTACTCCTTTCCGTGCTGGGACGTGAGATCCCGAGCCGAAGTACATGTAGACGTGCGGGGTTTCCACTTCATATCTCTCTCAGAGATGCACAGCCTCAGGCGGGACAAGCTCTTAGCTCCAGGTAGGTCACGCGGGATGTTTAGTAGTCTATTGAATGAAAGTGTTTTTGTAAAGGAGGAAGGGGGATAAGGATAAAAAAAGAATATTGCGGCGGTCTGAAGGCCATTTTGTTAGGATCCGGTTGTGGCATTCACCTGATATTGTGCAGAGAAACCAAAAATCCTTATTGTAGCATCCAACCACTAGAATTCTCCCCAGACAGCGGCTGAATTCGACCTAGCTATAATCATAGCATTGAAAACCCATCACCATCGTAACTCGAACTAACAGGTCCTAAGGAAAACGATGCTGCAACGGTAAAGGTTGTTGCACTGAGCCTTATCAGTATGTTCATGGAAGGAAGAAAGAGGAGGAGCAGAGGCCTGAGAGAGAAACGTCGGGTGAGGGCAACGGCAAGGGAGAGGGCGAGGGCGAGGGCGAGGGCGAGGGCGAGGGCGAGGGCGAGGGCGAGGGCGAGGGCGAGGGCGAGGGCGAGGGCGAGGGCGAAGGTGAGAGTAAGGGAAAGGGCGAGGGCAAGTGCAGAGTGGGAATGCCTGTTGAGGATGCATGGTGATGGAGGGGAGCGCGCTTCAGTCTCTTGGGCGTCGGTCGCCGCACGTGCCCACAGCTATCGACCCCCGCCCGCGCAGCAGCCGAATTACCAACTCAAACGAGTCCTCACCCCCGCCCTCGCCGTCCCCTCCGTCCTCGCCCCTGCGGCCGCTGCCGCCGCCAGCGCGGCTCGTGCGGCCTAGGCCACTGTGCTTCCTCGCGCAACGCCACTCTAGGCGGGAAACATTGGCCCATGCACTAAATACCTGGTATGAACGTGTACTGGTGTAATCACACAATGCGGAAAGTTCTGTAGCTGTAGTGTTAGGTCAAATAATTGGTTTTCTAATTCATTTTGATTTTAGGATTAATAATTAATCAATGTAGTTACTTTATATTTTTTCTCAAACAATGTCAGTAGAAAATATAAATTGCTAAAACACTTTCATTTTACTCTCTATATTAGTAAAAACTATAATGATGAAGTCTTCATCATCAGTTCTTGGGCAAAGAAGTCGGTTCTCTTCTGTAAACATACCATCGCGATAGCGTTGTGTTATTATAAATCTGACACTGCCAAGAAAATCAGCATTGATCTTTGTACATATGACGCATACGGTGGTACTTAACGTGTGCGGGTATTAAATGTCATCCTGTAAATTTACTCTCCCTACACAATCTTACTCTATATGCAACCAACCGCAGTGTCATCTCAGACATATTGGATAACGTCCTAACTAAAAACCTTAACTTCTCCATATACTGAAGTGTATTACCAGAGCTCGACTCGCGTTGTTTCCGCTTCATCTCGCTTTCGGTGCCAATTGATAGAACAAATATCAATGAATGAAAACGAAACGCCAACTGCAATAAGTATTTCATGTTAATGCTTTTTAATTATATCTGCCTCTCTATACTTGGCACAACAGCCCGCATGCAGGTCATGACATACCAGCAGCTCCCGGTCTCACGGCCATGGGTTAAGGGAGTCTACAAAAAGGGAGCATTTAGCACGAACACATCCCCATGTCGTATTCTGGTCTTCTCAACCTAAGAAGTGAGCTTTCTCATCGTCACACAGCAACATGTACTGGGACATTACAAAGAAAACTGATATAATGGACCGGTAATCAAACCCGGGGTCGCATCTTGGAAAGCGAGCACGCTGAACAATGAGCGAAACCGCGAGGACTTAATTATATCATACGTGTCCAAAAAATTTTTAATACTTCGAATGACATTGTCACAGAAATAAAAAATATCAAAAGCAATAGCGTGCCGTTCGAACAATTGAGAACAACTTATAGAATGCCAAAATGAAACCAATGTTCTAACATACAGTAGACCTAATTAAAATTAATAATAATTTGAAACGGTTGTGACAACGCTCAAGGTGATCAGATGTTAAGAAGAAAGTTAATCAGATAACGCGTATGACAAAAACCAGTCTTTATAAATTACGCTTACAGAATTATAACACATTTATTGTGGAATTCTACTCTATCTCAAGTCACCATTCGAATAGTAAACGATTCACTAAAAAAAGTGAAACTATCCTTTGCGGGATGACTCGCAAACAATTTATTCTGACCAAGAAGAATCAGAAATGTTATATGCACATTTAGAAAACAGCTTCACACCACATCCCGTTTACGATATACAATTTAATACTGAAATAATCAATTACCTGAGTACTAACGTCCCCACTGAGGTACGTCCCATTAAATTGATTTCCTTTTCTGAAACTGTATCAGTGATTGAAGTCATAAAATGGAGAAAATCTTTGAAGGCCGCCAGTATTAACAATGTCTGAATCAAAATTTGTGTAAACTGTCTACAGCGACTTTAACTGAAATATTTAATCCAACCTTACGATGTGTCTACTTCCCTACTGCAGGCGTGTGAAGGTCGCGGGTAAGGTAACAAGCCTATTAGAGCTCGCGGGCACTCCGTCTCGAGTAATTAGCGCAAGATTTAAAAGTAAGAGTTATGCAAATGCTACGGAGAGGCGGTTCGTCATTGGATATCTGGGTCGTTGGTAATTTGGGTGGTTGTGTGTCAATGTTCCATATTAATTCAAAATTCTCCAAAGCTAGACTTGAACCATCATAACTTCTGTTGTACACCTTTCCTAGCACTACCTCGACGTCCATCAATTCATTTCACATCAAATCTTGAATTCTAAACCAATCTTCCAACCGACGACCATGTCCACGAGTACGAAATAAAATCACTTTTCTTATGATCTTTCGGTCATATCCAAAACGTTAAAATGCAAAGTGTATTTTATATCTCTCATGAGACAGAAATGTCGAACGGGAAGACATAAACCCAACCACGTCATGTTATGTAAGAAGGGGGGTGGCCACTCACATAAAATGAAATGAAGGAAACAAATAACAGGCATATAAAAATTCAGCTTCCTCCACATTGCCCACTGTTCACTGCAACAGATTACCTGAGCAGTGCTAGTGACACTTCTTAGGAGTCAGCAGTTATGCGTTCCAGAGTTCTCAACAGCGCAAGTGTAGAGTGCATTGACGTGCAATGTTGAGAAGAGATTGATTGATTGATTGATTGATTTTTTCGTGTTTCCGGACACGTCAACTGCTTTGGTCATTAGTCCCGTTAGTGTAGTGCATGTTTTTTCTCGAGAGATGGAGGTGATCATCCCCCGCCGAATGGCGAGATCCGGCGCCGACCTACCGTCGGCTAGTGGGGTTTCCTCCTAACCAGGACTCTCCCACCAGCGGGACACCGTCCCAGCCGGGACATGATCTAAGCTCCTGACCGGTCTCCCGGAATATGTGGTAGTGTAGTGCATGTTAGTGTAAGTGTGTGTGTAAGGGGAGAGGATAGGACAAAGAAAAGGAAGGACAGATCGCGCGCGGTCCGTGGCCCGTTTGATAGGGTACTGCTCCGACATTCGCCTGTTGTTGATTGGAGAAACCACGGAAAACTACCGATCAGGGCAGCCAGCCGCTAGAATTCTCCTTCAGACAGCGATCGAATTCGACCTAGCTAAAAAGCTAGTGTCAAAACTCCTCCCGCCGTCAGAAATCGAACCAAGGACCTCCCGGTCAGAGGCGCTGCAGTGACATCAGTTGATGCACTGAGCTACCGCTCCCGGTTTGAGAAGAGCAGTAATGTATTTCAGCATAAGAAAAGACCAAGAAAAGTGGGAGCAAATTGCGCTGCATAAACCGTTAATGGTTAAATTACTTGGTAGCAAGGGAACATGTAGTGAAGTGACGTGAAATATTGGTACAGAGTAGAGATGCGGAATATTTTATGTATTGTTTTTGTATTTGTCTATTTGCATTATTTATCTGTGTTTTAATATTTGTGTATAAATAACATCAGCGTCGACATAGGAATTGGTTATCTCAGCCGGTATCTACCTTGGATTGCCTTCTGCTTCCACGGCTACATCTCTCGATCGAAGGATGGTTGTTGGAGTTCAACATGTTGATGGAGGCAGAACGGTGTATTGTTAGCTTCCTGTGGCACTCTATGTAGATGAGATGATACAGCTTTCTAATGAAAGAACTCCCGCATGCTGATAATATGTTTTGTTATATAATATGTATTGTTGATATTTAGGATTCCAGGACCTCTCATCTTTCTTGGGAGTATGAGCCTTTGGGCTGTATGTTTGGTTTGGTGGAGTTCGAAGCGGATCATCTGGACACTGCTAAGCTTTCCAAGGATTCAATGTCTGTTTTCAACCATTTGACGATCCCCAATGAGAAGGACAAACTGCTGTTGCACATTTTCGTGAGTTGAGAAAGGTTTTGCACCTACATTACATTCTCTTAACATTTTCCAATTGTATTTTTACTTTAATTTCTGTGTGCGCAACCAATTTGTTTTGGTAAAACCCTAGATATTTATAGAGCTCATCTGATTCTAAGACTGTTAAAGTCTCTCTTGACATGGTTTTATGTTCATGCGCTTATGAGTTTACCTTTATTGACGCTTTGAATTTTATTTTTTTTATTTTTTTTCAATACCAAAATACATTCCAGTATTCTTATGAGACATGTATGAGCTTCTTAAGTCCCTGTGGGGTTCCTGAGTACAGATTGATATCGCCTCTGTAAGCCACATAACTTACATTATTATTATCATATCATTATTATATTTCCCTAAGCCATTCAGCTCATATCTTAGTCTCAAGTTTTCCAACTAAAGGGAGGGGAGATTGATGATAAGACAAAACCAATAAGGACTAACACTATCGCTTCGATAAATACCTCTGCAATTTTTAACGTCTTGATGACGATTCTTTCATTATTTAAAAAATATATATTGTTGTTTGCCAATTATTCTTTTCGCACATCACAAATCTAACGATTACATGGTTAATACCGTACATTTATTATATAGTTAGTTTTATAGATTCACTTCATATAACACTTTAATTAAAAAAATTTGATTTCTACCTCAGATATTCTATGGTTAAAATTTTCAATTTTTTAATGATACATCATCAGAACTTTATTAAATTGTAACATACTGACAGGCAATGTGCCGAGGAAATAAATTTAAAAAACATGATTAACGCGGTTTGTGTGTAAATAATAACATGCTAAATTTTCAGGTGAATCGAGATTTTGGGATTTTGTGAAGAATAGGCATTCACTTTCTCTATATTCCAAGTATATTCTACATCTAAGATCATACGGCATTCCACTCTTGGACTCATATTATGGCATATGAAATTCAATTTGAGTAAACGTGACATCACAAATTTCGAAGCAAAGGACATGAATTGTGTACTCTATTCTATTATGCTTCAACACCTTTATATCATAAGATTTTACTAAATACATGACAATACCCAATATACATTATCAAATGGCGCCAATGGTAAGAAGAGTCGTTTCCTGTAATGATTAGGCCACTGTTTTTCCTCATATTTTTTCGACAATGAATAATTTCTGTTCAATCTTTTCAATTAGACAATGGACTTGCCTTTTGTAATTACAAAAGTCATAGGTATTTACTGGGCCAGGATTAACTCTTTTTTGCTGCTAATCTTCTCGCATCAATACTGCAAACAACGAAATATACGCACCTTGTATAAAAAGGAAGTTTCTCAAACAACCAGTAAAATTGGTAAGTTATTGGTTCTGTTATGATTTTTAGTTATTTTGTGGAAAGGTGAATGGTCAGAATGTTTTTCTGTTTTATAATAACATTAAAATTACTACAAACACAGTTTTCAGAGGGTGTAATAAATTTATAAAACTGTTTCGATTAGGAGTTACTGAAGATTCCTGTTTTTCTCCATTCGCGGTTATCGGGACATGGTAGATTTATTTAGCTGTCTTTAACGCGCGAGTAAAACATCGGCGACTGCAGCGAGCTGATTGGTAAAACCCGAATTGGATGTTATAATTAACTCGCGCGCATCAAAACCAATCAGCAATTAACAACAGGATGTGATTAATGGAACCAACTTTCGGGCGTGCGAACTAATTTCGGGCGCATTCTGCATGCAGAGCTCTGCCACGCCCTTACTCCCTCCCCCGCCCATAACACCCCTAGCGCGACGTCGTGGCGCTCCCAGCACCCCCCCCTCTCTCTCTCAACGCGACTTGTCTTTGTCGGCGCCGACAGGTTGAAGGAAGCGGTAATTACACGCGTTAGACGCGGCGAAATTGCTGGAAGGCGGCAGACAAGGAGCTTGAGAAGGGGGAGGGGGCGTACGAAATGGGGAAGGAAGTAGAAGAAGAAGAAACTCAAAAAAGCACGAGATGCAACAGTTAGCGTTCGGACAAATTCTATGAACTTATGCCAGGTTGATTACTAATTATTAGTATTATTATTTAATTAGTTCTACTAACACTCACTGCAGTCATTTTCAGTAGCTTACTATGAACATGAATAAATATTAATACTTAATTGGTATTTCAATAGGCCATTGTTTAAAGTAGTAATGATATACATTGACGCTTTATGACATCTACTAGTTCTACACACATCTCTTACTAATAATGCAGTTTACGTCATTAAACGGGAGACGTTCTAATAATAATGATTCAGTCAAGTTTTCTTATCCCTATTTCTGAAATAAATTCTGATATCACCAATTGTTAATAACATGATATTAGTAATAATAATAGTTAATAACAGTATTAACAATAGTTAATAAAATAATGAATAAGAATCTTAGGAAATATCTCCATGCTTTCACTGTTCATGTTTTGAATACGTTTTGTAATCTCAACCGTATATACAACCGTGTTGCACGGTTAAATTGTGTACGTTACATAATTACGTAAAATACCGCACGTTATCAATGAAAAAACATTTGATTTCATAACAGAAACTGTCGTAATGGACCGAAAACGCGGAGGAAGGGACAGAGAAAGAGGAAAGTTAAAAACCAACGCACAAATTTGATAATTGGTTAAAACATTCATTATTTGTCTATTGAAAGACGAACGAAAGGGTGAAGAAGCAATCAGTAATCCCGAGCTAAATGGCACGCGGGGTGCAGGTCGTAACGTGAACGTTGAGATAATTAAAGGGGAAGAAACGAGTACGCAGGAGAAGAGAAGCAATCTGCGAAACGCACCCTGCGAGAGGTGAGGGGTGGGAGGGAAGAAGGGGGGGATGAGGAGGGTTTTATTACGGACACAGCCCATTACGCGCCTATTAACTGCTCTCCCGATCGAACGACACGACGCGACGCCATGCTTTTCACCCTTACAGCCTGCGCCACCACCCGCTCTTCGGCTGCTCAAGCCCTCGATCGGCTCTTCTCCTCCCTCCTCCATCACTCTCTCCCTTTTCCCCCTTCTTTCTGCCCTCCCTCCGTCCATCCAATCCACTGTCTCTTCCTCTATTCAGCTAGCCAATCCTGCCACCCTCCAACCATCTACCCAGACCGCCCAACTTCTCTCAATCCATCCATCGAATTCTCGTCTCCCCTCCTCCCTCATCCCTCCCCATCATTTTCTCTCCTCCGCCTTTTTTAAGTTTGGTTTATTTCAACTTTATTCGCCGAGATTGTGTCATTGACCTTTACTAAAAGATAAGACATGTCAATTCGACAGGTTTAGTTTTTCGAATGATCATTCAACAGTTTTAAATCTGATCAAAAGTAATAATTTGGTTACATTCAAAACAATTGCCGCAAATTTTTTTTTAAATGACGAAATAATTTAAGTCATCTTCTTCAACTTACATTTATTGAGATATTCTCTTTGACGGCTCTGCCGTCATCATCAGTCTCGCTATATGTAGCAAACGTTGGATGGCAGTATCCGCCGTCTGAATCAATCTAGTAAGTTGACAAAGATGACTTCAGTTATTTCACTAATTTTCTAGATAAATAAATTATTAATCAGATTTCTCTTTAAATAAAAAATGATCGTGTCTACTCCGTAACCCCGACCTAATGCCACTATTATAGAAAGTCAATGTTACTATCGACAGATGTTACTATTGGCAATAAAAATGATGATGAGAGCATTATAAAATTTTCGCGTGCCCATCCGGAATTTCAAATAGGTTTGCACAGCCGCCACTCTTTTTCCATAAAGGCCGCCAGGGATGAATTCACTTTACCCGAAAAAAGGCAATTGACTGCAGATTGACCAACCTCCCGCTCATAGAGGCGACCCACGAGCTGTCTCGCGATGTCAAGTTGGTTGGTTCGGTGGTTGGTGATTCCAGGCGCGTGAACAGCTTAGGTCATTAGTCCCGTAAGTGTAGTGCATTGTTTTCCTCGTGAGATGGAGGTTATCTTCCCCCGCTGGATGGTGACACCCGGCGCCGACCTACCGTCGGCTACCGGGGTTTCCCCCAACCAGGACTCTCCCACCAGCGGGGCACCGCCCCAGCCGGGACAAGCTCTAAGCTCCCAACTGGTCTCCCGGAATATGTGGTAGTGTAGTGCATGTTAGTGTAAGTGTGTATGTAAGGGTTAGGATAGGACAAGGAAGAGGAAGGACAGATCGAGCGGGGTCCGTGGCCCCTTTGTCAGGGTACGGCATTCGCATGGTGTTGATCGGAGAAACCACGGAAAACTAGCGATCAGAGCAGCCGGTCGTCGCGAAGTCAACCTACAAACGCCAGTGAGACTTGATTTGTTAACCTGTGCTGAAGCGTTCTACAACGACCCCTGCGCACCAACCACATTTCTTTAATAAGTATATTATTTCTCGTGACTTTGAAGAATCAATAACTGTTACCCTAGTAACATGCCATAAATTTTAATTTGAAAATTTATATATCCCACTAAAAACCTGCCCTAGTAAATTAAAAATCCTATAAATTCTGGTAAATAAATAGCTTAAAAAAGGGTAATTAAAAACTAAATTATTAAACTTCATGAAAGATCAGTTCCGTAAATATAATATAACGTTCGAGATAAACTGTTTTCCGAGAAAAAGCAAATTATTTATTTTAAGGAGGACAAGACTGTTGTGAAAAAACTCAGGTCCTGTAAATAACTAAAAATGTAAATATTTAATAGTAAACCACCATGCTCATTATTTTCGTTAACATAGAAAAGGTTAAAGTCGGCACGTTTAACATTTTAAAGGGAATATAAGCTTGATTTGCAACCGCGAGTTCCTTCCTCTCTTATCCTTTCCAATATTAGCTTACGTCTTCTGCGAGATCCGCCTGAGGAATGGGATCCGAGGGTCGGGGGAAGGGAAGCGCAGCATTGTTAGCGGAGCGGAAGACGAGGGCAGAGGCTCATTGAGGAGGCTTTGAGCACGATCTCCGGCTACAGGTGGCTCTGGTTGCTCTACAGAGGAAACCCGACGCCAACCGAAGCCCACCCTTTGGCGAACGTATGTGCTCAGCCAATGACACAGAAGACGACGCGACGAATTGATTGAATTGATACTCCTTTACATTTTCTGCACTCTTTATGTACATCGTGTACTTGACACAGTGATGCAGTAATAAACAATCTTCAATATATACAGATTATTACTAAAATGATGTTGATATTTACAAATACATAACATAATGAATATCTTTATCCAAATACAAATTACAACAACTTTTTACATTTAGCTATTATATGTCGTAAAACGGGCAACTGGCGCCGTTACATCTCGGGGGTTTCTAGTTGGTCATCCAACTAGGAACTCGAGATGTCCCGAATTCGCTTAACCTTCCTGACTTTACGTACGTAGTTAATGAATTCGGCTATTGACATTGGTTACGCTGTCGTCCTTTCGTAGCATCATCCCAGCATTTGCCTAGATGACCGACGGAAACCAGGAAAACCCCGATCAGAATGGCCGGCAAGGGAATTGAACTCGTGCCTCCCGAATGCGAAGTCAGCGCGCTACGCCCTGAACCAATTCGCTCGGTTAATTACGTCAAGTAAACTTTGCAAAATAATAAAAACTACAGTATTTATATTAAAAAGACCAAATGACACACACAATAATAATAATAATAATAATAATAATAATAATAATAATAATAATAATAATAATAATAACAACAACAATAATAATAATAATAATATTTTAAATTCAAATATATCAGACAGATACAATTTATTAGGTTCTACAAATAGACACTATTAGTTTTGCTCATAACCACTAGTAACGTGCATTTGGAAATAAAGAAGAAAAATAAATGAAATAAATCATTATTAGTAAATTAAGTTTGTCGCAAAAAATAGGAAACGTTTTAAAATGCATTATATAGAAAACACTTGGCAGCTAAAATCATAAGATAATTCAAATATACACTCTTTGACGCGCTATTTATGTAATGTGATGCATTTTATTTATTTGTGACTGTTCATTTGATGTCTTTAATATTCTCTATTGTACTGGCAAATCTTTTACTCTTTACCAATTGAAGGGAAATGTAAAGTTGGTGACGACCACAGCATACGCTAGTGGCATACGCCAGGAAACCTCTGAAAATATCTTTCTGTAAATGAAAAGCACACACGGAATTTCAAAAGAACAATCATTTATTATAACAAAAATAAAAACATAACAATAATAGAAACTCATAAATAATTAACAATGAATGTGATGTGCGTTAATGAAAATTAATTCATTAAGACCAAATGACACACACAATAATAATAATAATAATAATAATAATAATAATAATAATAATAATAATAATAATAATATTTTAAATTCAAAGATATCAGACAGATACAATTTATTAGGTTCTACAAATATATTAGTTTTGCTCATAACCACTAGTAACGTGTATTTGGAAATAAAGAAGAAAAATAAATGAAATAAATCATTATTAGTAAATTAAGTTTGTCGCAAAAAATAGGAAACGTTTTAAAATGCATTATATAGAAAACACTTGGCAGCTAAAATCATAAGATAATTCAAATATACACTCTTTGACGCGCTATTTATGTAATGTGATGCATTTTATTTATTTGTGACTGTTCATTTGATGTCTTTAATATTCTCTATTGTACTGGCAAATCTTTTACTCTTTACCAATTGAAGGGAAATGTAAAGTTGGTGACGACCACAGCATACGCTAGTGGCATACGCCAGGAAACCTCTGAAAATAACTTTCTGTAAATGAAAAGCACACACGGAATTTCAAAAGAACAATCATTTATTATAACAAAAATAAAAACATAACAATAATAGAAACTCATAAATAAGTAACAATGAATGTGATGTGCGTTAATGAAAATTAATTCATTAATCACAAACCTAACCTACCTTGTTGAACGGAATAAAAAGTTAATTCTCTAAACATAACAACTACCCTAAAGTAATCATTTCGATTCACAATTTCATCAATAAATATTAAATATCAAATAAAGGCTGTACACACATTTGAACAATAAAAACTAGAGGTGCTACAGAATGGCAGAGACGTTTTCCTAGTAATATGTTCTGATTTCCTTGGTGTAGACTGGTACTATAGCTCCTCCTTCTTGACTTGCGCCATCTCACGGGGCCCAAAGTACATTTTCTTAAAATTCTCTCAACTTTTCGGTTTCCAAATACTAGAAACGAAATATAATTTTAAGAATATTAAAGAAGGCTGAAATTTTCCTAAATAGCAATTTTGATTGAAATGTTTCGAGCCGTTTTTAAGAAAATGTCATTAAGCATTACTGTAAACGTGAAATTTTAAGATCTTTTTCACACGAATGTATTGAGTTTTCGAAAAACTTCATTTAAAGTAATTTGAAGAACTTTCTTTTACAAATTCAATAATGTATACAAATTGATGAAAATGTGCATATTAACGGCGCGAGAGATATTTGAAAGAGAGTAATAGCATAATTTTTGAAAAAACAAAAGAATACACGAAAATAAACTTTACGGCATATTAAACAATAAAATTGGCACTATCCATTTGAAATATTTGAAAAATAAATTGGAGACATTTTTTAGAAAATGTCGTTTGAGCGTTTCTTAAAATTCAGAATGTTGAGCTCATTTAACAAAAAAACTGTCTAGTTATCGAGAAAAGTTATAAGATATTAAAGCATATGTACTCATTATTACAATATGGTGAAGAAATCGCTTCTAATGTAAATATTACCGACGTGACAGTCAAATTACCTTTTTGCAATTTTTCAAAAACAAAAGAATAGAGCAACATGGTGTTTATGTCATCGTATAGAGTTCATTTGGCCCTAGCCCTACCAAAAATTTAAAGAAATTATTTGGGGCCGTTTTTGAGAAAATCTTGTTTTTGTTATTTTTTAAAATTGCAAATATTGCACGCTCTATTACACGAAAACTTCTAAAACGTCAAAAAATTTACATGACCTTAATGAAAAAGTATTTTTGGACAACACGAAAGACGCCGAAAAGAATTCAAACTTTTGCAATTTTCGACAATTCAGAGTTAACCGTGAAAATGTAAGAATATATTACTTTATAAGTATATTATACTCTATTCTTAGAAGAAATTCAAATAAAAAATTTGGAGCCGTTTTTGAGAATATTTTGAAAAAGGCGGGGGCTTCATGTAAAGTTTCCCGAAATTCTAAAGATTGTTTTTCAAAATTTCAAATCTCCAACTAGAGCTAGATGGTCAAAGATTTCTTCCGGGCTGAAGGGCCGTGGTCCATTGGAAAACATATTTCCAGACGTTTCGTCCTCAACTACGGCAGACATCCTCAGCGGCGATGTGGTCTCGGATGAAGAATCCTCCTTGAAGGTTCCCCGGTGACGTCTTCCATTGGAAAACATATTTCCAGACGTCTGGAACTATGGAAATATGTTTTCCAATGGACCACGGCCCTTCAGCCCGGAAGAAATCTTTGACTACAACTCCGGCCGTGAAAGCCTACATTGTTTTATTAGAGCTAGATGGTCAGGGGTTTCTTTAATTTGGAAAATATCGTACGTGTGATTTGAGAGCTAGTAGTGTTCACAGACGGACGGACGTTTTGAAAAAAACACTTTTTCGGTATCAGGGGACTTCAAAACTTGTATTTCCGTTGAAATTTCGAAATCGACTTTCCCCAGCATTACATAACTTTCTCTAAACTACGTATATTACTCCGTATATACGTATGTATATGAGAAATAAGAACTTCACTTCGTCTTAGTACGGATAGCACTAATCTTGAGTAATAAAAGTCGCAATATTGTCTTGGACTATTTCACCTATGTCTGCCCGTGTCGTAAGTGAAGAATGGTAAGCACGAATGATTTTTACGGAATTTGCGAAGTAATCTTGTATCAAATAAATATGCATAGTTTACATTATCTTTTTACAAACAACAAGAACATAACACTCATTAATATCCTTTATTAACTAGTAATTTCATAAGATATCATCTAAATTTGAAGAACAGAGAAAATCATAAATATACACAGCTTCTACGAGATGTAAGAATGTGAAAGTATTTAAGAGTGCACATCAGAGAGTGCGTACCAACTAGTTAGCGCAATTATTTTAAGTATGTATTATCAGAAGAAGGTAGGTAAATACGTATTTAATTGAATAAATTATTTGGTATTCAAAATACATTGAAGATCACATTGAACTCATTACTCTACCACTATCAATAACTTCCCCTTTACTGCCAAATCAAAATCAAAAACAAATATTTGATGGCAAAGGAAGTCTTGTAAAGTCTAGTACGGAAAAAAGAACATCCCAGTCAGACCACCCGGCAATCTGGAGAAATAACCACTTTCGCGAATTCGTTGCGTTGCCATTCATTCGATGCGGAAGCGCGAGGCAAAACAAGCAGAGCGGAGATTTCTTTGAACAGGGTGAAGCCAAACTATCGCTTTATCCAGAGAAGCGTTGGGTGATGCAACACAGAGCTGCACCACACGCTTGTTTAAGACACTGCACTTAATTTGAATGGTTTACTTTACCGTATTTGTAAAACAATTGAATCGATCGTTTTGTGTGTTTTCTTTCTTTCCTCTTTCTTTTCTTTTTTGTTCTCTTAGAAACAAACCACTGGACACGGCCGACTGTAATCGACATTCATTTAACTGCGTTAATTTCCGCGAATTCCATTTCACTATTATTCTTCGAATTGTATTAGCAACTGAACGATTCTTTTAAAGTGCACGGACAAGGGACTGCACGGTAAATTACTTCGGAGAAAGAAAATTTAATCCGAGCCGAGTAAAGTAGATTCTAGAGAGAGGGGAGGAGAAGAAAGTCTGCCTTGCAGTAAATGAACTTCCTTTACACGCACAGTACGTGAAAAACTAGGGCTGCGGAGAACAAAATTTTGGGTTTCTTTATTTTCTATTGGTTTCAGTGTACACGTTCCGGAAACACATGGACTTCACGGAATTACACCTGAATTTTGTTTTTCGAAATCAAACGAAAAATGGGAAGTAAAATTACACTAGTGCATTAACGAAATTGAAGTGCAAATTACATCAATACGAGCGACCAATCACCTGTGTCCACTTCTCTTTCGCCCTCCCTAGTCGGCTGTGAGAATTGCTGTTCGAAATGACACACATGATCTCCCGACTGAAACCGGAGGAAATGCGCACAAAAGTTCTGTCACAGATAGCCTCCGACCAAATTGTAAAATGAAAAATATTTTTCACGACAATCTACGCTTTGGAGTCTAAAACAGAAAAGAATAAGTATTTATTGTTAACATGAAGATTACACACATATTTTCGTTTTTCTACTTGGTGGATGGTCAAACACACTCCAGCGAACGGCTGCTGAAGATCTGTTGAAAGCCGAGCCGTGTATGTCCACTTTTATCCGAAACACAACCCCAGCGATTTCCATCTTTTGTTACTTCGCAATGAATTCCTGTCCAATTAGCATTTCACGTATCACAATAACTCAGAGTTGCATGTAGCTGTAAAACTCTGGTACATAACCCAGGCAAACGTCTATGATACATGGCTACAAATGTCGATTCCATGTTATAACGAGTCTGAATTCGGATGGGGATTATATGGATTGATTGATTAGTGATTCCGCTATCGCAATCTGCTAGGATCATTAGTCCCGTATGTGTAGTGCGTGTTTTGTCGCGGGAGGTGGCAGTGGTCTTCCCTCCGAGGATGATGATTTCCTGCACCGAACTACAAGTTGCCTAGCGTATTTTTCGCTTAACAACGTATCTCCCATCAGCGGGGCACCGCCCTCAGTCGGGACAAACTCAAAGCTTCCAACTAGGCTCACAACGTGTGTGGTAGTGTAGAGCATGTACGAGTTAGCACGTGTAAGTAAGAGGTAAAGATAGAATAAGAAAGACGAAGGAAAGATCGCGCGCAGGATCGATTGGATCGATTGTTAAGGTATTACTGCTCCAGCAGTCACTTGACGTTGATCGAAGAAACCACGAAAAACTACCGATCAGAGCCATCTGCCATAGAATGATCCTCTAGGTTGCGGCTGCACTGGATCTAGCTATGTACCAAGCGTCCGAACTCCTGCCCCTGTCGGAACTCAAACCCTAGGAACTCCCAGTCAGAGGCATTGCAGTGATATCCATTAATGCCTTGAGCCACGTAAGGTGTCATTTTATGGAAATATTTTGTAACTTGTCTGCTTTGAGACGCTGTCTATGAAATTGTGTTTCTTTTTCGTTGACGACTGGGGATAAGTTAGTTTGTGAATGCGCCTCGAATATTTTTATTGAACCTTTAATTAAATGAAAAATTGAAATTATAAAAAAAACAACGGCTTCTCAGGTTTTCAAATGAGTCCATCAGTACTTCGAGATAGTTTAGAAGCTTCACAATTGATCCCAAACCTCAGAGGAAACTCCTGCACCTCTCTAAGGGACGTATTTATTATATATACAAACATTCAAATACATTCCACCTCTACATTTCTTTTGAAAGCTCTCACAACCAAACCGGAACGTAGATCTCTATGAATCGTGAAAATTGAAGTAGAAGACACAGTGATTGGGTTCACGACCGCCGCGAGCGCGAGTGTTCGCCTTCGACCGCCCTGTTCGCCAGCGGCGAGGAGGAGGGCGAAGACGAGGGGCGTGGCGCCGAAGGGGTGGAGGGGGGGGACGGGAGTGCGCGTTGGGGAGGGCAAAGGAGAGGGATCCATGGGATGAGGGGTGAAGGGAATGGTAGTTTGGTGAAGGATTGGGTTGGTTTGGTTTGTTTTTTTCGTTTTTCAGGGCGCGTCAACTGCTTTGGTCATTAGTCCCGTTAGTGAAGTGCATGTTTTTCTCGGGAGATGGCGGTGATCTTCCCCCGCTGGATGGCGACCTACCGTCGGCTACTGGGGTTTCCGCCTAACCAGGACTCTCCCACCAGCAGGGTACCGCCCCAGCCGGGACAAACTCTAAGCTCCCGACCGGTCTCCTGGAATATGTGGTAGTGTAGTGCATGTTAGTGTTAGTGTGTGTGTAAGGGGGAGAGGATAGGACAAGCAAGAGGAAGGACAGATCGCGCCCGGTCCGTGGCCCATTTGGTAGGGTACTGCTCCGGCATTCGCCTAATGTTGATCGGAGAAACCACGGAAAACTACCGATCAGAGCAGCCGTCCGCTAGAATTCTCCTCCTGACAGCGACTGAATTCGACCTAGCTGAAAAGCTAGTGTCGAAAATCCTGCCGCCGTGGGGAGTGGGAACCTAGGACCTGCCGGTCAGAGGCGCAGGAGTGACATGCACTAAGCTACCGCTCCCGGTGTGAAGGGTTGGGGCGTGTGGATGGGGAAGAGGGTGAGTGGGCGAGGGGTGGGGGGCGAGTGGGAGGAGGGTGTGGAGGAGGGGAAAGGGTAGAGGGCGAAGGAGAATGCCGGTGGCGAGGGGGCAGAAGGAGCGGCCGGGGGAGGCAATGCCTTTTCGGTGTCTGGTTAGGAACGCGTTCGCCAGCGGCTCCGCCCGCGAATTTAATTAGGTCGTGGGCGAAAAGCGTCGCGAAGAGGAGAAAAGTCATCCTATCACCATCGACTTCCCCGATCCAACTTCATTACTTTATGTTCCAGGCTGGGGGCCAAAATCAATAGAATTACGTTACTGATCTCTCTAACAACCAGAAAATAGTTAAGCGACTTACATAGTTATGTAAGCTATTTAATATAATTATCATCTACTGAAGATATTCAAAACATGAGGAATGAGAAATGGATTATGGATCTTTTCTAATAAAGCAAAGGTTCTCTTGTTAAAGTTTAAAGATATTCGACAGATTTTAACTATCCATTTTACAAAAAGAACTTAAGTTACATATTTAAAGTACAGTGCTCTTTGAAGCTCTGAAAGACAACGTGAAGACCTTTTTCTTGAAAAGTGAATAGTGAACAATTATTCGTGTATCTGATGTTGCTAAATTCAACTGAACTTACCAAACGTGGGTGTAATGCGTCCAAGGTATGAACAACATAGTGATCTAGCGCTATGTTCATTTTCGATATTGCAGATAGTTCGTTTTTACGACTCGATTTGTTTCGTGCTGAGTAAAAAAAGTGGTTGCATAATGATTTGCTAAAGGCTCACATTTCTCAGAAGTTGATAGTGAGCATTTATTTTATTTATCTTTTAATAAAGAAATATTAATTGACTGATCAATAAATTGATGTATAGCTTTCCAAAGACATTTTTAAGATTATGATAAGAATGATACTTCATTAATTTTTCATTCAATCACTTCAAGAGCATTGCGTTCCAATTTAATAATAATTTAATCGTGATTTCACATAGTAGGACAATATGTTTTATGCACAAACCTTCAATTCTATTTGTAAGATACCAAATTACCGATGTTCTCAGGTGATGGATATTTGGACTGCCGTCTGGAATTATCGGTAGGCGTATGAGATGAATAACCTGTGAAGTTGCGTGAGTATACGAAAAAGTACATTGATTGCCTTCCTCTGGAGTACAAATAATATTATCAGCGAAGAAAGAAGCTATGATAACTGATCTTGAAACGAATGCCAATTAATTTTAAAATATATTATACATGTTACGGGTGATGTCAATAGCATATATAGCTTCGGAATTATAGCTGCCTGACTAATTCCCTAATGAGCAAGTAATTTTATTTTATCCAAAACGGGTGTATAAAGTTCGAAGAAGAAACAGTCTCCAAGAATAATTCCGAACTGAAGCCGAATGAAGTGAATGCAAGCGAATACGCGCGCGCGATCTTTCTTTCCTCTTCCTTGTCCTACCATCTTCCCTCTCACACACACGCATTTATACTTGCATCCACTACACTTCCACACATGTAAGGAGACAAGTGAGGGGCTTGGAGCTTGTCTGGCTGGGTCGGAGTCCTACTGAGGAGAAATACCTAGAGGGGGAATTCCCCCACCCAACCACGTGTCGGTTCATGCCATTCAGCGGGTGAAGAACACCGCCCCTTCCTGGGGTAATATATTCACTACACTAATGAGAGTCATAACCATTGCAGTTGATAGACCCGAAAAATATCAATCAAGCAATAATTAACCGTCATATACTCATATTTTTTCATCTACTCGTATTTTCCTCTGATGTAGACTGATTTCGTGTTTACAGCTAATGGGGCCTCAACAGCACTTAACGCGGTCCCGAGAACCGCCCTTTGAAGAGTCTTCCCGGTTCGGAAAGATGAGCAGCGCGTCCAGAGAAGCTCCGCCCCCCTCCCCATCGATCCGGCGTGCTGGGCGAGGCTCCGGGCGGACGAAACCCGGAAGGCACAGAATACCGAAATCAACGGCCTAGAAAAAACAATCGTTTTAAAAAAGTTTCATAAAACATTCCATTTGGCGATTGTTTATTTAATAAACAAAGATGAATATGCAAAACTCTTGAGTAGAGTGTTCTATTCAAAGGTATTACTTCATTTACTTCAATAATCTTGAGATTTTCCCCAATTTATTCCACATCAAAAATCTCCGTTTTATTCAATAATCAAACTATAAAAATATTCATTATTATCCAGTGACTTAAATGGATTGCACGTTACTCTCGTGCTGACATTATTAAAAATAAATAGGGAGTTTCTGAAACTTCGTAGTATTCATTGAACCTGCCAAGGTCTCAATGATATTTGAATGATAATTAGAACAAATAATCATAAATTACACAAGAATTTACTGTAGGGGGACTTGAAAGTGCACCAAAATAAACCAAGAGTAATACCAATAACCAAAGCAGAAAATAAACTGCTAACCTCTTCACTTTAGCATCTTCTAATCGTTCAACCACATCAAAATTACACCAGCATGATATCTGTCTGCCAACCAGCAGGATCCCAGTTAAAAACTGAGTGTGACGTGCTATGGGGAGAATTCTGTGCACGTTTTCAAAATTCTGTGATCCCTACCCTAAGCCATATACTACTTGAACTTTGAATACAGAAAGAAAATGAGCGTTTTTGCAAAGATTGTTAACAAAAAATTCGCTCCGACGTAATAAAATCTATTTTCAAAGGAAAATCAGCAATAAATTTGGACTCTTGTCCCTCATCATGTCCTTCGTGAAGAAATAATACTCCCTGCCGCGACAACATGGAGAACAATAAATTGAATAACTATATTTCCCAATGAATACTAGAAGACGTGCACAGATAATGAAGTTACATTTATGTCAAGAAGCAAAAGAAGGGCCATCTCAGCATTTGCTCAAAGAATTAGGGAAACTGGACGAAAAACCTGATCGAGGTCATTGACCCAGAGGCTGCAGAACTATACTTGTTACAGGTTGTTTAGAATTATTCGAATCTTCCTGCCCAGGAATCGAACCCGAGATCGTGTCATGAAAAGCAAGCACGCTGACCAATAAGTTAAATGGCGAGGGCCCAGCATGTTATACACCGGTTTAATAAAATGAATACTTGCAATTGCGACAATAGACGTATAAAGGATACTCTCGGATAAGATGCTAAAAAGTCACCCTATACGAAATGTCGTATGAGTGCTTACATAAAAATAATATTTTTGAAAGGTTTCTTAGCCCCCGTTCCACCATCCACATCCCTCCACAGAGAAAACCCTGTTTTTTACATTTTTTCGGAAACAACAAATTTTATTAGACTAAAAAATATGATAAATAAGAAAAGAATTTATATTATCAGAAAAATATTTTTTTATATTTTCTCACACCCAAATTCATACACAAAACATAGGTTTGAAAACAATAACTAAAAATAATTTGTATTGGGTCTTAGAACCAAGTTATGAAACAGGCTCGAAAAAAATCTCAAACGTTTCCTGAAAACAAAAATTGTTGTGAATTGTTTTCAAATTTTTTCGATAGCTGGGCTGCAGTTAAAAAACTAGAGGTGCTACGAATGAAATCTATTTAGTTTTCGAAGAACTTCATGTAAAGTCATTTGAAACGTTTTCACTCACAAACATAATGCGTACAAACTGATGGAAATGTTCATATTAACGGCATTTGTGTAACAAACATGACAAACAGTACAATTAGCACTATCTACTGGAAAAATTTGAATAAAAAATGTGGAGCCATTTTTTGAGAAAACGGCGTTTGAGCGTTTCGGAAACTGTCGAATATTGTTCTCATTTTTACAGAAAACTGTTGAGTTTTCGAGAAACTTTATTTGACATTATTTAAAACACATTACTTATGAGAACATATGCTCATAAATATAAGGTGAAGAAATGGCTATTGATATGTTTTACAGACGTGAAAGACCAGTCAGACCATTATGGAGTTTATGTCACGGCATAGGGTTTGTTTGGCACTAAACTTACCAAAAAATAAAAGAAAAATTTTGGAGCCGTTTTTACAGATTAAGATCCGACAGTAAACATAATTACTTCACTACTTCAGTAAAATCAAATAAAATCCACTGTCCACTACAAAATACACCACAAAAACAAATTGATGCAAACACAGTCACCACCAAAATGCAAATATTGCTCCTGAAACACAACCTACACGAACTGAAAACAATACGCGCATCAAGCAGCGAGGGCGTACATCTATCGATATACTCATATCTATCGATATTGAAACACATCCTTTAACACAAAACAATTGACTACTGAGAAGCGTATAATTAACGAATTATTTATTTAATTAATTTACACCATAAATTCCAATGATTCAACACAAACAATAACTGATAACACATCGAGAGATCACATTCTTTAATTTAAAAGAAAAATAAATATAATCGGTTTAGTAGAAGCTCTAAACGAAGCCATGCCAGAATACCTTACTTTTTAGATATTTCTAATCCTTTGCATAAGTATATCATTCGCGGAGGAAAGACTATAGTTTTTAAGGAACCATCGACATAAAATCTTGAAAGTGTGATACTGGTTTATTGAGAATTACACCCTATCCCACATCGAAAAAATTCCAGAAGAAAAAAATAAAAATTTGCTGATTATGACATACAAAAAAGATTTAGCCACATGTTCCCCATTTATCCCTTACCTGTGTCACAATTACTTCCTCACAAACCTTTAAACAATATTATTATGTTACAATTATAATGTAACCTCTCCTACTCGAATGCCATTTGGTTTAGAGGAACCTTTTACCATCTTCTCCCGGGGTACCCTTCAACAAGAAAATAAATATTTAATTGTATGTTAAGAATATCAATGACAAAATTGTACGTGTAACATGGTAAACTTAAAACTTTAGTTTTCACAGTTATTTTATTTTAAAGAATTTGATATGTCAGCACTGTTACGTTTGTTTGTTTTTAATTTTCGAAAATACGCAAAGTTTGCCGAAAATGGAACTAGCAACATATTTTTACCGAACCTCGATATGTTCGAGAAAGAAATTTAAAGAAATAATTTTGAAGTGTTTGAGAAAATAATTTGTTTAAAGATATTAAAACTTGCATCATTTTCAGCAAAATTACCCGAAAACTACGCGCATTTTTGATAAATTGAACATGACCTTATTTCAAGAACTGTCTTTAAAGAACAGATCACATTAAAGTAAAAAATATCTATCTTCAATATTGTATTTGTTGAAGACGCACAAAAAAATACAATTTTGCAATTCTCAGGGATTTCAAGGAACATGAGATCTGGATCATTGTTAAAGCATCCTTTATGCTATCCGAGGACAAAGTTGAATGAAAACATTTGGAGCCGGTTTTGAGAAAATATTTAATATTTTTGAGGCCTTTGTAAAGTATTCTCAAAATTCTAAATATAGTTTGAAACACCCAAAGTTCATTCAGATCTATCCGGGGATATCATTTTTTGAGAAAATGAACTGAATGGTTTAGGCGCTAGCGGTGATCACAAAGGGAGAGACAGTTTAGCGTTAATCCATTTTTCGGAGTCAAGGACCCACAAAATATGGATTCTCACTACACCACGTGTTAGAGGAAATAATTTACAATGAATAAGAGCATGATTTATTCACTTTTTCTTTACCAGGCCCCTGCAATAAGAGATTTTCTTTCGATAATTCTCCTTTTTCCATCGTGCGATTATAATCCTTTCCTTCTCTTACGATCTACGTGCGAGAAAGTAAGAAAGAAGTACAAATGTTCGTCTAGATAATATTCAACACGCATAAAATTTAGAAAAAAAATTAGACGTAAACGTAAATAAAATTTATAACATGTGACGGGAACATATTTTCTAATATTGTAATTTTCAAGTTTATGAAAAAATAGTTCAAACGCTTAAAGCTTTTTCTTTTACAAAATATAAATTCTTCCTCCTCTTATTCCATATACAGAAGTTTTTATTGGCTAAGAAAGGACAAAATTTATATTTTCCTTTGGGGTTCGCGCAGACCTTCTTGGCATTACATGTTTGCCTAATAGCCTGGCATTCGGATTTCGTACCACAGTCTTCTGAAATATGGATTACAGGTCTTGATAATTATAAAACATTTCCTTTACATTTTTAGAAACATGTTTAAATCTGTATTCTCAGTGATTAGAAATCGCATTGTTCCAGAATTTATAAACCTCTCACATTTCTGTACTCTCAGAGAATAAGCTCACGAAACAATATTCTGGAGTGGCGTTTCATTTTGAAAATGGTGCACATATTGTACTTTTCCGTTGCAACTTTTGTACTGTTATATCTTTGCTGGGATATAATCGCAAGCGTTCAGCTAGTATTGCCCCAATATAGTTTTAGCGCGTACTTCCATTGTTCTGAGTATTAATGACGTGGCACTCCAGCGGGTTCGCAGCGCCCGCCCTTCGCTAATCCCTGGCCCTTGCAAGGGACGAGACGTCGCTCTGCGCCGCCTCGCGTCGCGGCGTCTTGCCTTCCGCTAATCCCTGCCCGCCCTGCCCTGCACCCTCCCGCCCCACCACAGCTTCTTGCGCGTCGGCCGTCGGCGGCAGGCGCCTGATGGATGGGCCCCCTCCCGCGCCACGGCGCGCCACGCCCCGCCCCGTAGACCGGACCCCGCACAAGGCAAACGCTCGCTGGCTGGATGCCGTAGTTTATTAGAAAAACCTCACTGAAAGAAACTGTTATAGATCGTTGCTTCCATATTGCATGCACCTCCTTCCCTCGTTCTCCTGCTTCGTCTTCATCCCTCGTTCGTTATCACTAGGGGGCGGATTTCTATGACATGTCATATTTATATCAGTTACTTCAGGGCACAGCTAAGGACATTTGGTTAGAATTGGATGCTATATACATTAACATGGTAGAGTATATTTGTGCATATTTGGCTGATTTTTCCTGATGGTGCACATTTCTACAATTATAGGCACATTCTTTGCATATTTCTTTAAAATAGAGACCAGGGGTCGGATTTCTATAACAATACTTATTTTTTTAAGCAAATGTATGTATTTCAGCGTTCTGTTTAATTGCAAATTACCATTAAAAGTTTTGTATAATTTAACAAATGCCTGTAAAATTCTAACGCGTTTGCTTTGCGTAATTTGTCGTTTTCTAAGTATGCTCACTCCTTCTTCCAGACCGTGAAAACTTCATCGCTCGTCGTAGCATCGCGGAACACGGCGTGTTTGCGAATGCGCAATCAAGGTCATTCTTGTACTCGGAAATCTGACGACCCTTGCTTACATGGAACTAAAACAGTTCGCTCGCACCTTTGCTTCAGTCTTTCTGTTGCTTTTAATATTCCGAAGACAAAAGTCTCAGTTAGTGAGAAATTACGAAGTTTTGGTGGCGAGTTTGGGGAAAGCATATTCAGTACCAACGAACGGTGGTACATATTTCCGAAATCCTGGCCTAAACCTCAAAAATGTGTCTGAACTTTTGCAAATACTACGACACACTGTATACTTGGGGGCATCTGTTTCTGCCCAATTCGTGTCTCTGGGTCAATTCCCCTGGCACCAGTAGTCACCCGAACTTACCCTTCGCGGCGTTCGGTACACCTGCAGTGCGGGAGTAACATAGAGAGATCGTCTTTATTTGTAAGTCGTGGACATACAACGTTGTGCAGAGAAAACTGGCAGTATGGATTCTCTTCCTGACGGTTTGTAGAGTATTTTCATGTTTGTTTTATAATGCATTAATGCATAATACCGACGTGCAATGAAATATTAAAATGCGTGAAATTAATACAATAATTTTAATTTCTCGTAAGTTCACGTAGGCTGAAAGTTACCAATTTTGCGGAATTTCGCAACGTTTCTAATTTCATATACTAGCTGAATCTATCCTCTTTCGACTCCAGTTATAAAATCATGCCCCATTTGCCCCACTTGCCCCACTAGTAAATATAAAGAATTAACTTTTCGTCGAGCACGCGTGACCGCCGAATATGATTCGTCGAGATCAGTCTTCAGAACGGGAACAGCTTTTACAAAGCTGTTTCTAGGGGGAAATTTTGATTATTTTTACTGAAATAACAAATTTACTCAATATTATACAGAAAAAAATGAATATTTTAAATTTTTAGATTATGACTATCCACTAATATTACATGAACATAATATTTACGTATATATTACATCTTCTGAACATACTACGCACATTTTATTACATTAAAAATTGTACATAAAGTAATATTTACATAATATGTGGCATCAAAACTCGTTCTAAGGGAGGGTGTGCGCTCGATGAGAGATTAAATACGTACGTGATATCAAAGAAACTCATTGTAACACTTTTTTAAATTTTTAAAAATGAAATCAAAAATTCAATTGATCGGAAAGTAATATTTGTTTACTTAATTCGCAAGTTATATACCAACAATTATTTCTATTACACTGTTATTCTTACAAAATTAGTATTATATTGTTTTTAATGTAATAATATGTGGTTACAGTTTCAGTAACTACAGTTTCAATATGACAAGAAACGCATTCAAATGCAATTCAAATAAAAAATGGATCTGAATGTAGAGCTTTCCAAAAAGGATAATGTTAATAGCAAAGACAGTAATTGAGCAAGACGCTTTTTTAAGAAGTCTAAAGATTCCTCAAAAATAACGACGATAGATGAGGGTTTAATTAAGAGATTTAGAAAAGTTTTATTGGCAATGTCCAGTGGATACGTTATCAGCATTACTTTTTATAGTAGTACGCACTAGAAACTGCCAAGAAATGTGTTTCCAAATATTCATGGTATTACAAGCCTAGAATCTATTCACAAAGATATAAGTCGGTATGGAGAAGGATTCTAGTGAAAATGTTCAAGACTGCACCCAATCCAGGAGATGTTTAATCGCCTGTTGAGATCTTCTGTTCCTTTCATTTCCAGCTTGAGGGATGTTCCCAACAGAAAATTAAAATTCTTGAACAAATATGCTTTGTTTCATTTGCATGAGCCCAATATCACCGTAGGGAGAAATGTACCTAGTGAAAAATGTGATCTTCCTTTCCGGTTCTTCGGGCACTGTATATGAATTTTCTCTTGCAGAGGGCAGGAGATGGCATTAATACAATGCCTCTTTATGCCAAATTTTATCAATTAATATGCAAGTAATCCTTACGGGTTTCTAAAGTTAATTTTGTGAATTGATAAAATTCAACCAAGTTTATATTCAAAAATGTATATTTATATTTCACAGATTTAAGCAGTGCATTATTCTGGTATTATGTTACCAGCTCCGTTACATTATAAAGATAATCCAAAATAATTTTGGTCGTCGTAGAAAACATACTATAGCTCTCAGAGGTTTTGGCCAGGAAATCGCCAAAATGCACCACTGTGCGACGGAGTGATATTATTCTGTAAATTGTGTGGAGTGAAAGTTACTGCCAAAAAACGCTGCTCTGTGTTTCAACACCGCAAAACAACGAAACATGAGAATTGTGTAACTAGACATTCTGAAACAAAAATAGCCAACGTCCGCTATTCGAAATACCGACACCAAGTTCACAATATTCACAATATTTGCACGCTCTCTGCACGACGACGGTTGCGTCTAATGTTCCTTTCAATAACTCAACAACCCAAGTTTCAGCCATTTTCTTGAAAAGTACACACGGCATTCTGTTCCCAACGAATCTACTCTCAGGAAGGAATATCTGATCCCTTGTTATGAAGAAATGTAGAATAAAATAAGGTGTAGTATGGGGGACAGTAAGATATGAGTTTCAATAGACGAGACTACAGTTGTGGATGGAAAATACATAGCAAATGTGACTGTTAGCACGCTGAAAGAATATCGGTCTGGAAATACGATTGATTGTTAGTAATTCCGAGCAGTTCAACTACTGAGGTCATTAGTCCCGTAAGTGGAGTGTAATTTTTTCTCGGACAGTGACACTGTTTTTCCCCCGCTAAATGGCGAGATCCGTCGCCGACCTATCGTTGACTAGCGGGCTTTCCCCAAACAAGTCACCTCCACCAGTGGGGCACCGCCCCAGCCGGGACAAGTTGTAAGTTCTCGACCGGTCTCCCAGTATGTGTGTTAGTGTAGTGTATGTTAGTGTAAGAGGTGAGGATACGACAAGGAAGAGGAAAGAAATAGCGCGCGTGGTCCGTGGTCATTTGTTAGGGTACTGCTCCGGCATTCCCCTGCTGTTGATCGGAGAAACCACGGAAAACTACCGATCAGAGCAGCTGGCCGCTAAAATTCCCCTCCAGACAGCGACTGAATTTGACCTAGCTGAAAAGCTAGTGTCGAAAATCCTGCCACCGCCAGGACTCGAACCTAGAACCTCCCGATCAGAGGCACGGCAGTGACATCAGTTGATACGCTGAGGCACTGCTTCCAGTCTGGAAATACGTTTCTCCTGACATGTGAAGTACAAGAGAGGACAAATAATTCTACCATCGCAGTTCTCTTGCATAATTCAATAAATCTGTTGTGGCCGAATGGGACAAAGAAAGGAAACATTTTTTTATTGGTATCTGTTGCCGCTCCGTGTATGGTGAAGGCAGCCAAAGGACTTCAAAAGCTATATTCAAATTTGAAACACGTCTCACATGTCTTGCATAAGGTATCTGAAGTTAGAAGAAGCTACCCTGAAGTATATAAATTAATATCCAACTGTACGAAAATGTTTGTCAAAGTTTCAATTCGCATTCAGAAGTTTCAAGAGGAAGCACCATCTTTGCCCCTACTTCCCCAACCAGTTATAATGCGTTGGGGGACTTGGCTTGATGCCGCAATGTACTATTGCAACGACTTAGATGTTATAGGGAAGGTAGTAATGTCTTTCGATCTTGCAGAATCGTCCTCCATTAAAAATTACTCAATACTTATTTTCAAGCCCTACATTAAAAGTGTAACTGCATTATATGGAGTCCAATTTTAATTCTTTATCTGGAGCAATTACGCTACTGGAAGTTTCAAGTGTACGACTAAGCAGTGCATTAGATGTGGTGTCGTGACCGCCCGCGCGCAGTTGAAAGACCCGCCGCCGAGCTACGTCAGCGGGGCGTCACCGCCCTCGGCCGGAGGGGAAGGCGACCATTGCGGGCCGGCCGGGACTGCCCGCGCGCGGCCGTCACGCCTGAACAAGCGGGTAGGGACTCGCCACCGCCCCTACTCCACAGCTAGTCGGCGGGTCGCTAGCCCCAGCGGGCTATAAGAAGGCCCCGACCCGATGCCAGGGCAGATTGATAGCGACTGTGTTGGCAACGGTGTTCTGGCGAGTGGTGAGAGTGGTGATTAGTGATAACGACGACTGTGCTACGGAAGCGGAACTCTCTGGTGGATATTCTACGACTCGGCTGTGTATGGGACTTCTACTTGACAACGGCGAAACGGCTTCGCAGTTGGCACACTCTACAGGTTATTTGGAACTTTGGCTGTTGTACACTGGGTCCTCATTATTGTACCTGGATACTGAATAAAAACCATTTTATGAAGATTTGCCTTTGTTTGGATAGTACATGTGGTAAAGTGCATTTAACAGGAATTAATACATACCAAAGGAACTGCAGCATGTATGAGTGAGAAAAAAATTAATAAAAGTACTCGAAAATAATTGCGGACTTATGTATCTGCGTGAAATAAGTGACATTCTTTTGAAAACACTTCATCTGCTGATTTTCAGGGATATTCTCCAAGTGATTTAACTTCATTCAAGTACGACCTTCTTAAATCAATAGGAGAGGATTCTCATTTAATAACCTAAAAACGCATATATATTGCAATATAACGCAACAATCTTGATATTTACAGATTCTTAATGAACTCTTTAATTATTCAGCATAACAGTTCATATTTAGGTTCAGTATCTGGAAGAATTAAAACTTTTAAAACTTTTTGACCGTTAATTACAGCCTACAACAATTGTAATAAAAGTGTTTCTGCAAGAGAATCAAGTAATAAATCATGTCATTTATTAAGTCATATTTCGAATTTTGTATGTCATATTTCTATGTTTTAGGTCATAAATGCATACACATTTCCTACATTTTTAATTCATAGAAATGCGCCCCCTAATTATCACATTTGGTGGGAGACGCCAACGCTTTGTACGGCGTGAAGGACGCCAGAGAATTGTTCGCCTGCTCGTCTAGAAGAAAGGTTGCTGTGTGGTTGGGTGGGTCACTGGGATGATTACTTGAACGGTTTACCATCCTAGAGGTAAAAATCTTGTTCCCTAGTGTTATCTAAGAGGGAGAATAAATGGAGTTAATGTTATTATTGGATAACTGCTTTAATTTTATTTTAAAATATTTTACTATATTAATAAACCAATTGTAATAAAACTCTCAGCTTCAATTCTCATGTGAAAATATATATTATATTAAATATAAAATATTCAAATCTTTTTCTTCACAGATTAAAGAATATTACTTTGTCCGCTTGAATAGCAGAGTTCTTTGTCCTCGCAGTCCGGCTCTGCGAGTTAATAGCCCTCGCGGGGACGCGTAGCAAAGGTGGCGCTCAGGCGAGCAGTCATTTTGCGAAACGGTAGCGCCTCAAGTGGCGCGCGCTCCAAACACCAAGAGCGCGCGAGCGGTTACACGTCAAGGAGCGTTCATGGAAAGCTCGAGCGCACACGAGGCGCACCACCGCCCGCAGACCTCGCTCGCCTTCTACAAGCCCCCCCCCCTCACCAACACACCGGGAGCGGTGGCTCAGGGTTTCAACTGATGTCACTGCAGCGCCGGGAGATCCGAGGTTCGAGCCCCGACGGCGGTAGGATTTTCGACAGTAGCTGGTCAACTAGGTCGAAATCAATCGCTGTCTGGAGGAGAATTCTAGTGGCCGGCTGCTCTGATCGGTAGTTTTCCGTGGTTTCTCCGATCAACACCAGATAATGTCAGAGCAGTAATATAACAAACGGGCCACGGACCGCGCACGATCTTTGCTTCCTCTTCATTGTTCTATGCTCACCCCATACACACACACTTATATTAACATGCACTACGGTACCACGCATGCTGGGAGACCGGTCGGGTACTTAGAACTTGTCCCGACTGGGGCTGTGCCCCGCTGGTGAGAGATACCTGGTTGGGAAAAACTCGGTTAGCCGACGGCAGGTCGGCACCGGTTCTGGCCATCCAGCGGGGGAAGACCACCGCCACCACTCGAGCAAAAACACGCACTACACCTACGGCACTAATGACCATAGTTGTTGACGCGCCCGGAATCACTATTAATCCCTCAAACCAACACCATACGGCACCGCCGCTCTTGCCTACTCCTCTACCCTACTAATCGACTGCCCTTGTCCAGTGCTGGCGCTGGGCATGGGCGGATCGGCCTCGCAAGAAGAGGAGCCCGATGAAGGGTGTGATGAAAAACAAAAGAGTAAAATATTGAGAAACAAAAGATTAGAACTCGAGAAAATCGTTATTTTAATTTTCACTCGCGATGCGGTCGTCTATTTTTTTTTCAAAAATAAAAAAATCCTTAAAAATTTAATTATAGTCATTACTTGGAAGTAGGGAACGGATTTTCATGTAAGTACATATTTTTACAGAAACAAGATACCTGCATTTTACAGAAGTTTTCAGAGCTTACAAGACATTCTGAAAGAATGGGAACCATTTTAATTTCACATATTTGTACATATTTTGGTATTATATATTTTATCTAAAACTACATGTATATTACACATTTAGTTACATTTTAATATATTTATACTTTTGAAACAGAAAATTTCACTTTGCAATATGTACGACTATAACTATCTTTCTCAGTAATAGTACCGCGCTTCTATGACCTGCGGAACTTCGCCATGAATTGTCAAACTCCCTCCCCCTCCCTGTTTCTTGGAATATTTGCGAGGCAGAAGTAATTTACGACCTTGCTCATGTTTCTCAGAGCGAATGCGTAACTCTCTCGAAAACTAACAAATACTTTTTGAAGGTCATTGTCTAATCGCGATAGGGGATTTGGGCGGGGGGTCCCTTTAGTCCTCCTCCCCCTCCCGGATCCATCACTGGCTACATGATACTACTTTTCACTTGATCACCAGATACTAATAAACATTGTACATACAGTGAACGCTTTTTTTATATCAAATACAATTCTTATGTGTAGTGGAAACAACTGTACAATTATGTTTGTAGAGGTAGAGCTTTCTTTCAACCATTCTGAATCCATATTAAAATCTGATCGACGACGTTATTTACTCGAAAAATTCTTGTTTATACTTTTTTGAAATACTATAATTAATTTCTGTTTTGCATATTTTATAGTTTTTCTTGCATATATTGGAAAAAATAAATACATATTTTTTATTATAATAAATTCCGTTCCCTACTTATAAGGTAGGACTCTATGGAATGAATCAAATGACGCTATCATTAAAATAATCCCTACTGAAAATTATATTTATTATGCTATGTATTTAACATGAGATTTTATTAAACACTAAACGCAACAAAAATGTTTAATGTTTTAAGCCCACTGAGAAACTGAATTGTTTTATCACTAAATTCTTTTATATAAACTATTATTTAAAATATATTTGCAAAACCTTCTTCTAGCTTAAGCGTTGTAATTTGTGTTATTTGTTGAAATAAAAAAATAATACAATTTCTAAATACAACTTTCACTTTTTCCGAGGGGGGTACGTTTCAGCATTACCCCAAAATTGTCTAGCTCCGGCACTGCCCTTGTCAAACTCATTGTACCCACCCCTCCTCTCTATCCTCCTCGTGATATCGCAACGTGCCAACATGTGCTTCTCACACCGGGAATGAACGTGTCATCAACTTCTACTCGACCTCCCCTTGAACTGTGCGTCGTGCCTTTGAAGTGGCTGCCAAAATTGGCAATCAAGGTTTGCGCGGACGTGTCCTGAAATTTGCCTGAAATTGATGAGGGGAAACCAGAGATACGACCGATGAAAGCGGGTGGTTCTCAGAAACATCCCTCTAGCGGTATCATCGACCGATCCAGCATTTTCCTGGTGTTAAAAGCCACGTCGATACTTGATTCTAGGACCTCCTGACCTACTCCATCTTCCAATTTTGTACTCACAATTACATAAAGTATATACTACTATTATCTATTATCAAAAATGTAATTTTATTAATCGTTTATTCCGATAGACCCCACTATCACACTACTTTCCCTGACTCTCACACATATTTCACTGTAAAACACTTTCGTGAAAATGTGAATACGAAACAACATAAAATCCTATCGAGAATACTAAAAAAGCAAGATTTTCATTTATTCAACGTCTAAAAACAATTTATATTTTTTATGATTTAATTATCTCTACGACGTCAAAAACCGTTAAAATCGTGTGTGACATACTATGGGGAGAAATGCAATCTGTGCACTGTTCTGTGAGGTCTGAGATCTCTGTCAAACTCATTGAAACTAGTCTCGCATACATATTAAGGTTGAAACGATAGATTATGGAAAAAATTGGAATGAATATATTTGCTTTCGCGTGGTAAAAACTACTTGCCAGTGGAAATCAACTACAGATTTTGGCCACTGTCCCTTATCATGCCCTTCTCGGTAAAATCGGCTTTCTGCTGCGACAAAATGGAAATGGATTATTTGAATAACTACATCCCCTACAGAGCTTGAAAAAACGTGCACAGATATTGAAGTTAATTATGCGACCAGAAGAAAACAAGGGGTCAGCTCAGCATTTTCTCAAAGGATTAGAACCGGGAGCGGTCAAGCAACAATATATACGTGTAGCGTACGCTATTTTTTTGTATAACAGCATTATACATCTAAAAGGGAATCCAACTTAATTTTGCGAAACAACGTTCTTGTGACGTCTCGGATATTTGACGTCTGTGCGACAAAACGGTGGTCAGCTGTTGAGTTTACCTCTACCTCTACCCGTTTCTCTTGCTGCGATTGGCTGAATGTGTGAAGACGCAATCATTCGCGCAGTGAAATCTAATACCTCTAATATCTTCGTGCCGAAAAATGCCCTATTATGAACGGTTTCTTGCAACAGAAAAGGTCGTTTATAATGCTGCAATATAAAAAAACAATGTCCTTTTTTAAGTGTGTGTATTGTGTATATTACCATAACATGTGAAATATTTCCAACAACTGTTGCAATGTAAACTATAATGTAATTCACCGAACTGAAATGTAAAAATGTAAAGAAGTATGTAAACATGCTATGAAAACTCCTTATTGTAAACTTACAGAATAGTCGCTAATAACCTCGCAGTTGATGCGACTATAAATATTTTTTTTAAAAAAAGTACTTAATTTGAATATGAATTTTTTGTGGTGAGCTGTTGATACCATCACCTGATAATCCATTTCGAAATTTTCCCATGCGGCGCGCACGGAATTCACGGAATTCGGAATGCCTGCGCGCCTAATAGGATCCGGCGTCCGTACTATGGTAACGAGTTCACTGTTCGCCGTTATGATGTTCCAGTTTGTCTCTTAATTGCAAACGTGCATCCGGAAACGGCGACGTATAGGAGCATGCATTCCGAGGATTGTGCATCACTCGTGCATTAGCGATGTTCATGCGAGCCCAGAACGCCTCTATGAAATTATCGGCGCATTCAGACCACAGATATCCGATTTCCGAGGAATCGGGAAATGCCTGCCGTCCTCTATGGGGCGGGAATTGAAACTAGATGCGTTGATAGGAACGGGTAGGAACATGTGTCTATATTGGCCATTTTCAGGTGCCAAGTTTATACGTATGTGCGTGCCTCTTGTAATATAGACTGCAGAATACTCGCTGTAAGAGCAATGAGCAAGTCTTTTTAGATTATTATTATTGTGTTAATAAATAAATGTATGGACTGGTTTTATCATTTGAAAGCAAATTGGCACAGCAGAGATCCGGTGATACGCACTATGCAGCAAGCCAAGCGAGTCGTCCATTTTAGTAGCGTTGCTTTAAAACACTGTTGTTTTCTGTTTCACTAAATACAAGCCCAATACTAATGATTCATTTATCTTCGTTTTATTACCTGATTTGATCAGTAATTCCATGTTGTATTTGCACTTCAAGTCATAATTACTTCCGTTTGTAGCACGCAAGGACGAACTGTTTTGTGGATTTCCCTCTCTGACATGGACTTCCCTGTCTGAGATGTTGCCTTTGTTTACTTGCTCTCTCGATCAGCTGCACACATTAAACAGGTCTTGATAATATCGAGATTCTACTCATGTGGATGGCAATTCAGAAATATATGTACTTTCTTTTAGAAAAAAGTATATTTAGTAAATGAAATTTGAAAAGAGATATTGGAAGATGGAATTTATGCTAATAGTACAAGAAGAGAAATTCCTATGCAATTAGTTACATATCCATACACGTTTTCTTAATAATCGCTTTATAAACAATTCTATACTCAGTTGAAAATAATCAATGTGAAGTTGATAAATGTTAAAGTAATAAAATGTTTGGGTCTCAATTCAGTCAAACCTAATAGAGCGACCATGTAAATGAATTCAAAAGACAAAATAGTTCATCACGCTACGCTTTCAGAATTCTTCCAAATTAATTCAGCTTTTGTACTGCTAAAAATTCACGAAATAAACACGAAGTGTATATTTCGTATGGCAAACTATTCTGGGGAAACACATCCCACAGATCACAAACGTTTATATTACAGAAAGGAATTGTACGAATAAAAAGCGAATCCCACCCAAGAGATTGTTGTAAGCGTCTCTTTACTAAGCTAGGAATTCTTTCATTGCCTTGCCTCTTAATTAATGAAACAGTCGTTTTTGTCAAAAACGAATAAGTCAAGGATGGTAATACATTTTCAGCGAATACAGATGTATATAACTATAACTCGACATAGTAATCGTATTCAACAGATGTTATCATTAACAGCTGCCAAACCAAAAATAAATCACATACAATATATTTACATTATTTTACAGCACACACTCATATGACATTAAACGGTTGAAGTAGATACACACGTTTAAGTGCCAAGTAAAATATTTACTGCTCCATAACTATTTCTATACAATTAGAGACTATAGCGAGCATCGAAAATAAAAGTAATATTGATTTTAAAAATTATAATTTATTAGTTATCATTTGTACTGCATAATTGTAAAACACTACATATGCCTGAGGTAGAATAACCGTATCGCAATGAGGTTTTTCGTCCAGTTTCCCTGATTTTTTGAGGAAACGTTGAGATAGTACCCTCCTCGTGCCTCTCATCACACTCGTAGCTTCACTATCTGTACATGTTTTCAAGAGCTCATTGGGGAATATGGTTATTCAAATAATCCCTGTTCAGCAGTAAGTTGATCGCAGGGCACGATAACGGAGAACAGACGAAATCTGAAGCAGGTTTTCTTTTGAAAATACCTTTATTATACAGGAGCGAACATTCCTTATTAATTCTGGCCAAAAACACAGGTTTCCACTTGTATTCGTAATTCAACGTGTATTTGAGTTAGAGTAGGACTTCCAGAACTCAAGAAAATGTGCACAGGATACACTTCTCCCCATAGTAGTCACACACATTTGTAATTGTTTTTGACGTTCACTATATAAATAAAATTATTGTCCTTACCATTGACAATACCACTTATATAAAAATAAAAATCGTCCGTAAACTCACAAATCATCTCGCCCTCGAGTTCACTTCGCATTTCCAGGACTTCAAGACTGACTTTTGATGACTAGTGGTGCGCGTCCTGATTGTGTTTCATCCACCGCTCTTCCCGGCGGGTCGCTCACACCCTGGAGCGCGTCGCCGCCAGATGGCAGCGCCAGCTTCCGCCCGCCACGCCAGCCCCGCCCCGCCGCCCCGCCCCCCGCCGCCCCGCCCCCTCCCTCCCCCCTCCCCGCCCCCCCCGCCCCTCCCCACCCCTCCCCGCCCCCCGCCCCGCCCCACCGCCCCGCCCCTCCCCGCCCCACCCGCCCCTCCCCGCCCCACCCGCTCCTCCCCGCCCCGGTCACACCCACTGCTGCCCTTCGGCCTGGGCACGCAGCCAGCGCCGCAAAGGTCGCAGACGGCGTCGCGTCGGTCGAGCGCCGCCGCGCGCGGGGGAGGGGGAGGGGGAGGGAACAGCCTGCCGGCTGGGGCCAACATCCGCCTCACGCTCGGGAGACCATGTCTGTGCACTGGATTCTGGAACACAATCAAAACGACTGCTCACACTGGCTTTCAAAAGGAAATTAAATAAATATAGTAGTATTCAATAGAGAGCCGATTTTTAAGGTAGTTAATTGATGACACTATTTTCAGTAATAAACCCCTGCCAACGTGTCATTAAGTGGTCAGTTGTATTTTACTGTTTAGTCGTGAACCTGTACCTAATAATCGAGATACGTTACAAAGTTGTGTGTCAAATTGTCAAATGTTTTTGATTAGGGTACACATCTTTGAATCAGGTCACTTTAGCCTATGCGGTTCTCTCTCCTACCCTCCACAACACATTGCAAGTCTCCATAGTTCGCGAGTTGCAATTACAATGATTCTTGTACATTGTCTATTGGACTTGGAGCCGACTTGGAACCCCCCCCCTCGCAGCGGCTTGTGGTGGTAGTCCGTGGGGGTATCTCCGTCCTCCTTTTCCTGAAAGAGGAGAACTACCGACCTACTTCGCGAGGTAACCTCAGCTAAGTTAACCGACAACGGGTTGTGGAAAAGATGAAGAATATGTAAATTATGTAACCTAAAATCGATTTATATCTGATTACTATCAATATACCGGTATATCGGTTACTACCAACCGTCATCTGAATCATGCATGATGCTTGCCATAAAGTAGCCAACGGACGTTCACCGCTAGAATGCGTAAATTGTTTCTGGCGGACCTCATAGCTTCTTCGGCATTCAAATCGCCCAGAACACACGGAGTACAAGCGACGTAACGATTTCTGCATCCATACTTCCTATTTTCGAGTTCATTTCTGCTAACATTTTCAAAATAAAGCTATTGGAATCCACGTTGACTGATGATAATTCTATCAATTCTTTATCCCGTAGAATTGTTCTGTTTCCTGCAATGGTTCTCCCTTAGGGTTAATAATCGCTTCTGCTTCCATATTGTCCTCCCCAGTAATATCGTTTCCTATTCCCTCCTCATACAATTCAGTGCAATTTCCCAGTGCTTCTACATTCTTAGACCGTGATTTCCTCCGCCTAGTCTCTATGATATATAATTATTTCTAACTTAATTTTAATAATAGCAATTTTAACTTATATTGTACCAAAACACTAACTTGACCAAAATGAAATGGTTTGGCAATACTTTTCTTTTGTTTTTTTTTAATTCTAAGCTGATTATCGTGTCAATCCACGAATTTCAGATTTCTAATGATTGATTTGGTCCAACTTAGCGCCATTTTGAAACATGCCCGACGTTGACTGGTGCCAATTTGAAACATGCCCCGTCTTTCTATTTAAAAACAATCCCCACTTGGAGCGACATTTTGAAAAATAATTATTACTGATAAATGTGTTTTAAGCGACAAGAAAAGTTTACACTTGAAACCTAATGATTCCTACGTAATTTAAATATCTCTCCTTACAAAATTATGTTGTGCTAGCTCAATTAATTGGGGTTCGAAGTTCATAGTTGTTGCTACTTACTCTGTAACCAATTATTCAATCTTCCATCCATACGGAGTGGCGAGGAATCTGAAAATCTTATTATAACGCTGGATTGCACGTAACGAACAATGATAATCTGCATTTTTCAACTTAACAAATTAGAATTTATATATCAACTATGATTCTGTTGCAAGTTAAAACATTATTACATCGATATTCAAAAATGAATTGATCTTTGGTCATGACCAGTTTTCTCTATATCACAATAGTTATAAAACCTTGTTATTCATTCGTGGGTCTTCGCGCGCTCTTCACTTCTTTGTTCGATGGTGCCCCGTAAACATTCTCCGTCGACGCAGTAGAATCTTGCTTCTGGATAAAGTCCTCGCGTAATTTCCGTGTTCTGGTTCCAAATTCTACCGGCGATACTATTATAATCCGTGACTTCCTTCACTTGCGTCACGAGTGGATGCCTAGACACGTATTTATTTCCAACAAAAACTTTGTATCCTAATACAAGAAACGATAGTTAATTTTATACAACTGTCAAAAACAGTCTTTTCTCGACCTGGTAAAATATATCAGGAGCCGATCCGCTCATCACCGCGTTGCTGGTGCAAATGAATGTTCTTCTAAAAACTCGAAAGCATCCGACTTCCATATCTTTGTCTTACTTTTGTCTCTCAAAACAATGCTTATTCCGCCTCTGCTCTGTCAATTTCAATCTAATGAAAATGATCCTTAACGTCGGTTGCTTATTTGTCATATAGCGACCCCCTCGCGATCGTCTATTGACATCCCTATATTCTATGTCATATAAAATGACATCTCCATAATAAAAATGGTTCGTAATTTTGGTATATCCCAATGTGCAATGTTCCCTTTAAAAGCTGCTCTCTTTTAATAGGATGTACCAAACCATCTCCTTCTCTTTTCTTTAATACGTTTCATTAAAATATAACATACAATTGTTAACGCCGTAGCATCAATGTTTGCTAGTACAAGGCCACGGAGCCACTGCCGTCCGTTGGCGTTCGTTCCCGTGTAGCTTGCCAGTCAACGGACGTGAACGACGTATGTTTTGCGACTCTAATGTACCGCTAGCATAATCGCATCTTGTCACGACCCTCCTATACGATCTTAGAATAAACCAAATTTTTCAACAAAAGAATTTTGTCTCTCGCGTGTCCCACTCACCCCCTGTCATGTGTGAGCCCTACCCATGACGTCAGGGGCTTTTCCTTGGCGTGGGTTTGACAAGCAATTGGGCATTTCCGTCTCTTCGTTCGACTTCCTGTGGCCGAGAGGCTTATGGCCGAAAATACCTCGTGGTGTTCTGTGCCGCTACACATGCGCCACCTGAGTGGAGCTACCCCGTGGGCACATAGCGACCCTTTTAAAAACCTAATACAGGCACAAAAGAAATTAACCAAGAAAGTGAAGACATAGTAGCCGGAAAAAACATAAAAATCCCGCGCGAAGAGGGCCGCGGACGGCGGCCCCACACGTAACGTGACTGCTGAGGCGGGAGCGGTGTATGCACCTCATCAATGGTTGAACCGAACAGATGACTGTCCGAGGCGTTCGCGGCGGCGACACGCCATCGCCTCTTGAGGGCTATGGCCATGAAACGGAGTCTTTCCGTGACGAATCCGCGCTCCTCGTCATCAAGGTTATCATAATGACTGCGTAAGGACTTCAAGCAGCGGCACACTACTTGGTCTCGCTTGCCCACATCAGCGTTGGTAGCTTGTCAGTATACAAATTCCCACGCACGTTCGATGTCGAACTTCGAGTCGCACGCTTGTGATTGGCTGCTGGTCGGTTGGTGCAGGAGTCGCTGCAGCGCGGAGGAAAGCCATCGCTTGAGAACTGTCATTATTTTCGGTTAGGGAGGTGCTTTCGTAATGAAACTCTTACAAACCTTGCACAATACATTCCTTCGTTCCAATCAATGTCCTGTGGTACATAACCAATAAACAACTTCAAAGAGAAGTATACATAGAACCAATTACAAATTAAATTTACTTCATTCAAATTCTTTTCCTAACACCAAAATGCCCCTTGCACCAGCCACTTTAACTTTGAAAAGACTAGCATTGTTCTTACTATAATTAAATCCGTCTCCCAAAAGATGTGTTCCGTCGCCCATACTCTAGAGAAATGTTCATCGCACGTCTTACTCTCTATCTTGCTTTCTTTTTTTTTACCAAATTAACAACAATAATCATAGAGATACCCAGTGTGGATATACTCAATCACAAACAGGGTTATGATAGTGTGCAAATTAATAGTTACTTGTAACTTCGAACCGCTATCGATTATAATACATACATGAATTTGATTGATTGATTTTTTCGTGTTTCCGGTTGCGTCAACTGCTTCAGTCATTAGTCCCGTTAGTGTAGTGCACGTTTTTTCTCGGGAGATGGCGGTGATCTTCCCCCGCTGGATGGTGAGATCAGGCACCGACCTACCGTCGACTAATGAGGTTTCCCCCTAACCAGGACTCTCCCACCAGCGGTGCACGCCTCAGCAGGGAGAAGCTCTGAGCTCCCAACCGGTCTCCCGGAATATGTGGTAATGTAGTGCATGTTAGTGTGTGTGTGTGTGTGTGTGTGTGTGTGTGTGTGTGTGTGTAACGGGAGAGGATAGGACAAGGAAGAGGAAGAACAGATCGCGCGCGGTCCGTGGCCCGTTTGGTAGGGTACTGCTTCGGCATTCGCCTGGTGTTGGTCGGAGAAACCACGGAAAACTACCGATCAGAGCAGCCGGCCGCTAGAATTCTCCTCCAGGCAGCGACTGAATTCGACCTAGCTGAAAAGCTAGTGTCGAACATCTTGGCGCCGTCAGGACTCGAACCTAGGACCTCCCGGTCAGAGGCGCTGCATACATACATGAAACTAATACTCACCTGTAAAGTGGTAATCTCACTAATCTGGTTAAATAAATAAAAAAATACATTTTTGAGGTATTCAAGTAGTGTCGTATTGTTGGCTGACGATAAGGCGAAGCGAGAAGGGGGTCATCGATGCCGACGTGGAGGATGATGCTCGTGGTGTATTCTTCGTGTTGATAGGCTTTACCATAATGGAATTGATGCGTGGTGTTTGCGATTGCGCACCTCGGACTGAACGTGAATTTTGGCTTCTCGAGTCATCTCGTTAACGATTTTTAAATTCAATTACAGTATTTTACTTGAATTATTTCTAGATGTTCTTTTCAAGCCAATAAGTTAAAATATTTTTCAATTAATCGCAACTTTTTTAGGAGAAGAAAATCACGCGTCCGTTTTGTTGACTGGCAACTATGCATCCGCATGATGGTCCCTGTTGAAAACCCACAAGCGTGTACAGATATGAGAACGTAGGATAAAGGTAAACTCAACATTTATGCTGAACAACTACATCTATTTCCGTTATACATAAGGTAACTATTGTCCATCCTGAACGGAGACGTCTCTAGACTCAGCCTGCTGCGAAGGCGAGCGGTGCGTCAACGGCGGTGCAAACATGCAACACGTGCAACATCTACACACGTTGCTACACTATTCAGAATACGGTTGGAACCAGTTCGAGTTGCCTAAAAGAATGGTATCCACAAAGGCGTGTAGCCGTGTAATACTGATGGATCTATGAGGTCCTTCACGTGCAGTTACTTAACTGAGCTTCCGGGTTGCGCCACTCGGGCAAAGCATTGGTATTCAGCACTGGATGTATTCAAACAAGCGGCCCACAGCAGAGCAGAAAGTTTTTATATAATCGCAGAGCTTGTAGGTCTCTTTTATCAGCTAACGGCCCGAGTCACTGCCCGGACGCGCTTCCGCCCCACGGGCGCTTTCTCCTGCGCGCGCACCTGTACGGGCGAGAATTCCAAGAAGTGACTGCGGCTTGTCGGCTGTACGGCAACTGGTACAAACAAACAATCTGCCGTTAATTGCAGAACAGAATCAAATGCTCAGTAACTATTGGCTTGGGCCTATCCCCCAACTCTAATGCGCTTTCTGATCTGAATTTCGCGACGTTGGTCGCTGTGTAGAAGACGTTAGTCGTAGAAAGAATCTCTTGCGAGCAGCATATAAGCACTTCCGGCTCCGTGTAGCGCTGTTACACGTAATATCGTTAAAGTTTCGTGTAGAGCGATTAGCTATTACCGATCATTAAATCGATATTGTTCACTTCAAGTGTAATTATTTTAATTGCTACGAGTCGTAACCATTGTCTTTCGGCTCTGTGTAGTGTTCTTACACGTGCAATTATGTGAACTGCCTTGTGTTTGCAAATCAATGTCTGTTATGAACTGTACCTGTGTGAATCTGTCTGTAAGTGATAAGTGACCAAATATTAAATTGTTGTGCAAAGTGATACCACGACTTATTGACAGAAGGTCCTTACCGCTAAATTTCCTTGAACTGAACTATCGAACGGAGCGGACCGGAATGTACAAAAAAACAACATCAAAATACAGTCCACTCTTTCCCAAGTACAAACCAGCTCGTTCAGGCGTTGAGGAGTAGCTGTGGAGATATCTGGAGCACTCCCATCCGAGCAACACAAACGCATGTTCGCGCCACTGCTAGCACTACAGAGTATTAAATGGTCCCCTTCACTCCAGGTCACTAGGAATCGCCATTGAACCTAGCTGTTCACATGCTGTGCGGTGCCCGGCGCCAACTACGCTGCGGCGTGACTCACGAATCGTTCCTTTCCCACGATCAGAGACGCTGGTCGGTGGCTATGTGTCAAAGTCTGGGGCACTTCGCAGTGGCGCTGGCGAGAGGCTCTGTGTCAAGTCCGAAATTGCTTACGTGCTTGGGTACCGATCCCGTGTTCTGTACGAAGTTCTGCACGTGTGTGACTAACTCCTGATGTCTGCTGGCGCCTAGGATGGGAAAGCTGGGGCAACTAGCCCCAGGCCCCGAATTTGTACCATAAAAGCAAAAAGTATATAGTCTAATTCAAATTAACCGCTGTAAGATAAATGTACATGTAAGCTTTCGCAGCTCGTGTCAATGACTTTTTGGCTGTCCGCAACGCGGTGTCACTGCCCTGAGGAAGCCTGCGACATGACAGGCGGAACGTCGGCGTTTCAGACCACTACGCGGTGTCACTCGGACAGCCAGGAACTCGCAGTAAGTTATTTCTGTCCCACGGAGAAGCGAATTCCGTTGATGTACTTGCGAGGGGGAGGAAGTTCTCATCGAAATAATCGGGTCCCCACTTCCGCAACCTCCTCCTTTTCTCTGAACGCCCCTGCTGAACCTTGGAGAAGATTACTCCGCGACTTCCGAATGTAGTCTGCATTCTCCTTCTTGTCTCCATCCCTTACGCATACTTTGCTGATCGCGTAGATGCAGTCACTCATATGCCTGGTGGTACATTGCTCTGCAAGTGCACTCGTGTCTGGGCGCAGATCGTTGTGTGCGAGGCGGGCTGATGAAACAGAAATATTAACTAGTGGTGCAACACAATGGCACAGACTTTTTCGTTCTAGTAAGTTTTGTAATTTTTTGGTCTGGGCTATCTTAACGGTCTTGTAACGATAATCCTTTTTCCAGCTGTCATCTATAACCGTCCCAATTCAATTTTTCTTAACTTCTCAATTTTTCGTTTTCCTAACAGTAGAATCGAATTACTACTTTAAGAATATTAAAGAAGAGTAAAACCTCATCATAAATGAAAATTGTCCTTGAAAACTTAGAAATCGTTTTTAAGAAAATATCGTTTGAGCAGTACTGCAAATGCAAAATTTGAAGCTCTTTTTTAAAAAAACCTTTTTGAGTATTCGAAAACCTTCATTTGAAGAAGCACATGTACTTGTAAATGAAATAATATGAACAAATGGCCGCGACTGTAAATATTTACAACCTGAGAAGCTGGTGGAAAAAATTACATATGCGTAATTTTTGGAACAAAAGAATAGAGAAAAACGGTGCAAAATGGCATCTCATAGAGTATATTTAGCACTATTTTTATCAAAAATGTTAAGAAATAATTTGGAGCAGTTTTCAGTAAAATCTTGCTTTCCTTATTTTTAATACTGCATACAATATTGCTCGAAAATCCTAAAAATGTACAACTTAAAAAAATGTATGTGGCCTTAATGAAAGAATTAACTGTAATGAAAAAAATTGCTCTTGAAGAAAAATTCGCTATCTTCAGGTTGTAATAGTATAATCAACCGAAAATATTCCAACTTTGAAATTTTCGAAAATTCCAAGGTAACAGTAGAAAACGGACCTACGGTATTTGCATAGCTATATTTTACTCTACTCTTTCAAAAAAATTGAAGAAAAAAATTTGGAGCCATTTTTGAGAAAATTTTTAAAATGTCCTGGGAGCTTCTTGTAAAGTACCCCCAAAATTTAAAGAATTGTTTTTTTTAATGCGGAGCTTTGAGTCGAGCCAGATCGTCCGGGGAATATCTCTTTTGCAAAAATCCTACGTATGGTTTAGACGCTAGTGGTTTTCACAGATGGAAGGCCTGAAGGACGGCCGGCCAGCCAGACCGACGAACGTTTTGCGTCGTTCGATTATTCGGTATCAAGGACCCAGAAAACAAGGATCCTGGCTATACGGGTTAGAAGATTTTTTTCTTACTTAGGCACTGTATTTATCCACTATTTCGTTATCAGTGCCCGGCAGTGAGAGGTTTTCTGCCGAAATTTTGCCCTTATTACCCGCAGAATTACATAACTTCCTCTCCATTGCGTAAGCGATAGCGTGAAAGTAAAAATACATCAAATGGGCCGTTGAATGTGAACAGAGAGCTCCTAATGTTTACATTACTCTTCATTGTAATTAATAGAAAACAAGTATGCAATTTGAGTGATGTTACAATAATCTCCAATTCATTATATTGATGTAATTTTGTTTTGAATAATTATGCTCAAAATAATATTTAGCAATGCCTGCAATATTACATGATACACTAATATATAAATATTATTTTAAAATCATGAAATAAATAAAAGTTTTAAAAAGTAAAAATTCCAAAATATTATTAAAATAAAACAGATTCTCTTGAACGTTTTTTTGTTTTTAAGATCGCATCAACATCTAGGCCATTAGCGACCACTAATGGAGTTAATGTTATGGTAACTGTAAGTATGAAATGATGTGATAATGATAAGGGGTGAAAGGACGACCACAAATACAATCATGCCCGAGGCGGGACTCAAACCCGCGACCCTTCGGTCCGAGATCCCTACGACACTACTGCCTTAGCGATCTCGGCCCCCGGATCGGCCCTCTTGAACTTTATTGTCGACAGTACACCTAATTAACTTTTAGACCCAAGTATATCAATTATTCATCTTCCTAATTTTTGTAAATTTCATTCGCAAAAAGACCTAGGGAGTCTCTCAAAATGCATTAACCCATCCCGGAAACGGGAAACCGCAAAAAGAGTACGCCACGCTTAGCCTAATAACGTCGGCAGCGAAGAGTTCATGACATCGTTAAGTATTCCCTGCGGATGGCGTGTTTTCCGCGGACAACCTCCGACAATTTTCATGAAGCAGGTCCTTAATAAAAGGCTTCACAAAGAAAGCAAGGCGAGGGGAGTCCTCTGGGAGCGAGGAGCGGGGCTGGGGGCCTCTCTGGAACGGCGAAAAGTAGCGTCGCGATGACAAAACTGTTTTAACGAGGGAGGAGCGAAGGAGGCGGCCTGGCGGACGAGGCTGCGATTTAAGCGCTCGCTCGCCACAGAGCGCAGGACGAGCCCTGTCATCAACCCCAGGAAACATCCGTCAGTTTCAGATTCAAACCGGAAGGCGATATTATCAATGATCCGCCCAATTTTATCATACCCTTCTCCTATCTGGGCCTCAGCCGGCAAATTGAACATCCAAAAAATGCAGATTTTCCAAAATAAATTCCTCCGAACCATCACTAAAGCTCCATGGTTTGTACCTAACTCCTAGTTACATAACGAACTCGGCATTACTCCTATCTCCATACATTTCTCCCTCCTATCCTCTCGCTTCTATCCTAAAATTCCCCAGATTCCCTCAGCCGTACACTTCAAAATCGGAAAACAAAATCCTCATCACAATAGACTAAAGCGAAAACTACCGCGACAGTTCTTCGACCCTCCTTGATTATCATGTACCCGATGTGGCTTCTCACATTTAATTCACATGTACTCAAAGTATTCATGTCTATATTTTGTCTTAATCAATGTTAACGTAATTCAATGTAACATCACTGTATCGTACTCGGATGCTGAGGGCCTTCGGGCCAAGCAGAAATAAATGAAAAAAAAGGAAGGCGATATTTTATTCTTCTCGATGTGTACTAAATCAACAGGAGGTCGCGAAAAGGGATAGAAAGATAAGAAATAAATAATTATCCTTCACTTAAGAATCTATTTCCACGGCTTAAAAATATATCACACTCTTTATTTCTGCACAATTAACTCTAAGAAGTTCTCAATTAACTCTAAGAAGTCTTTCTTGTTTATCTTCTTCTACTTTTTCTTCTTCTTCTTCTTCTTCATCATCATCATCATCATCATCGTTATACTCATTTTCTTCATATCACGTTTTAGAGTATTTAATCAATCCAGACTTCTATATTTCGTCTTGACCGTCCAGGACCTCCTCTTTCAACCAGTAGATAACGGCAAGTCTCTGTGGGATGACTGCACTCTGTCAGAGGTACTACATGAAGGGAAGCCAATTCCCATAGGATATAGGAAGTTCAAAACAAAATCCCTTGCTTCTCCAGGTTGGGGGTGGGTAAGAATCTTGTATCAGCCTTGCGTAAACACCGATTACTCACAATCTTCAGGGAAAGAGGAAACAGACTAGTACTAGAAACACATTTTGTGAGTAAATAGGCTATGCTTAAGTTCTGGGAAAAGACTAGCTCAACCGAAGCAGCGTTTTATCAGCGCCTCTAGTATCTGGCTCTTAGTACAGATAGACTCGTAGGTATTTATGACTTAGATATATATATAAATAAGACTCTTAGATAACGTAACTTCCATTATCTATGCATATCTTCTAGAATTCAATGGGAAATATATATTCAGTGTGGAATATAATATAATCAAATTATTGTTCTCCATGTTGACGCGGCAGGAAGTATTATTGCTTGACGAAGGGCATGATGAGGGATAAGACTAAAATAGCTGCTGCTATTGCCGATTTACCCTTGAAAATATATTTTATTATATCGGTGCGAGAACCGATTACCAACAACATTATTTTTTTTATCCACCCACTTCTTCCAAAACATGTCAAATATACCCAAACTAACCCGCTAAGACTCTGTCAAAACCCAACTCGCAGAACCCACATTAAAAATAAATTTCCTTTCCATACATTCCTAAATAAATTCTCATATCTCGATCCAAAGTAGAGATATTGTGCAAATATATCTCTACCACACTAGTAGTAATGTAAGTTGAATTTTAAGATTATTTGTAAGTTAATTGTCAGTAGATATAAGCAACTATAACAAATGTAGAGTGTATTAACACTGATCTTTGTATTATTCTATCCAAAATAAAATAAATAAATAAATAAATAAATAAAAAACATCGGGGCGAATATTTTGCTACCAATCCTTTCAAAAACGCTCATTTTCTTTCTGTATTCAAAATTCCAGTAGTATATGGCTCAGGAACGGAATCACAGAATTTTGAAAACATGCACAGAATCCACTTCTCCCCATAGCACGTCACACACAGTTTTTAACTGTTTTGTGTTAAAAATAAATCAAAAATAAATAAAGCATTAGGCATGTGAAACTGCGTTCCCACCAGCTATTCTCCTGCACGAGAAGCCGGGCGCTTCTGCGAGCACGGCCAACTTCCATTAACTGCTTTCTCATTTCCCTGGCCAAATCCAGAAAAGGGTGTACACGCGCATGCTTAAGTGGGGAATATAAGCGCAAAATGTGCTCGAAATACCACGAAGCATAGAGCCTTCTGCATACTTATGAAAATATTTTTCCGCGAAGTTTTCTAACAAACGAGATTTTAATTATATTTATATACTTCTTTAAGTTATAATTTATTTGCTATACACACTTTTGCTAAAAAGAGATACGTTTCACTGGAGAATTCTTTCCTTATTTTCTTTTTGTTTTTACTAAATTATTTATTTTTTTGTAAATAGCAATATGTGAAATAACGTAATAAGTTTCTATACGTTAACAATTCTATCTTAAGGGTGAACACATAGAGTATCGCCACGTAAAATGAGGCATAAACTTAACAAACTTAACACACACTTTAACAGACAAAAACTTCGTTATATCTCCTAACCTAAATATACAAAATTAATACACATTTTTCACTCTCAAGAAAACATGATTACAAAATAGAGATCCTTTACATTCAAAATGTTTAATTGTACTCTAAAATGACAATTTTACATTTTACTTATGCACGATTTCATTTTAATGAATCATTTCTTTGCTTTAGTAGATCAAATGGGAATTATATCGCTTTGGGGGCAATAACTGTCAACGAACTTCTCTAAAAGAAAGCCATGTGACAGAGATGTTCCGCTATTCCGGAGCAATTTGTCAAACCCTTACTTTTAAATCGCGCTGCATTTGCTCTCGAGGCAGTGCCCCAGAATTCCAGTTAGCTAGTTACCTTGCCTGCGACCTTCACGTGTCTGTCGTAACTGCCCAAAAAGAAGTAATCGCAAGAAGAGCAAGATGAAAGGAAATTCTTACTTATTGTTGAGATTTTAGAGTAACATAGTAACGTTGTCGGTAGTGTTCTATTAAAATAGAGTAGCTTCAGCTTTCTTGAGGTCATTATTTATCCTCTTTGGATACACTAGGAGTGAAGGAATGAAACAATGAAGTGGACTGAGTGAAATTTGCTTTGCAGTGAAGCACATGCTGCGAGCACGACCCACGAGTCGAAAAGTGCGGTTACGTGTGGTTACGCTCAAAGTGTAGCCAAGCACAAAGAGTAATGGCACGCGGGATACCAAAGAATGATGATTACAAATGTATGAAAAAATTGTTTTAAAAACAAATATTGACTCTCGAGTAAGTAACAAATGCCGTCATGCCAAGAAATATCGGTGACTAGGTATTTAGGAAGGGTTTTAAGTTAAATCTAATACTCTGTGTATTAGAATATCAGATAAACAGGCGGACATGCTTAGATGCTTTAGAGAATAAATCCATATAAGTAAGCGGATGTACTGGTCTTCCCAATTGAAACTGTTACTTATACGAGTAAAACTAAGAGTCGTCTCAGAAAACATGATTGTTAAGACGTGTAATATAGTGCGTTTATTCAATGTATGGGCTTACGGATATAAAGCGGTTGGATAATTTAGTCAGCGGTCTCCGAAAATAGCTCGCTCTTGGAACAAATTCTCATTAAACTTATATGTGGTTGTGAACGATACACTTACATACTCTTCCTCCGGTGGTTTAAAGTTTGATAGATTCTGCAATAGTAATACCGACGAGAGAGTGAGAAACAGAGGGAGATAACAAGGGTAAATAATAGGATTGTATTGCCCAACCTGATAATGAAATGAAGAATTTAAGGAAATGAATCATTAATTAAAAGAAAAGAAAAGAAAATCTTCATGAAGAAGTAATACTAGGGAAACTTTAATATGTGAATGAAGCAATAAAAGTTTTCTTCAAGGAGAGTTAATTTTAACGAGTAATTTTTCCTTGACAAGAACGTTAATATCTAGTTACATTTGCTTTCACACTTTATTTCAGAGACCCAGTGTGGGCATATTTTGATGATAAATTTAATTTTTTTAAATGGACCTACTTTAAATGGCAGTTTTATGTTACTTTCTTTTTCGTCGCTTTTATCATTTCCCTCGCTTTTCGACAGCCAGCTTAGTTGCCACTTTTTGTGGATTAATTAAATCTCAGCAACGACTTTCAGCAGGCGGCTCCGTTTCCATAGCTACACGCTGCTTTTTTCCGGCAACCTCTATTCAACTACTCAAATTACCTTTCCTTCCGTCCTTAAGTAAAACGTATTTCATAGGCTACGATTTCTCCCTGAAGACATGGTTAGTGCTTTGGTTTCATTTGGAGCACTATCACAATCAATCAGTATTAAAGAACGGTCTTGGTCTGCAATGTTTAAACTTGTGCTTAGAGCCCGTTACAAGAATACTCGCTTCCGATCATCAAGGTGACAAGAGCAGAATGTCCAGATTGCTATGTGCGAGAATGCTCGTTACGACACGACCATTATCCACAGCGAACAATACCGATACTCTATCTGTTATCGGGATGTGCCCTCTACTTCGGGGAGCAAATAGGCAACGATTGTAAGAGTAGTCGCCAGATCTCATCCGCCCCCCAATACCCGGTGTGACCAGAGCCAAATCGTTCCCAATTGTCATCGACGCCCTTGGCGCGTAGGATCCAAGCAATGACCATATCGTCAAGAAGATCTCCATCAGAACTGTCGTGATTATATTTCCAAGTCAATGATCGGTTTGGGCATGATATGTATACTACGCACACCCAGACGCCCCCTGAGAATTAACAAACGACTCCCGTCTTTTGATTGCTGCTAAAGACAGTGACTCGAGTTCTTCAGAAACGTGCGATGATGCCTTGTGTCGAGCACAATTTTCTCTATCCGCGCCAGACAATGAACGAAGTTAATGGCCAGTTTGTTCGATTCCGATGGAAAAAATCAACTTAACATTGTAATGTACATTTATTTAAATATATTATTTAATCGGTTATTACAAACCAAGCGGGTAGAATGAATTATCGTGTCAACCCTTTTCTTAACTATTTAAATTTAATGCAAACTGTGGCACAAAAGCGTGCTGCTTAGCAAGCATCATGAATTTATTAGAATTTTGTTCAACATTTCGTAAGCTGCCACGCTGCCGAGCGACGCCTCCGCGACGATGCCGTCCCGCCCCTAACTCCATTAGCTCGACCACCTGTACTAGGACCGTATGCAAGTTGGGACCAAATAATTCTGTCTCGCGAAACTTACTTTCTAATGCTACATGTAAATTGAGGACGAAACCAACCTAGGTAAGGAAAAGTACTGAGCAGATAAGCGCGTTAAGGAAACCGCCGTCCTCAAGTTGCTGTCCAGCTTTTCCTTGTGCCTTATTGAAAATCTTCGAGACTCGCTTCTGTTCAAAATGAAAAGCAAAGATAGCACTAGAAGAGAGTCTCAAGTTTATGTTTAGCGTTATAGAATATTAGCTGAGAAAAAGAAAGAATATAAAAATGGTAAGATAATAAGTAGAATTCAATCAATCAATCAATGATTCAATTGAATTGAAACCAACTTAAAACAAACCATATTTTGCAAGAAAAATACCATTCGTAGGTCTGAAAAAAAAGAGTAGCGAGTTGTGTTATAAAAATAATGGCTACGAAAATCTTCTTCGAAAGTCAAGTGTCACCTTTCACAGTTACCTGGAAGGGGATGAGGTAGTCTGTGCCGAATTTGCGTGTGCCCTTCTCTGAGTCGGTCTCCAATTTACTTAGTTAAATTCTCATTTTCTTTCTGGTTCCCCATTTACATACGCCGGGTACTAGGCTAGGAAGCCCATCATCATGCCTGGTGATACAAAGCAGCCCAGCGAACCACTGCGACCAACAGCTGTCCAGTTCCCAAAGTCCCGGAGAGAATTCTGCCCGGCGCGGATCGGGAAAATCATGTGACGCCCTAGTTTGAACCGCCCCCGTTTTGGTGTTCACCACCCCAGCCACACGCGAGACGTGGTACGGGGAAGCTAGCGTTATAAAACCAATGTATGTTTGTTTGTTGTTGTTGGGTTTCTTCATTTTATTTTATTTTATGAGCTATATCCGTTCCTTCTACTCAATACACAGATTAAGGCATTCAAAAATGTTTGAACATTACAGGACGTGATAAGGGTGGTAGGGTAACAATAAGAAGCCTTTATCTTCAGTCTACATTAATCAGTTATATCCAGTCAATAACTGTAATCTGAGATGATAGTTTTTATCCCTTATTTTCTGCATTGGAATGCTGCAACCAAACACCCTTTCGTCTTCTACGTAGAGCATACTTGAATCATTACTTTTTTGAACTTTTTAGATCCTTCACTTTTACTGAAGAGAATCAGAAATTTCTCAGTACGGGCCCTCTTACCTATAATTCAATTTGTCCCTTCCCAAGCTCTTTCAGAAAGTTTGCAACATAAATGGCATTAATGAAAGATGCTAGGCATCGGAGAAAAAACCGTAAATTTGTTTCAAGGTTTGATCAGTTACTGACGTGAAGTAGTTTTCAAATTAAGCAAATATCAAACATTTTTCTTGTGATTGGATTCAGTTTTATTGTAGTTTCTTTAATATAAAAATCTATTGTTTGCAAAAAATAACAAAACTCATTATTCTGGCGTATTGGCATTAGTAGAATACATCTAATTGCTGGAGCTATTTTTGTCGTACACCTACATTAAAATTTACCCAAGGAGAGACTTAAGATCCACACTGAGAAAAAAATATTACTCCACTAACGTTACTTATTAGAAACATGTCATTTGTTAACGTAGGATTGAAATAAACTTTGTGAAAATACATAAATAAATTATAATAAATATAATAAACTAAATTGTTTTAACAGGCTGTGACTAATGGAAAAGAAAAAACTACAAAGTACCATATACTTAAAAAATGTAGTTATTATAAATGTAAAGAAATTATTCAAATTTTCTAAATCTTTTTTTTTTTTTTCATGTTGGAACATTTCTGGAATGTTTGCTTCATGTCAGTAGAAAAGCCTTAGAATTAAAATCATTACATTATGTAGATAATGTTGATGTAGAATTGTTTCTCTACAATGAAATGCTTACTGATTAGATGACGTTGTGCCGTATTGTTCCTTTCACCATGTTTGTTACCATCATTTTTAATAAAGGAACTCGGAATAACTTACCTGTAAAAAAGAAAAATGAAACATTAGATCCGAAATAAAATGTTATCTTAAATATGACTACTTAATATTTAATAAAACATATTTTATTTCAGAGTGCGCACATAATTGATACAATTTTATAAACTTCTCTAAGCATTTACTGAATTCAAAACTTTCTGCGGAACCTTTAACCACAATTATCACACGATAGAGCTTTTACAGAAACAGCTTTCCGTTTACAATTCCACATTGGTCGATTGTACCTCCAATGGCATGCCAAAAATAACTAGTGGTGCACAATAGCACATACTTTCTCGCATTTAGTAATAGTTAGGTCGTATATTAACTATACCACAATTTCTCTCCGAATTAACACACCTGTCTTCATTTTTGGTTAAGCTCATTAGAAATCGTACATCTGGTGCAAAAACTAAATATTTTCAAGCATACATCAACACAAACAAAATTATAACTGCTTTTCATACAGGTAAATCATGTCCCAACAATAAGACACCATTCCAAAAACTAGCACCCGAGTCATTATTACTGAGACATTGCTACATTCCAATCTAATATTCTCTGAAGGTTTCAAATAATTTCTAAAATAATAATGTGTCAATGTATTACAAAAATCGGTAGCGGTAGCTCAGTGCATCAACTGATGTCACTGCAGTGCCTCCGACCGGGAGGTCCTAGGTTTGAGTCCTGACGGCGCCAGGATTTTCGACACTAGCTTTTCAGCTAGGTCGAATTCAGTCGTTGTCTGGAGGAGAATTCTAGCGGTCGGCTGCTCTGATCGGTAGATTTCCGTTGTTTCTCCGATCAACACTAGGCGAATGCCGGAGCAGTACCCTACCAAAGGGGTCACGGACCGCGCGCGACCTGTCCTTGCTCTTCATTGTCCTCTCCTCTCATCTTACACACACACTTACACTAGCATGCACCACACTATCACATATTCCGGGAGACCCGTCGGGAGTTTAGAGCTTGTCCCGGCTGGGGCGGTGCCCCGCTGGTGGGAGAGTCCTGGTGAGGGGGAAACCCCACTAGCCGACGGTATGTCGGCGCCGGATCTTGCCATCCAGTGGGGGAAGATCACCGCCATCTCCAGAGAAAAAAACATGCACTAATGACCAAAGCAGTTGACGTGCCCGGAAACACGAAAAAATCAATCAATCAATCATGTATTACAAAAGCCCGAATGTAAGAAACGAACAGAGAAATATGAAATTATATACAAATTCAAACTTACGAAGCATCCAACTGCCTGGAATTATGTTCAAAAACCACAGTAAACTCGGAGCGATGAAATGATGTTTTTGAAAATGTCTCAGGGACTTCATGTACAGTAACCCAAAATTAAAATATCGGTCTCAAATTTAAGGGGACGCGACATCAGCCAGATTGATTGAGGAATATCAATTTTGGAGAAAATCATCTGAACGGTTTAGTCGCTAGCTTTGTTTAGAAACTACTGTTTGTTGACGGACCGACGTTTTGCCGTCTATCGATTTTTCGGTATCGAGGACCTACAAAACATAAATTTTAGCTTCACCGCGAGTTAGAGGTTTTGTTTCAAATTTAGCTTCAGGATTTATCCTCTTTTCCTTTGCCAGTGCCCTGTAATAAGAGGTTTTGCTGAACATTTTCTGTTTTTTTTGCGCAGCTTTACATAACTTCCTGTCTAGCGCGGAAGCGGTAGCAAGAAATTAAAAATCGGGAATGTCTTAAACAAACTTATTTAGAATCATGAATCGATGCGCCAATAAACAGTTATAATATTTTTTAGTGGAATGTAGTTGCAGTAAGGTACAAAATTTTTATATATTAGTATTCCATTTTTGATAACTTGAATATTTCTATGAAAACATATGGATGCACACAAATTTAGGGGATGTGGGATTAAAGAGTCAGCACACGTGAAATAATGCTACGAAATTTTGAAAATAATATACGAATGGTAAGTTTCGGAGAATGGCTGTGTTATGGAAAATAATATGCCAGTCTTCCTGAGTAAGAAGTGCCAAAATATTTGGACATTTGAATTTGCTGCTGGCTCATAAACTCAAGTGCCGTTGAATCAGGAAAATACACACATCAATAAAAACGTCTTAGGCCAACTTTTCGAGAATAAAGCAGTAAATCTTCGAAAATTCTGAAGCGAATGGAGCTCTAGAAATCATAATTTCACCGAATAGTAAAGAAATTATTATTGAAATCCTTTGGAATATACAGCAAAACAAATGTATTGGTATAATTTACACAGAAACGAAAAAAAAAATTTACAAACTACTTAATATTCTTGACTTTTTATTTCCCTAACAACTTAAAATGGCTAATAAATTACCGAAATATTTGGAAACATATGCTAAGAGTGTAAACAACGAGAGTTCTGTATCAGCGCGATTGCGCGTGTTCTCGCCCTCCGGAACAGCAGTGCACCGAATGATTCGGTTGAGACACAAATGTGTCTCTATGACCGAAGTTAATAGAGATGTGATTTTTTCATGTATATAAAAAGTCATTACTGACGACTATTTTGGACACATGGAGTTTAAAAAAGAAGAGATGATATTGCGAAAGATATCTAGTACGTGAAGTCGTAAAACATTGCAGGTTAATCACTTCTCATTGTGTCTTATTAATACGATATACCAAAAACGACAATATAATCTGAAAATGAGACCTCACACCAATACACCATTCTGTCCAAATCCTATATTTCAAGTCCATTCATTATGTGATGACTATAAATCACATTTATGTTTACTAATTCAATGAAGCATTTAAATAAACTGAACAATTGCATTGTTTGAAAGAAAGTTCCCCGATAGAAAATGTTGGTTTATAATCATGCAAAGATTAAGTTTCCAATATATGTATCTGCTGATATTTTTTAAAGAAAACAAAGATTTCATTTCCAATATATGAAACCGCTGATAATCAAAGATGGGAAAAGTTCCATGAAACAAAAAAAAGAAGACAGTGCTGGCACGAAGCACTTCGCTCACAGAATCTAAATCAAATTTAATTGCTTTATCATTTCTGCATTAGCTACCTCCCGCTCAAATTTAATTACACATTTGTAAGTGAAACCTTTTGTCATTTAAATGGAAATCCTTTCAGACAATCGTGGAATTTCTTATTCAAAACTCCCAGTTTTAAATCGAACGAAACTCGGTACTTGGTAGGAAAGTTACATGCTGCGGAACTGAACTTCATTCGAGTATTTACGTGCCAGTGAATAAAATTTATTATTTTGGGCAATATTCAGGGAGGTGCTGCGATATCAATCAATCCTTATTCTTATTGAAAAGTATATTTACACGAAGGGCAAAAAATACCAAATTCACTTTTACTTTTTCAAACTTACTTCGTAAGAAGGCAAAGTATTGTAATTGTACGCCGGGATATTTCCGGGACTGATAACGAAAAAGTGGATAAATCTTTGTTCATATATATAATGAATATATTGAAACGCTCTCCGTTTCTGTTAAATTATTTCTGCAACCAGTTTCCGAATTTATATCATTTTTGGGCGCCAGGAAAGGGTTGCGATTTTAAATTCCCGCAAACACATCTAAAGGGATATAATTATCCTACTAGCTCTGCCGGTTGGGTTCTTACGAAAATAATCGTCGCCGGTACTTACTTTCTTCCTAGCAAACGATCTTTCGATCCGCTCTCCATACGGAAGAAGCGAGGAATCTGAATTGATATATATATATATATATATATATATATATATATATATATATATATAGCAAATTACTTTCTCTAACAAGTGTATCAGAATCCATGTTTTGTGGTCCTTGATAGCGAAAAATCGATTGACGGCAATATGTCGGTCTGTCCCTCATTCAACCGATTTTCTTCAAAATTGATATTTACCAATGGATTTCAAAGAACACGCAGTTTGTTTGAAATTAATGCAAATTATTTTAAACAATTTTCAAAAATATTGTTTTTTCAAATTGTTTCCACAGAGAGAACAAAGGCGGTTTAAAAGAATGTGCATGTCACATTTTAGAACAAGTCTCTGAATTTTTGAAAATTTCAAAAGTTAGAAAATGTGCGAGAAAGTAGGTACTGTTATAGGACAACTAGTTAGTTGTATTTTTCGCCTTTCCTAACTATATTTCTTGCATCATTCTTTTTTGAGTTTCCGAATTTCGCCCTCTTCTAAATCGTATTTGTAAGGTTTGTTTTCAAATCTTTGAAAATTAATCACATTATTTTTTCCAAGTACAATTTTGGTCCAAATTTCTTATCCGGTAAAATACAAACAAAATAATACAGATAGAACCAAATACTGACATTTCTGACACCTAATTACATATTACATTTGTAATTTAAGATACATGAAACTATATTTTTAAAATTTTAAGACTTGATATTATATTTGTAATTTAAGATACGTGAAACTAATTTTTTTTTTAATTTTAAGACTTACTTACATCATCCTTGAGATATGCATAGACTATCCTTTACATATTCATTCAGATAAAGAATAAGTTTTTCTGGCTAATACAGCAATTCATACCTTCTACATTATTTTTAATAAATAAGTTTAAAAAGTACGTAATGTGAGCACTCTTAAAATAGTATTTTAAATGACTATCCTCAAAAAAATGTGATACCGATAATCGACGTCACCATCCAGTAACCACTAGCACGTTTTTATGCAATACTTTACGACATGATGAAACTAATCTGAAAAAGAAACGGAACAAAATAACATATCTTGAGAATTCTTTCACACCTTCGTATTCTGAGAATCCATTAGAAGCGAAAATACACGGAAGGGATTCCCCTTTATCCGTGACGTGGGAGGCAAAGAGAAGCTACCAGCAGAGACCGCTCCTCCGGCGCGAGCGACGCCTCGCCGACTTGTTTATGTCAGGGCGGCGCTCGTCGCCTCGCCTTCGGAGAAAGACAAGCGAAAAACCGACACCTCGCCCACCCCCCGCTGCCCGCCCGTCAGACGGAGACGCTCGACGACCGGCAGAGGCAGAGGCGGCAGCGGAGGTGGGGGTGGTGGAGGCCCCCCGCGGCCACGGCGATGGTGAAGGAAACAGCGCCGGACAGGAGTGACAGTCGAAGCAACGGTGTGGCGGAAGCAGGGGAGGCGTTGTAAGAGACGGGAAGTGGAGGGAGTGCAGACGGAGGTGAGAATAATGGTGGTCTCTGAGGCAGGGGTAAGGGCGACAGCAGAGCAGGACCGACGGGACAGGGCCAAGGACGAAACTTGGATGGGCGGGAAACGGGAAGGACACGGCGGCGAGGGTGGTGATAGATATAAAAAGATAGCAGCTTCATATGCAGCGACAGAAGAAGGAGAGGCGACGCTGAAAATGGGAACATGAGATATCACTGCGAATATTTCATTGAGTATTGCAATCCTACTACTACTCTGCATTGTCCTTCATTTTACTACGGATTCTAACGTGAAAACTGAAACACGAAGTACACCACCAGCTGTCGTACCAGTTTGTACGGATGAGGCAGCTGTGAGGTTGTGAAAATGGAACTTAAATTACAAATGTATTGAATATTGTAAAATGTCTCTTCTCCGGCAACAAATCTTCTGTGTATGAAGCCAATAAGCATCATATTCTTCAGGTAATTTATGCGAATGAATATGCTAACCAATTTTATCACATGATAGGAGACAAACCTCTTTTACAGCATTCAGGATTATTGTTTCCCGATTGAACTATTAACTTACTTGCGAAAAATATTAATAGTGATGGTACCAGGTGTTGCGTAGGTAATTGATATTAAAAACATCAAAATGTTCTAAACATATTTCTGTATTTTAATATTTGTATTCTTTTCAAGGAGAAATGAACCATAATATACAGCTTCTAACTTCTGAGTAGGAGTCAGAATTCAAACCCTAGTCAATCCGTGTGAAATTTTTGTATTAGTCCCACAGGATGAGTCCGCGACAGATATTTTCCAAAGCTCCATCTTCATTCAAATCATTACTTATCCATATCATTCACCCCAGGTGTAAACAAAATGGCTAGGGACTAAGGATCATAAGGAATATTCTTTTGAATATTATGAACTTTTTTTTTCCTTCATTATCCCATTTCATTCTCAATTGGCAATTGGTGAAGGAACCAGTGTTGGCGGAAGCAACTTGAAATTCAATGTCAGGAATACTAGCTTTCATAATTTTCAGATCTTACACATTTAAAATAAAAGATCGCAATTAAAAAGTATGGAACATTTAAAAATTTTAAAATCCTTAAAGAAGCTCAATTTCGTGCAGAAATGAATAGAAATAATAAACAAATCTATCCACTTTCCTCACCCAACACATGTTGACCAGACGTCTACTTTTTTATATTTCTATCTTATGCAATGTATTTTGATCACGTTATTAGAAGTATTTAAATACCAATTGAATACATAGGTTTGATTATTAAAACTTAATATTTTCAGTTATTTATTATTTTTTAAATGTTGCTCATGTTTGTTGACTTTGTTGGCCACTGAAGATAAGAAATTTTCTCCGAAAATAGTTTGATTTTCTATCATTTAATTTTGTAAATTTGAAGGAATATAACATTGTTATTGTGGTTGATAAGATCGGTTCATTCACCTTCAATGTCAAACATTGTGAATATAAACTAATCAAGGATCCTATATCAGTTGATTTAATTCCGAACACACCAAAATTACGTCTTTCCGAAACAGCGCATTGCTTAAACTTGTCAGTTACTCAAGGCAAAGGCCTATCGCAATGTCAAATCATGTTGTTATTTTCTATTGATTTATAAAAAGCTTCATCGTGTGGTCAAACGGATCCACACGGCATCTCTAATTAAATTTCAACGTACCGCTGTCATTTACATCAGCCATATTTCTGTTCCGCAATTGAACAATCTTGTTTTCTCTTTCCAGTCGCAAAAGACGCTAAGGAGATACAGAAACAAATTAATCAAATCGATTGAACATTGTTAAGACGGAATTACAGTTCGTTGCACGGTACTTGGCATGGAGAGAGAGTAGTGCAAGAGACAAGTTGAATACCTCCCACAGCAATTCTCTTACGTCTGTTCGGTTCAGTCACCTCAGAATCTCGCAAGCCCGTAAGGGCTTGGCGTCTGTGTGTTCAGGAACAGTTTCTTTCAAAACCCATCATATATGAATTTATTGCCATAAAAGCACATTGCCGTGAATCTATCTCAGCATATCCATATTATGTTACAAGCCACATAACAGTTTTGATTTATATAGCTGTTATCGAAAACGCTGCCACCGTCGACACGCGAAACCTAAGATCTCCCGAGCAGAGGCACTGCAGTGACATCAATTGATGCCCTGAACCACCTAAGTCGGTCAGTGGCAGTGGCAGTGACACTGGCGTCTGCTAGCGTATGCTTCGCCCAGCGGTGACGTCGTCTGGCGCGGGGGCCTTTCAATCATGTCACCCGATATGTTTTTTGGCTCGCGGCCAGCAGGCGCGGGCGTGGGCGGCGGCGGGAGGAGAGCAGGGAGCATCTGCTATTGGTTCCCGCGCGCGTCCAATCGCGTCAACGCGCCGCTCTTCCACGCAGAACAAAAGTGGCCAAAGCGCGCCAAAGCCCTCGCGCGCCCTTTTGGGTAGTCACGCACGCGGCCGATCGGGGCGTGATAGCAGGCGCGTGCGTTCCGACTTCAGAGGCACCGCTCTAGTGGCCAATGCAAGCTTCGGGCTGGTGCGGGATATTCACGCCAATTCAAGGGCACAGTGTGAAACTAAGGTGATATTTCTGAAGTGTTCAGGAGGGACAGAAGTAGATATTTTAAACAGGAAAGTTTTGAAATTCCAGATGTGAATAATAATTTATTTGAATGTATTATACACATTAATAATGACTTCTTCATATTTATTGCCTGGAGTAGTCTACAATATGCTGCCTAGAGTAGCAGGAGCCAAAAGCCAGGTCCGTATCATTATTATGAAATTGTTGAATTCAGACGTTTGAACGATTCTCACTTTCTTGTAACAACTGGACTTGACTTGTCATGAGAAGGAATTTGGAGACCTTTTTCTCCAAACATTTCATTTATTAAGGGTAAAGACAATTTTTAACTTTCCAGGAATATTATCTGTAAAAAAGCAAACGTACACATCTTTTCTAACCGTACTTTTTATGGTTATTATTTTAACAATAGCATTAATATTATCGTAACGTAAAACGTAGAAACTAACTTTACAGCACAAAGCATGAGTTTCTTGGATATTTCTGTTTACACAACTGACACGGTGTATCTGTGAATGAAGACTACACCCTGTTCCAGGGAACAGTCGCAGTTGTTTATAAATAACCAAAGAACAGAGTAGCGTCGAAACCTTTCTATTTGTAAAACATGTGGAGGGGAGTAATACATATACACCCTTTCACATGTGGGCGTGATTCTGAGATTGATAACATGACATGACACTCCGGCATCACGTTTCAACGCCGTGTCAGCCTAGATTCATGGTGCGAGTGACTACTCAAGCGAGCGGACTACACGCTCCAGTCAACGAAATATTATTTCATGGTTTACTAGTTTATTGCATTGTGTTTATGGACCTCAAACAAAACATGTAACGGTATTGTTAATACCCTTGTGGGTCTATTTGGTTCTTTATGCCCTTGGGCTCTTTGAATACTGTATGCTCGAATACTAACACAACACATACAACATATTTATGAACTCGATTTTTTTAAGTTAAAATATAATTAAATACAATAAATAAATGTCACAATGAACAAATAAGTAAAAGAACCCGTTATAAACCTTATTTTGTTTAATTGATATGAAAAATGCAATTTTTGGAATGTTCTCGTGAATTTATAATTGCCACCAGTTAATCATATTTCACTGTTACGTATCACCTTTCTATAGGAACACTTATGCTTCTTGAGTAGCGGTACAACTATGTAATAATAATAATAATAATAATAATAATAATAATAATAATAATAATAATAATAATATATAAGACACATCGACTAACATAATCGAAATGTTATTTTTTGATGTTACAAAATATTCTAAATATTGGCTTTCGCCAATAACGGCAAATAACCTAAAAGTAACCGTTTCATAAGCGCAATTCACACTTACTTTCCAAAGAATTCTCAAAACACAATCAGTTTCATATATTTTTCGAGATTTTACTGGAAATAACTGTCCGTAGCTTTGTTAGCTTTTCCAAGAATTTCTGCAGGAACTTCACAATATTCTTCATTTTGTTCGAAAAGATCATTCCAACAACGATATGCAATGGTAATTAGATACACTATTTTATTTATCTGACGTCATATTGACAAATGACGATTACGATGCGTCTTTTCAATTTAGACGCAAGAAAAAATTAAAAAGTTTGGAATTCTCCATTGATTCAGCAACGAACAAGTAAATAAGGGACGTTGCTGGATTTTTTGCCCCTCAGGCGACTTCCAACCCTTCGGACCAGAGGCCCTCCGGTATGGAAGTCGCCCTCGGGGCAAAAACTTCGACTTAATGCCCTTGATACATTAATAACTACTATGGCATTTTTTGTCACCCATTTTAAAATTTGGCATATAGATACATTAGTGTAGAAATACACGAGTGTTTTTAAAATAATAGTATTGACCTACTGTGAACATTTGTATTTTTAAAAAGGAAAACGAAGTACATGTATTATATATGTATGAATATAGACAGTATTTAACCATTTCATTTTTTCGTGCTTCCGTGTAATCCCATATGATCGTTAAAATTTGCGGCCTCCAAATCCGACAGTTAATGAGTACAGTTAATGAGTACGAATTCCTGCTTAAAACAAATACATGACACCAGCAGGAAACAGCGTTCGCAGCGTAGAAAGCTTTGAAGGAAAAGACTTTCTACAAAGAGGATGACTAATGATTTGCACTTAAAAACCAGTTTCTTACCTAATGACTTCCGCACAGTTATTATAATCGAACCATAAGTACCTAGTCCCCTTGAATCAATTTGGGGGATCCTCGCTTCCAGAAACAGTTGAACACTGTTACCGGGAGCGGTAACTCAGTGCAGCAACTGATGTCACTGCAGCCCCTCTGACCGAGAGGTCCTAGGTTCGAGTCCTGACGGCGCCAGAATTTTCGACACTAGCTTTTCAGCTAGGTCAAATTCAGTCGCTATCTTGAGGAGAATTCTAGCGACCGGCAGCGCTGATCGGTAGTTTTCCGTGGTTTCTCCGATCAACACCAGGCGAATGCCGGAGCAGTACCGTACCAAACGGGCCACGGACCGCGCGCGATCTTTCCTTCCCATTCCTTGTCCTTTCCTCTCCCCTTACACACACACTTACACTAACATGCACTACACTACCACATATTCTGGGAGACCGGTCGGGAGCTTAGAGCTTGTCCCGGCTGGGGCGGTGCCCTGCTGGTGGGAGAGTCCTGGTTAGGGGGAAACCCCACTAGCCGACGGTAGGTCGGTGCAAGATCTCGCCATCCAGCGGGGGAAGATCACCACCATCTCTCGAGGAAAAATACGCACTACACTAACGGGACTCATGAGCAAAGCAGTTGACGCGCCCGGAAACACGAAAAAATCAATCAATTGAACACTGTTGCTTTGGTAGCCGCGTCGCCTAAGCTCAGCCCATCCCACCTCCCCCCACCCCACCCCGCACCATTCGATCTGCCTACCTCCCCCGTCCCATTCCGTCCCGTCGCGCCGATGCCGCCTGCCCCGTCAGCAGCTGCTGCAGCAAATCGCCGCTGCGCCGTTGCCCCGCTCTGCTCCGCCCCCAGCCACGCACCGCGCACCGCCCCCGCTCACGCCCGCGCTCCAGCACGGGAGGAAGATGTTTGCGACCCGGGTCTGAACCGCCAGGACCTGAGAACGTCGCGACGCCACGGACGCCTGAGTAAAGTCGGCGCCGTGGCGGAAATCTTAGTGTACATAGTGTAAATAGTGTAGTGAAGTGCTGTGCCGTGTGGTTTGAATAAGTGTGTGAATGTGTTTGTACAATAGATTAAGAATGAATGAATGAGTGAGTGAATGCAATAAGAAAAAGAAGAAGACTGAACAATTTTAAGAACTTTAATTCTCCAGAGAAAACTGTACATAAAAACGTCAATCGCCCAAAGAGGCATTTGTTTTAGTTTTTATTTTTAATATTAAGTAGTGTTTTTAACATAACTCCCTCCCCAAGCTCCAAAAGCAGTAATGTTGCAGCATAATTGTAATACGAACATTGAATAAACTCCCGCCTCATCAGGGCTACTGATGAGGGGAAAACGAAAAAAAGATGTTTGCGACATTTCTCTGTAACCTCAAGGCAGTATCACTATTTTGCACTAAATATTGATTGCGTTTTTATGTTTTAATGCCATTGTTTGCATTACATTCATTTTCTACATACACCAAATTGGAAATCATTTTTTTAGAGTACTGTCCGAGACATTTGTTTCCTTACCATCTACTCCATTTATCTATGAGTTATATTCTATACCTGTGTTATGGGTCTAATTAATAAAACTTTAATTACATTATTATTATTATGTTAATTATTAGTATTATTGTTAAAAACTTCTTTTGGTAGACGGTTTGTATTTTAAAGGCAAGGGTTGGGGTTAGTACGAGTATCCAGGATGAATTAGAACGAATGTTACATACTTCAAGGACTAGTATGCAGATTGAAGATAATTTTTGCCAATGGACATAATCTGTGGTTATGTCCATTGGTGCCGGAAAGTCATTACTTGACTGAACCAATGACACCGCGTCATAGACACAGTTGGCAAAGTTTTTGCCGCCATTCTGCGACCTTGCGCAGGGCGAAATTCAATTCCTGTGAGGGAGGCAGACGCACGTCGCCCTCTGACATTTGTCGTCGGCAAGGCATTTGGTCATAATCACAACCCTCCCGGAGGAAGCTAGGGCAGTAAGCAGATTGTATTACAGGCACTCCGTCAGCGCCCAAGGGTTTATTGCCCGCCCCCGTCTCTTTCCTCCGCAGCACTTGTGCGCCCGCCGGCAGTTTCTCGGATGGAGGCGGGCGCGGGCGTGGGGAAGGGCAGGGCGGCGGGGGCGGGGGTGGGCGTGGGAAAGCGAGCAGGTCAAGCGAATGCAGTATTCATCACAAGAGAGCGCTCCCGCCGCCGGCCATTCCCTTTGGCCGAGCGGCGGGCCGCGGGGCCCGCGCCGGGGGCAAGGACGAGGCAGTGCGGAGGCGGGCGTCGGCGGACGGCAGGGGTGAGCGGTAGGGTCGGGGAGGAGTCGGTTGGACGGGAAAAACGAGGTTCTACAGAGTGCCGGGGAGAGGTGAGCGGCGAGGGCGGCAGGCGACGACAGAAGTGGGGCATGGGGGCGGCGGAGGAAACGGACAACGGTGGCGGGGCGGGGCGGGAACGGCGGAACGGCGGGAACGGCGGGCGGCGGGCGGCGGGCGCGGGGCGGGCGGCGGGGCGGCGGCGGGCGGCGGGCGGCGGGCGGCGGGCGGCGGGCGGCGGGCGGCGGGCGGGGCGGCGGGCGGCGGGCGGCGGGCGGCGGGGCGGCGGGGCGGCGGGCGGCGGGGCGGCGGGGCGGGGCGGGCGGCGGGCGGCGGGGCGGCGGCGGCGGGCGGGGCGGCGGCGGCGGGGCGGCGGGCGCGCGGGCGCGGCGGCGGCGGCGGGCGGCGGGCGGCGGGCGGCGGGCGGCGGGCGGCGGGCGGCGGGCGGCGGGGCGGCGGGCGGCAGGGCGGCGGGGCGGCGGGGCGGCGGGCGGGCGCGGGCGGCGGGCGGCGGGCGGCGGGCGGCGGGCGGCGGGCGGCGGGGCGGCGGGGCGGCGGGCGGCGGGCGGCGGGGCGGCGGGCGGCGGGGCGGCGGGGCGGCGGGGCGGCGGGGCGGCGGGGCGGCGAGGGGTGGGGCGGTGGGGCGGTGGGGCGGTGGGGCGGTGGGGACGGCAGGCGGCTACAGCGATGGGCAGGCGGGTGGTGGTGGGCTGCGGCGGCGCGAGGAGAGGCGGGGGCGGTCACAGCCTAGCGGCGAAGGCAGCCACGCGGACAACTGTGCGCGCCCTGCCGTGTCGCGCTGCTGTCGCCATCAAAGAGGACCGTCCGTCTGTTGTGGTAGGAATTAAACAGCAAGAGGTACCGGTTTGGGGCCTTTGTTGGTATTGCGTGTGAACGACGCAGGTGAATATGCGCTATTTTCCACGCGGTCGAAAATTCTGATTTCTAAAAAAATTTGATTGGTAGTTATTTTTGGATATTCTATGTGTACTATTTTAATTATACATTTTAAATGTCAATCCTGTAAATTTATAATGTTGACGAGACTACGTAACGTGAATATTTCGCATTTTTGATATTGTGATTTATCACTATGACTTCCTAGGCCGTCAGAACGTATTATATTTCAAGCGGAATAAAACATAGCTAATTCCTGTTTATACACATTTTTTTTAGACATTTAGAAATTTTAGAAATACGTAATTAATAACCAACGACTAGATAATATATAATTAATAACTGAATACGATATTTAGTTAGATGTAAATACGTAATTAATAACCAAAACATGAAACAAGTGAATTCATTAAACATATTACAATTGCATCTATTGTATACAAGAGAAATCGATGCCGATTAAAAAAATGAAAAATATAATAGATTATACAGAACTATCAGTAGGATACTGAAAAGAAAGATCATCAAGTTTCACAGAACACTGTAGGAATGTAGGAACTGGCTGTAGGCCGTAGGAATTTGAACTCTGGACTACGGATAAAAAAAAGTAGGATGCACACTGTCTAAATGAAATTTTTAAAGAACTACCAGGAGGGACAGGATCTGGAATAAAGAAATTCGAAATTATTTAGGAATTTATAATCTATATGGGAAAATTGAGGAATACATAATTTTTGAATTCGAGTGTCCCGCGCTCAATGTGGTAGTTTCTCAGAATACATTCAATTCACATTGACAATGGCACTCTCGCCAGGGCACGGCAATTCGAAATTTTGAGAATTCCTTCTCGTTGTCGGTAGATAGTATGGCGGTTTTAATTGTCGAATTTGTGTTTATGTATCATCTTATAAAAGAGAATTAGTTTTCACATCATGTAATGACTGGGATGTAGTCATAATAACGACTTTGCAGAATAACAACATTTTGTAACCGTTACCAAGGGCGAGAAAGTACATGGTGTTGTAGCACTACTAGTTTCAATGTGAGTAGTAATCCGTAAGCAATTTTGATATAAACTAATATTTTGTAAAATCTTTCTTACCAACATAACTTTAAGCAATTTTATTAACACAATTAAAATGTAGTCTACCTCAACGATTTTTAAACCATCAACAAATGTATTATCGTTACGTGTACATAAATAGTTTAAAACTACTTATTTCACTGTGTTTAAAATATAGGCTGAAAACAGCAACATAAGTAATACTTCTTAGAGGGTCAGGTAGATAAAATACGTATGTTATCATATGTAAGATGCAGACACTGATAAGCCTACAATGAAACTTTCTAGAAGAGAGTGCATACTGAATTTTCGAGGCGAATATTTTACAAAAGCAGCTCCATCCGTTGAGGGAAATAGGCGCATCCAATGATGGACTCTTGGTAACGCCAATACATGTGTTTTGGATTGATTGATTGATAGTGATTTCGGGCGCGTCCACTACTATGGTCATTAGTTCCGTAAGTGTAGTGCGTGTTTTTGCTTGGGTGGTGTGGTCTTCTTCCACTGGATGGCGAGATTCGGCGCCGACGTACCGTCGGTTGACGGGGCTTTCCCCAACCTAGTATCTCCCACCAGCCGGTCACTGCCCAGTCAGAACAAGTCAGTCTAAGCTGTAGTGCATATGTGTGTAAGGGGCGATGATAGGAGAAAGAAGAGGTAGGAAAGATCGCATGCAGTCCATGGTCCGTTTATTACGGGACTGCTCTGGCATTCGCCTGGTGTTGATCGGAGAAACCACGCAAAACTCCCGATCGGAGTAGTCACCCGCTAGAATTCTCCTCCAGACAGCGAGTGAATTCGACCTAGCTGACAAGTTATTGTCGAAAATCCTGCCACCGTCGGAACTCGAACCTACAACCTCCCGGTCACAGTGACTGCAGTAACATCAGCTGATCCTCTGAGCCATCTCTCCCATGTGTTTGGACAAAGCAGAATCCGCACGTTTTTGTTGGGAACGTTTTCTGCAGATAACTCAAAATAAACAAAAACTTCTAAAGGCGGTAGAAGGGCCAATAATAATGTTTTTTGTAAATGAACTTCTCATAGAAAATTTCATATCACAGAGTAACTCATGTAAGTTGCCAATAATTGTTAGGCACTTCCCTAAACATAGGTATTCGGCTAGTTCATGAAATATTCTTGAAAGCGTCAGCACCAAATTTGCCGATCATAAGAGTTTTCGTAGGAATTCAGAAGCAAATGTGTGTGTAACTTCGTTATATGAAATTTTCCACTAAATGTTTATTTGCAAAAAGTTATCATTTTCGATCTCTCTACCGGTTTAGGTGGCTCAGAACATGAACTAATGTCACTGCAGCGCCTCTGACCGGGAGATTCTAGGATCCGAATCCCGAATGTGGCAGGATTTTCGTCACTAGCTAGACATCTAGGCCGAATTCAGCTACTGTCAGGAGGAGAATTCGAACGGTCGGCTGCTCGGATCGGTAGTTTCCCATGGCTTCTCCTATGAACACCAGGGGAATGACCGAACAGAACCCCAACAAACGGGCCACGGACCGAACGCGATCTTTCCTACCTCTTCGTTGTCCTATCCTCACCACTTACTTACACACTTTTACACTAACATGCACTACACAACCACGCTTGCTCCGGAGGGGGGGGGGTGTTCCACCTGTGGGAGATACCCGGTTGGGGAAAATCCGCAAGCCTATTTTCATAACGAGGCGAAAAATAATGATTTGATTATTGTCAAAGAACAAGTCAAGAAGTTGACAGCATCTCAAAAACTTGTACTTCGAGAAAGAAGAAAAATAAGCAAATACCATTTACTTCTGAACAACACACTTCAACAGCTGTTTCGTGAATTTATCCTGGTTTTTCCTAGAAACCTCAAAAAAGACTGTTCTAATTAGGTTGTCTCCAGAATTTTTAACCATGCGATGGCAGACCTGAACCCACACACTGAGCAGTGGTCACAAATACCCCACCGCCGGAAATTTATATTAAAACTCCCTCATCATGAAGCCAAATTCCTCATATTGTGTCGCACCATCTTCATTCGATATCTCGATCAGGATTCAATACATTCAATATAGAACATAGAATGTTGTTTAAAATATTTTAAATCTTCACGTCAACAATTGTTCTAAAATCAATTAATTTCATTCAATTTCTCTTAACGTCAATTATAGAGAAACGTTAATAAAACTCAAGTCATTACAAATGATGGTGAAATTTAATTCAGAAGCAAATGTAACGAACCGTAGTTTACATTTTTAAAGAAATTCTTTGTATTATGCCTCTGAATAAACAAGCAGCAGACTGAGTACTGAGACGACAGAACAACATACGCATACAATTCAGGTGGCCACCCGCGGTGGGGTAGGAGTTGAGTGGGAAGAGGAGGCCGGGGGCGCGTGCACGAAGCGGAGGCCGCGTCGTGGAAGAGCCGTCGCAGCGTAGGGATTTTTTGAATTGAATTGAATTGAATTGAATTTGCCTTATTTTACGTGGCGAGACTCAGGCCATGAGGCCTGCTCTTCCGTCTGACTACGCAAATTCCGCTACGCTCCTTTCACCAACCATGGGAGAAAGAAGGTATTACTTGGGCGACGAAACAGGCGATTTGAATTTAGCTCAGAGGCGTCATTTAGGCTTGAGGATCTTTTACATGCAGTAAATGTACTAACATGGGGCAGCCGGCTTTACTTCCCCTCCGAAGGAAGGCGTACGAAGGATTTTTTCGCCCTTAAAACCGGCTTCGATCGGGTTTGAACCCGCAAACTTGGGTATAGCAGTCCGATACGCTAACCGCTACACCATCGCCGCCGCATCAGGGATCAAGGAAGAGCGTACGTAGGCGAACCACAGGTCGTCACTTTGGTGGGATTAAGTGCAGGACCATTCCGAAATCCAAAAGAAAACAACCCGGAGTTCGTAGTCTGAGCGCCCTGAAGCTCACTGCCTGACTCACTCTCTCGCACCCTTTGAACTCTCGCTTCACCTAGGCGAAGCTGGGAAATGTCCCGGTTTTAAACGGTCGCATACCACGACTGCCTAAAGCATAGATTTTTACTTGATCAGTTTTTCTTGTACAATGTTTTGAGAAATAAAGTTGGTTTCGTTTCATTAGTGTCTGAAATTCATGCAATTTCTAAAAAACATATTTGTCTCAAAAACCACTTCAAGTTTGTCCTTTAAATTTTCTCCTCATATGTAATAAGAAACTGTAACAAATATGGTGCAAGTCAAATTTCGGTTATTCCGATTTTCGAAAATGCCAAATACCTTAGCTTTCTAATGTTCACTCTTTGCTGTTTTCAAAAAAATCAACAATAGTTTAAAATTGAACTAGCGCCACAGTTTTAACCATCTCTTATTACATATGAGAATAAAATTTAAAGAAAAAAATTTGGAGCGGTTTTTGAAAAGTAAGTTGCCAATATTTCGCACAAAAATACACGAAAACTACTCATTTTTGAGAAATTGAACATGAATTCTTTAGACACGTCTTTACGGAACAGATTTTATTAGAGAAAAAATCTCTATTATGAATAATATAGCACTAGGAAAACGCCCACAAAAGATTGGGCTTTGAATTTTCATAAAACCTGTCATTCCAGTCAGTACAAATTTCAGGAAAAGCTGCATCAAATTCAACCGAAGTGCCTAGAGAAGATGTTCTCCGAAAGGTATCGAGTAGTCCTTCAGATGCCACAGGAACAGAGCCGCTGCAACAATGAATGGTCGTTCATATGCATACTGATCTTTTTAGCTCAGATGAGTATTTTTAATTATAATTTTTTTCCTTTTAAGATATCATCAAGAAATTTTAATAGCTTCTAGATCATTCTGAATGCAATATTATTTGCAGATTTTCATAAATTTAAAAAGGTTGTCTTTCGAGTAATAGCATTTATATTTTTATGAAAAAATGTATTTAGAAAAAATTAAACAATATATAGGTGTACTCAAGAAGTCTTAGGTTTTAAGTGTGCATTGTTGCCGAAAATCAGTACATTTTAAGATTGACGATGCATGCATCATGAACAACAATATCCCAAAATATTTTCAAGGATGCATGTCATAAAATGTACAAATTTTTTACATGGAATGATCCCATTGTGATTGATTAATTGATTGATTGATTTTTTCGTGTTTCCGGGCGCGTAAACTGCTTCGGTAATTAGTCCCGTTAGTGCAGTGCATGCTTTTTCTCGGGAGATGGCGGTGATCTTCCTTCGCTGGATGACGCGATCCGGCGCCGACCTACCGCCGGCTAGTGGGGTTTCCCCCTAACCAGGACTCTCCCACCAGCGCAGCACCGCTCCAGCCGCGACAATCTCTAAGCTCCGACCAGTCTCCCGGAATATGTGGTAGTGTAGTGCATGTTAGTGTAAGTGTGTGTGTAATGGGAGAGGATAGGACAAGCAAGAGGAAGGACAGATCGCGCGCGGTCCGTGGCCCGTTTGGTAGGGTACTGCTCCGGCATTCGCCTGGTGTTGATCGGAGAAACCACGGAAAACTACCGATTAGAGCAGCCGGCCGCTAGAATTCCCCTCCAGACAGCGACTGAATTCGACGTAGCTGAGAAGCTAGTGTCGAAAATCCTGCCACCATCAGGAATCGAACCTCTCGGTCAGATGCGCTGCAGTGGCATCAGTTGATGCACTGAGCTACCGCTACTGGTGATCCAGTTAAGCTAATTAAGTCCAGCTAATTAAGAGTAATGGCAGTAAAGTAGTAATTATTGAACCTATTCTTCAAAAACTAACACGTCCATCAGTAAACTCGTGGAAAAGACCGTAAGTACAGAATATGTTCTAATATACCCGAGCCATGCTACTCTCCTACCCTCTGATTTCTCGTTGGAATAAGGTTAAATAGGGGCTACAACCCGCTTAGGTCACTTATAACCGCTGACACTTAAGGCTAGGCTGTGTCGACTGAATCCTATGAATGTCATGGTTCAACTTTAGTTCAAAATATAGGTAACGTTGCTGGCACATAGGCGGCGAAAATCAATTCAAATTTGGCGCCGTACTTGGAATTCAATCATTTATAGCAATTCTTTGGCGCTAATTAAGAACAAAGGGTATAGACTTCAAATGTCCTGCATTGGGCATTGGAAAAACGGGCGCGAAATTTCAGAGAGAAAAGCAATACATTTGTATGAAACTCTTTGGAACGACTGAACTGCTTTCTAATAAGGGCGTCTGTGCGCGCCACGGAACGTAGATCAAGAAACAACCAGAAAAGATAATATTGAATATTGTTGGAATTTCGCGGAATCCTAGTCTCTTTCTACTTGACACGCGACGCGATCGCATTGTTTGAAAATCGAGAAGCCAAGCGGTTTCGTGTCTGACGAGCCGCTCTCGAGTTAAGAACGAAGGAATTCAAAGTGAGTGTTTAACGTTGGTAGTGCGTCCACTTCACAGCATTGCACACTCCGTGAACAGCGTTTTGCTGCGGAGCTTCTTTATAACATTTTATCACGCCCGAATTACGACACAAAACGATTTTCCTTTCACCCAGCCAAGGTAATGCTGACTACGTTTTCAATACTCAATAACTCTTACGCTGAGGTAAACTAATAGTTCTTAAGTAATTGGCTTTTAGAAATTTGCCTTGTGTCAAAGAAGTAAAAAGGCGGCAGGAGTCTTGTTTTTCAATACGAAACATCTTCAGATGCTCTCTCAAAAAATTCAAGCCATTTTGCAGCTTTAACAAATGTTAGAAAACCGTCGTGAGGAAGGCGTACTTATGAAACGTTCTTTAACTAATTTAAATTTCCTTTCGTGATGTCCATAGAGTTCCAATGCGACGATCTATCCCTCTGACCTTTCTCTGTATTGACTGTCCTAGTTCGAGAGAAGGTATTGTTCTGCAGCTCTATGAGAACGGCACAGATATTTTTCTCTTCTGTTGGCACGAGACCAACTCTGGTATCATTTTTTTGCATTTATAGTTTTGTTTACATTTGCTCACATTTACAGTTGTTTTCCTTTTTAGAAACAAACAGAATTCCTCTTCTGGTCCTCAAGACATGCATAATAAGATATTATCCATATTATATTGCAAATTTCACTAACAATTTGTATACTGCGGTACATTCAATTAATTTTCGATAATTTGCGATCCGCGGAGGGTTCCATAATCTCTCAACTAGTAATGTGTTCTTTTCTAATTAAAGTTAAAAGCCCAATATTATAAATTAAAGTCTTGGAACATGCGCAATAGTAACGCACGAGGCAAATAATGCCAACAAGCCCTTCATACAAAGATATCTATGAAATATTTGACTTTTCACAAAAGCATATCATACAACACGACTACTTCAAACAAACAGTAACATCTCGTATAGCAAGAATAATACGATAATAGCAAATACATAAGGTTTTAGTCACTTGGTTCTATGTATTCTATCTGTTAATTCTCTAAAACCACCCGGAAATGCGTCCATTTGAATTGACTGGTTGATTGATATTTCGTGACGCGTCAATCTCTTTGATCATTAGTCCCGTTTCTGTGAGTTACATCCAGCGCAAATTAACATCCTAGTGCATGTTACATCCCGAGGCGTTGCTGTGTTCCTCCCTGTGCTGGAACGCAACATGTCGGCATGCGGTTTCTCCTCCTCCTGGTTTCTCTTCGCAGGGGGACGCGTCCCAGCACGATCAAGTTATAGCCTTTTGAAAAAATGTCGCTAGGAAGGGTAGAGTACGAGAAAGAAAAGCTTGCGCCCGCTCCGTGGCCCCTTTTCAAAGGTGCGGCTTCGGTTGATTGATTGATTGATTTTTTCATGTTTCCGGACGCGTCAACTGCTTCGGTCATTAGTCCCGTTAGTGTAGTGCATTTTTTATCGGGAGATTGCAGTGATCTTCCGCCGCTGGATGGCGAGATCCGGCGCCGACCTACCGTCGGCTAGTGGGGTTTCCCCCTAATCAGGACTCTCCCACCAGCGGGGCACCGTCCCAGCCGGGACAAGCTCTAAACTCCTGACCTGTCTCCCGGAATGTGGTAGTGTAGTGCATGTTAGTGTAAGTGTGTGTGTGTGTGTGTGTGTGTGTGTGTGTAAGAGGAGAGGAGAGGACAAGGAATGGGAAGGACAGATCGCGCGCGGTCCGTGATCCGTTTGGCAGGGTACTGCTCCGGCATTCGCCTGGTGTTGATCGGAGAAACCACGGAAAACTACCGATCAGAGCAGCCGGCCGCTAGAATTATCCTCCAGGCAGCGGCTGAATTCGACCTAGCTGAAAAGCTAGTGTCGAAAATCCTTCCGCCATCAGGACTCGAACCTAGGACCTCCCAGTCAGAGGCGCTGCTGTGACATCAGTTGATGCTACGGCTTCGGCATTCCCCTCATATTGATTGGACAATTTACAAAACACTACCGATAAAACAATTTACGAAACACTACCGATCAGAGCAGTTGGCTGTTAGAAATGTCCTCCCGACAATGTTTACATTCATCCCAGCTACGAAGCTGTCGATAATCCGCCCCGTCCAGATGGGAAGCCTAGGCCACCCGCACAGCGACGCTGCAGAGGCAGTGAGAACGAGCGAGCCACCGCAGCCGGTCATCCATTTCGACATCACAAGCCTTCCCTCACCAGGTGCCCAAACACGCTCCGGGTGCCGAGACAAAGGCGCAGCGGCGCGCGTCTGTCGCCGCCCACTCCGCCCGGTCGGCGCATGAGCTGCTATCTGTCGGGGACACGTGTAACCACGCGCCCGCCGGCGAGCACACAGCCGCAGGCAGGCGCACGCAGGCACTGTAGCTGGCCGGCGCTACACTTGAGAGGGATCGCAGGAGAGAGTGACGAACACGATTTGTGAATCTAGAAGCTCGCATTTTCCTCAATCGAAATAGACGTATCAACTGATTTCGCGCTTTGTATAAATGACGTGGACGTCTGTAAAAATTGGTGTCTCACATCATGATCTCCCGCGAGACTCCCATTTAGGGATGACAAAAAACATCGATGTTTTCCACCAGAAACATCGATATATTAACACCAATACTTTGATTTCGATGTTTTCTTCACATCAATATTTTGTGGCAAAAACAATGTTTTTTTTAATTTTTAATTTATATTGTTTTTAATAATGGTGTTTAAGCGCGCTGTAATGTAGCAATATACAACAATATCGTGTTTTACGTCATCCTCTTTATCACGCTGAACATTTCGCCTGTGCAATCTGAGGAAGTTTGGGAGCTGTTCGTGTTATGAATGTATGTTATCGCCAGGCGTGTCATTACATGAGTCGATAGTGAAACTAAACCGATAGCAAAACACGATGTTCCTTTATTTTTAATTTTATTCTGTACGTTCGACAATTTTTACATATTACTAACATGCTGGTAACCAAACAATAAAATATACCCCTTTTACGTACTGTAATTATAAATGTATAGGAAAATAGCATGTTTATTAGTCTATAATTAAAACATTGATCTTTTTCTCGTCAAAGTTCTCATCGACATCGAAAACCCTTTGACGATGTATCGAAACATTGATATATCGCTGTTGTGGTGAAATTTGCCATCACTACACACATTTGATATCAAGGAAATACAATATTGATTACACTACTATACTCAATGGTTTCAATAATTTGGAAATTTCTAGTGGAGTTCTCGTTAGGTGTTAAAGCTGTGAGACACTACATGACAAACATCTACAATGACTCAAGTTGAAAAAAGTCTCAGGTCGGGATCTAGTCGTGAATTCTGACTACTCAACGTGTTAGAGAATTCATGTACTAAATATTGGAACAAGATTTATTCACCCATTGTAAAAATGAGTTTTTCTTTTTTTAACCCAAATTAGTTTCCCAGACTTCGCCTTTGTAATAACACTTGGCACAAGACGCTTTTGTAATCGAGGGTTAATCCGCTTATTCTCATACTGAGCGTACCGACTGAATTCTCATACCGAATACAACACTCCTTTCGACGCAGCTAACGTCACACGACAGCGAGGTTCTAAGGTACAAGTCGCTAACCCTTCATGTGTTTCGTTATGGAACTGCAAGTTTTTTAATACGCAAAGAAGTTGCATTACATCTCTTACTACACTTTTTTATTCTTGTTGTTGAAGATTGTTTACGTTTGTTGTAGTGCTACAAGTATTATACAGAGCATATTGTTTGTAGATTTGTGCAGAGCGTGTGTGCTACATTTTGGAAGACCATTCTGCTTGATTTTGGTCAGTAGCATTGTCGCAGCTGCAGGCCACTAATTGAACCATAATATTGCTTGGGGCGTTTGGCGAGCGGCCAAGGCGCGAGCCTCCCGTCGCGTGAGCAGGCGCTTTTTGACAGAGAAGCCAGCCCGACGGCCCCACGGCCCCATGGAATTGGGGGAAGGGAGTGGGGGCGAAGGGGAGGGGCCGAAGGCAGTGAGGTTGGGGGGGGAAAGGGGGAAGGGGAGGAGATTTATTCATCGCACGGGCGTGCGGCCGACGCGCCGCCGAGCAGCTTCTGTTGGATGAGTTGAGCGCCGGGCTCCGCTCCATTACTCAGTCACTCGTTGTTCCTCGACGGGCCTCGAGCGTGGGAGGGGGGAATGGATACGAGAGGGGAGCAGAGGGAGGGGAGAGCGCGCCGGGGTTGGGGTTGAACGCTAGGTGCGAGAAGGAGCAGCCCAAACAGCGGACCCAGTTTTTTTTCTATACCTATAGCATAACTAGGAGGCAAGGGTCAAAAGCACTACAACATATGGTAACTTTACTTGCAACGCAATGTAAACAAAGAAGTGCAATTTGTTTCACTGGTTGAAAACACTTTAAATTTTACAAAAGCAATACGTATTCAAAGAAATAAGGGTGTAATCAATTGAAATAACTGTGTTTAGACAATTCAATACATGAAAACCACACATTCGAATGAGAATTTTGTCCGAAATCCCATCATTTTCAGTGCAGGGATTGTATGAGTTGTAGTCTATACTAATGAAATCATTACAAATAAGAACTCAATATTCTCAAAGAAAACAGTTTTCAAATATAGATAAATACTTCAGTAAAGACGCTAATGAAACAGTAAGACGTGCTTTACCACACCAAAGACACCAGTACAACACTTCAAATCACGATTTCAAGAGCTCACATATGCTGAACAAGAAGGTGAATCACGAAATGCTGTTGGGGATTTCCACTCAAGCACTATTCCAAGTGGCGGTGACTAACATGACAGAGAGCACTAGAAGAGCAGCGAATCAACGACATACGTCAGGCATTACAAGGCAGCTGTTGTGAAGACTTTTATTTCCAGGAAAAATGAAAGAGAAATTAATGGGATAATAGAAAGGAAAGGGGTTAATTGAGAACATCATGTTAGTAAGTTGTTGAAAGGCAAACGATCTTCAACCAAACCAATAAAACGTAAAGGCAGTCAGTTTGAAAATAAATAATACATTTTTAACAAAAATAACGAAAGGAAACATTTGGGCAACAGTCACTGTGACAAGTTTAAAATAAAAGAGAAAAAGTTTTATTTGTTCAGGGATAAATAACAAATGATCGCTTGTAGGAATTTTTGCAAATAAAATTTCAAGGGGAAAATATGTTCAAAAATAAACTTTGTGACGTTTCAGGAAATATCGGTTCATCACTGCGGTCGCGTTCTGGAGTATACCAATGGCACTGCATGGCATCTTGGATTGGTCTGTTGTTTTATCACAATTGCAACGTGAACTAGAGCCAGATTGACAGGGACTTCAATTTGGAAAGCATTGTACGGATTGTTTAGGCGCTAGTAGTGTTCACAGACGAACGGACAAACAGACAGACGGACGTTTTTGAAAAAAATACTTTTTTCGGTATCAGGGGATCCTAAAACGTGTATTTCCGTTGAAATCTCGAAATCGATTTTCCGCAGCACTACATAACTTTCTCTATACTACGTATACTACTCTGTATGTACGTATGTATACGAGAAAGTAAAAATTATTGGTGAATGAATAAAATCGAAAAATATTACTGAACAACATTATGTGTTAAACGTTTTATTAAGCACTCTAGGCTCGAAATCAGTAAAACAAAATTAACAAAGAAGTTGAGAATCTTTTGGAGATAAGGCAACCAGCCAGACAATTCCAGCAAGATTGACTATATGCTTCACTTACATCTTTAAAAAGTGATGGTGCTCTTTGTTGAAAGTTATGCCGGAGGCATTTGTTTGTCAATTCATTTTTGTATTCTCCACTTCCCACGATTTTAATTTTTGTAAAATTCTTTATCATTGAGACCTGCAAATCGAACAAATAAAATATTTTCAACACTTCTTGTGTTTCAAGTTTGTTCTGCGGAAATCGATAACAATAATCACTTTAACAAATGTATATGTAAGTTCCACGGCTTCAACTACTTTTTCCACTGTCTCTCCTTTCTCACTATGACAATCAAGGCTCTTGGAAAATTAATTAATTTAAGAATGCAAAAGAAATGCATGAGAATACGCAATTGTTGCATTCGAGTCAATGTTGATTGTTATCACCATCCGCATGTGTGTGTCTCCCTCACCATCTTTCAACAACTCCATTGTTTTCATCTGATGATAGTGAAATTCTTTTTTCCCACTTACCTTTCGTCCGGATTTTAGAGTAAACCTGGAAAGTAAGCGCAATATGCCGGAGGAGAGAACGCATTCTGGTGGTCCCTTAAGAGGAGGGAGAGGGGGAGGGCGCGGGTGGGAGCAAACAACGCGGTCGGCGACAGACAATCGCTTGCTAACGAGCGGTCGCGAGCCGCGGGCGGGGGGCAGGGCGGGGGCACGGGAGGGGGGCAGGGCGGGGGGCAGGGCGGGGGCAGGGCGGGGGCAGGGCGAGGGGCAGGGCGGGGGGCAGGGCGGGGGACAGGGCGGGGGGCAGGGCGGGGGGCAGGGCGGGGGGCAGGGCAGGGGCAGGGCGGGGGCAGGGCGGTGGCAGGGAGGGTGTCGGGCGGGGTGTCAGGGCGGGTGTCAGGGGCGGGGTGTCGGGCGGGGTGTCGGGGCGGGGTGTCAGGGCGGGGTGTCGGGCGGGTGTCAGGGCGGGTGTCAGGGCGGGTGTCAGGGGCGGGGGTGTCGGGGCGGGGGTGTCGGGGCGGGGGTGTCAGGGCGGGGGTCAGGGCGGGGGTCAGGGCGGGGGACGGGGTGGGGGGCAGGGCGGGGACAGGGCGGGGGGCAGGGCCAGGCGGGGTGGGTTGGGCTGCGCGGGTGGGGAGGGGAGGAGGAGACAAACAGGGGGGCCAACCGCGAATGGCAGCGGGTAATGGTGGCGAGAGCACCAAAGGCAGAGAGTACCAGGAACTGGGGGAAGCAGGCGAAATGGTCGCAACAGACAGAGAATATCTATAATGGCGAGAGAATAAAGGACCCAAAGAAAACGCAGAAAATATCTAAATTCAAGGGCATGAATGCGAAGGACAAAAATGTCAAGATTGAAATGGCAAAGGGAGCTTATGTCGCGATGACAATAACAGAACACAAAACGGAGTGGAATAATGTGTCTCTGGTTTTCCAAGAAAAAATTGAGTGGTACCGATTTAAAAGCTATTGAACTGAGACGCGACTAAAGTATATAATTCAGCTTGTTCAAAGATATTTCGTGTAAAGTTGAATTCAGACTTAAATAGTATATCTCAAGTATATTTCTGCCTAATGAATTAATATTGTGAGAGATGAACAAATGTGAAAGGTTTCGCGTAAATTATTGAAGACCATCGATTATAATGAGAGTTCACTTGAAAAGAGAATTTCAAGTGCATAAGGGTGAATAGAGAGAGAGAGAGTAGGTTGAGAAAGTGAAGGCTATATTCAATGTGTTGTTATTGTGGGGACTAGAGCGAAGAGTCTTTGTCAACAGCGCGGATAAAGGAAATAAGGATGATCGCAAAGCAAAGAAGGCACTTGAAGACAGGATTGGAAAGGAGAGAATGAAGACGAGAGAGAAGGAGAAAAGATTGAGAGGGATGCAGAAGAGAATGAAAAGAAAAAAAAAAAAAAGTTGTGAAATAGAGGGAGAGAAGAGAGAAGAGGGAGAGGAGGAAAGGAGGTCGAGAGAGGATGAAAAGGGGCTATCAAGCGGTTGGTGGGGTGCAGACGCAGGTGACGGAGGTCTGTGATAGCGGGAATAGACTAATGACATACGGAGGGATGGTGCGGCGATGAAGGTAGAAGTGGTGGAGGCAAAAGAGGGGTGACGGGTTGGTAGGAAGGGGTGGCTAAAGGGTTAGGAAAGCGGGCGGACTTGGCGGGAAGGGAAACGCGGGACGGCAGGCGAAATCCGAGACCACTCCAGAAGGAGCGAGAAATAGAGAAGAATGTTGAGGAGGGGATTGGAAGAAAGAAGTAGGCAAAGACTATCGGCAACGGAGAATAGGGTACTGGTAGTGGGCGCAGGTCCTAAGCGTAGGGCGGGAATGGGTGAGAGAGGGGAAACAGAGATAGAGGGAGGGGACAAGGGTCGGGTGGGGGTGGATGGGGGGTGGAGACGGCCGGGCTGGGTGTGGCAAGGGCTGGGAATGGGAATGCAGAGGCATAGTAGTGTAAAGGCGTGGGTATCGGAGGGTGGGAGGAAATCAAAATGGAAGCGTGTGAGACATGAAAAAGGAGGTGAAAAGGGGAACAAAGAAGGGGCGGGCAGGAAGAGCAAGAAAGAGAACCGGATGTGAATTTGGAGGCCGGAAGCGGAACCAGAAGCTGAATCTGAGGCGAACGCGGGGGCAGGGAACACGGGTGAAAGTGAGATGGTGACGGGGGCGGGGGCGGGGCCGCCACCGCAGCCTGGCGCATCGCTTCCTGCTAAGCGAGGCAGTCTGCGGCGCGACAGCCCGTGAAGCCATCGCCGCCTAATGCAAATCGGCCTCCGATTGCCGCCCGCCCGAGGAGCCTCATCACCGTTCCAGACAGCGGAGCTCAAATTTGATTGGAGAACCCAGGCTGTTTGACGTTTGCAGATCCATTGCAGTCTGCAATTAATACTCTCACCCGAGAGCCCGTGTTCTGATACGTTCAAATTGTTTGTGCAGTTATCGTGAAGTGAAAACTTCGGAGTAAATTGGAATCAAGATGCGTAAACCTGTGAAATGCGAGATGTAATTGATACACAAACAAAATGAATACAAGGAACATTTAAATCCCAATAGAGAAACGTTTTACTGCAAGTTTATTATCCACGTTTAAGGAAGTTGCAGTGAAATGACGAATCTAATATTAAAAACATTTCTTTCCCAATGTAGTGCATTTGCCAATTTAATTTTTTTTTCATTTGCCAATTTTTCATGTCATTTCAATCAACAAATATGTAGTTGTCTAAAATAAGCAAGCCTCACTTTTGTAACCGAATCCACGCTTTTGTTATCCACACTTCCAAATTTTGCAAACAGTTTGGCTTATTCTTTGTTACCTGAGAGATCATTCAGTTTCATTACCAAAGAAACATCTAGTATATCCCTCTATCCCCACGTAGATAATGTTGATCATTCATCCCGTTCTTTATTAACTGATTGATTATTTCATGTATCCAGGCGCTTCAACTGTTATGATAATTAGTCCCTTAAGTATAGCGCATGTTTTATGGTGATGTGGCGGTGATATTCCTCCGCTGGATGGTGATATCCGGTGCCGACATACAAGGTCGGGCAAGTACCCGGTATCTCCACCAGCCGGGCACCACCCTCCGGCATTCGCCAGGCCAGTATGTCATGCCAAACAAAAGCAGTCGGCCGCTAGAATTCTCTTCTAGACAGCGGCTGAATTTGACCTAGCTGGAAAGCTGGTGTTGAAAATCCTGCCACCCTTTGGACTCGAATCTCAGAACCTCCCGGTTAGCGATAATAAAGTTGTTATGTTCAGAAAAATTGCACGCTTTTCACAAACATAGATTTATTACAATGAACCACAGAAAGTACATCGGTCACAATTCCAGAATCCAAAAGAGTATACCATGTCACAAGCCAAAATCAAAAACCAAAAGTCCGGGAGATATACCAAAAAACTAGCTATGTCAAACCAAGAAATACACCAGAATGAACCAAAATTACTGCCGGGCCTACACTCGCTTCTACACGATACAATCTCACTCAAGTTTACTCAATACACGGTTACTAGCATTCTGTCTCTCTGGCTGGCGGCGCTCGCTTTTAAAGCGGGCGGCGCCGCAGACTCGCTGCACCGCTCCTGGCTCTCCGGCCAGCCTTCCTTCTAAGCTCGGACGGCGCCTTTTCCGCTTCGCCGCCTCTGCCTACTTCCTCGGTCGCCGCTGAGCACTGCCACCTTGGCGCGCTCTTCAAACGTAGTTATACAGCCGCAAAAAAAGTGATATCAGCTTATGCCCTAAGCCACCCAAGCCGGACCCCGCTCTCGAAATAACGCAGTCAAGTGGCTTGCGAATTTTGAGCAGAAACTCGAGTGACTCAAGTAGGCGAGGCATTCCTTGAACGTAAATGTTGAAGTCCGGGATCAGATCCTATTTTGTTATGACTGCTCTACTAACCTCATCTTATAATGTATTCTGGATGTATGTACGAAGATTTTTTTCACTGACCCTGGGATACAACGTCATCAACTTACCACACGATTTCAAATGTAATTCCTAAAGGAATTTACATGAAGAAACACGGAAAACGAGTTTTCGCTGAAAAATAAAAAACTATTTAAAAAATAAAGTCATATTTAAAAATATATTTATTATATATTTCATACACCCACAACACAATAAATAGTGTGAGATAAATAGAACTGAAACTAGTGCATTATCAATACAATATAAAGAGATTGCAAACGACGATCGCAATGCGATAATAGGGTGGTGACAGTACCTACCAAAAGTATTAATTGTTAAAATGGGTTTCACTTTTCTTCATATTACTTACATCCAGTTCTCATCCATTGGGTCCGGTTTAGAACCTGCCACTTTGTTCCAAGGGTCTCCATGACATAACACTACTTATATTAAGAAATAAAAGAGGTGATCTCCGTCAACTTAGTATATTTTTTGAGATAGTGTATATTTTTTGTTCTCTTGGACATGTCTCAGTAGGAGGCGGTGGGGGTCGTTTTGTGAGGTCGGGTTGTGTACATTTATTAGTAAAGAGGACAGAGGAAAATTAGTTTGTTCGTTGAGGAGAGCTTCAGATTTCTGCTCGTCTTAAAAGAGTGTGAATGAGCCAAAACAGACCTCCGATCCCTTGCCGGAGCTCCAGAAAGCAATAAAAACCCCGTGTCATGTTCCCTCTAGGCACAGTCTTCCGACTTTTGCCGAAAGCAGCGAGGTAAGCAAAGAGGCTCAACTTATTATTTCTCCACTTTTGTAATATCATTTACTATTGGTTTTAATTGTTATTACTATTCCCCCTTTTTCCGTATTTTTTGCAATCTCATAATGCATATATCTTTATTTATATTTTATAATTTGTAATTTCAACTGCTATCCATTATCTGTAATAATCCCCCGTTGCATTTTATTTTTTGCAATTTCATCTGCTCTTTTTTCCGTTTCTTTCGCAATCTCATAATGTGAATCTCTTTATTTCTGTTTTATAATATGTAAATTGAACTGCTATCCATTGTCTATATTAATCCATGTCTATCCATCTGCTATCCATCTGCTATCCATTGTCTATATAAAACTTAATGAGCTAGGCGTCTCACGTAAAGTTTTAAAAGTGTTGCAGAGCATATACGAAGACGTAAATTTCTGTGTCAGGTGCGGTGATGGAAGTACAACGCGAAAAATAAAATCGACAGTAGGAGTAAGACAGGGCTGTCCTCTCTCACCGCTATTGTTTATCTTGTTTATAAACGATTTATTGACGTGGTTACAGGATGCGGATACATCTGCGCCGGAAATTGAGGGCCTGAACATTCCCGGACTACTATATGCTGATGATTTAGTTTTATGTTCGGAGACTATTGACGGCTTACAAAAAAGTTTAAATATCCTAGAAACGTATAGTGAAACATGGGGATTAAAGTAAATATTCAAAAACCAAAGTAGTTGTCTTCAAGAATGGATTTATCTGGGGTAACAAGGAGAAATGGTTTTACGCTCAGGAGGAGATTGACCGGGTAAAAACATTTACATATCTTGGGGCAAAATTTTCCATGAATGGTGGATGGAGTAATCACATAGTGGCGGCGCACAGTAAAGGAAGAATTGCGCTCAAAGAAATCGTTTGCGCAGTGCGCAGGGTTCCGGAATTGCCTTTAAAGGTGTGCGAGACGATGTTTAAATCGCTAGTTCTCCCAGCAATGAATTATGGGGCAGAAATTTGGGGAGTGGATAGGATAGATCGACTAGAAAGCGTCGAAACAGATTATTTCAAATTAATTCTCGAGTCTCTAGATTCGCAGCAAATGCCGGAGTCCTAAGAGAGGTCGGTAGTGTAGGAATTTGGAAAGATTTTAAATGAAACCCATTAAACTTTGGATTAAATTAGCAGGTGAACAGACTGACTCACTTATAAATAGATGTTTTCGGGTGCAGTTACAGGAAGCAACCAACGCTACTGGTCGTATAAAATTAAACTGCTACTGGAACGTTCAGGTCTGGGAGACGTTTCTCCGGAAATGGTGGGAGATAGGGAACACGTGACATAGAACGGTTAATTTCGGATAGACTTGCGGATATTAAAAGGCAAGAGATCCTGGCAGCAACGGCCGAAAAACGTTCGCTAGTTGCGCAAATTCACGCGAGTCCGTTATGGGTTGCGAACGTTACGTAAACACACTGCAAAAGGACGCAAGAGGGGATACGCTTGGTTCAGGGTCGGGGGTGGATGCAACGTAGATTAAAGGACTCGAATGGTAATGGCATCTGTGTGCTTTGCGGTGATAGGAAGACTGGATCCATATCCTTTTAATTTGCAGTGCGACCGAAATTTGGAGAGGAAAATGGATGGGAATGGAAATTACTACTTCCAACATAGGAACGTAACGCTCGCCCAAAACATTCTAGGGATAAAAGAGCTAATTTCATGAAAGAAGTAGGAACATTTCTCGGAAAGGTTCGGACCACTAGAGAAACGGAAATTAAGGAGTGGAAAACAGCAGTGGTTAGTACGAGCAGAGCCTAGACTGGAGAGAAATATGTAATAAATCAATAAACTAACAATAATTAAGTTAGTCAGTAAGTTATGTTAGGTTAGTAAACAGTACAAAAAAAAATAAAAAAAAAAAATAAAATAAAATAAAAGTTATAAATTGTAGTCAATTGTTAAGTATAAGTAGATAAATAAGTCAATAAAAAAAATATATATATATATATATATATATTAACTTAAAATAATTAAAATAAGTTAAATAAATTAAAATAAGTTATATTAAAAAAAAAAAAAAAAGTTATATAAATTAAAATTAAATTAATAAAATAAGTTAAATAAATTAAAATTAAATTAATCAAAATAAGTTAAATAAATTATAATTAAATTAATTAAAATAAGTTAAATAAATTAAATTAAAATAAAATAAAAGGAAACGGCTAAAATAAAGCACATTAGGGGGCAAAGGGAAGTGGGAATCGGAAATGTTAGGGCAGAGGCGTTGGTGCGGACGATTTTCTGTGGTGCTGTTTGTTTTCAGGTGCGGTGGAGGCCAAACACTGGAAGGAGAATGCCTGACGCCCGCGCCAAATAAATAAATAGTCTAAAAACCGGATAGAGTAGCATGTACTCGGCTTCTGACGGCAGGTTTTTCCCCTTCAGGGTTTTTCCTCAGCGTACCTTATGGTCTCGTTTCCGCGGCTTTGAGGCGATGGAGAGACCATTGGGGGTGAATACCAGAAGGCGAAAGGTTAGAACTCGGTAGAATGTAGGTATTGTAATGGCTTAAAGGCCTTCGGCCTAGCCACATTGGATCAAGTTTCTAATTTGGCTGTAATAATTACCTATTAAATAAAAAAAAAAATATTAATCCTCTCGTTGCATTTCAATTTTCACAATTTTATCTGTTACTTGTCTGAAATAATTCAAATTTAAATGTATCTATTAATTACATTAACCCCCCCTTTTGCATCGTATATTTTGTGATGTCATTTGCTACTGGTCTGTATATTAATATGCCCTTGCATTTCACAATGTGTAATTTAATTTTCTATTATTTATATTAACCTCCCGCTATATATTATTTTGTATTTTATTGGTATTTTATATATTTCTTCTTTCCTTTACATTTGTAGACTGATGATGATGGTAAAGCCGTCGAAAGCCGACTATCTTAGTAAATATTCTAAGTTGACGGAGATTACCTTTTTTATTTCTTCATATAATAGCGTCAACACCGCATCAGAATTCCCTCAATTCCTTATTTTGGTTGGGTACTTAAAAGTGAACAGTGCCCCCCAAGAGAAGATAATTAAATCATCAATTTGGAGATCTGTTAGAGAAAACCCACTACGAAGATTTTCTCATCTTTAAGTCTTATAAGAGATCCAAAGAAACGTTATTCTCTAACAATAACAAATGGTTTCATCTGGAAAGTGCAACTCGTTATGACGAATCGTTGGCAACAAAAATCATACTAGTTTTTAAACAAACTGCCCGTCATTCACTTTACGTCAGGGAATTTTGAAAAAATTTAATAATAACGTATTTCAAATACGCATTTATACTAGTTGTAAATTCTCTTAAAGTGAATGCATAAAGAACTGTTCCTGCAAAACAAAGTGTACATAGTTTATTTCAATAATTAACACGACCTGAAATAATGCCTTTTCAATACATTGCTTACACGCATGTGGAAAACACGTCCTCCAAATTTGTACAATTCACAAATTGGTGCATCGCACTGCAGGAAACGTTTTGGAAAGTACAACGGTACGCAACGATGAAACACATCAAACAAAACTATGTTAACTTGTTTACTGAGTAGGAAAACGTGAACTCTGAATATTTCATATGCACGAAGTTGAAGCAACAACTCTGTGAAATTAGATTTGAAACTCTAAAAGCGATGTTTTGAATTCCTAAAGCTCTTCTTTGTAGTTCCGAGCAAGTTCCTGAAAATTTCTACGTTTTGAATTCGCGATACGAAGTTTAAACCGGCAAATGTTTGGGAATATATAATGAAGCATAGTTCTTAATGTGTTTGAATATAATTACAACAATGGGGGGGGGAGGCAACTGTATCCCGAAGAGGCAAACTTGACGTACACGAATATGCTAAACATTAACCCGATTAAAGTATTTTACAGACTTCGAATTAGACCCTATATGCAAAAAAAAAACAAAACAAATATTCTTAGTGAAAAAATATTTTGTTCAATATGTGCACAGTTTTGTCAAGAATATTATCTTATATTTATGGAGTTGATATATACAGCAGTGGTAAACTCCAACATCGTGTGACCGATCTCCATGAAATTTGGCACATCTACGTATTTTTTTCAACATGTTTATGTCAAATGCAACCAGCAACACCAGGCAGTATTTTTTTAATTTATATCGTTAAATATCTTCTAAACAATGTGTTCTAGCGCATTAAAAACTAATATTACGAAGTCAAAAGCCTCAAAGAAACGTTTCACCCATTACACCGTAATATACTGGATAAGATTTACATGAACATTCTATTACATTTTTGCTGGTCTGGCGCTTCTGGATATTACCTCACCTGCGGAATTCGTAACTACTTGTGAATGAGAAGAACAGATGAGAGGCAAACAGAGAGTCAGAGAGATGGAGAGAGACGGAGAGAGAGATACCGAGAGAGACGAGAGGGAAATGGAGAGAGAGATACCGAGAGACGGAGAGAGATATGGGGGGGGAGAGGAGACTGGGAGGAGGGGAGGGGGAAAGGGGGAAAAAAAACGGGGGGAGCAGAGACCGTGAGAGACGGGGAAAGGGGGGAAAAAAAAAGGCCGGGTTAAAAAAGGAAAATGAGGACCTGAAGAAAAGAAAGTCTTGTGTTACCAAGAAGTGAAAATAATTCAAAGTTTCAGTTAATTTGCATAAATGTATTCTATATTTTTTACATATTTACAATACACAGTTGCCCATATGCACTCTTCACTTTATTCATTCTGCAAATCATTGAAATAAACCGAACAATCTCGTCTTACTCACGCAGTCCATGCACCAAACACAATATTCTTACCAACTATTAAAATCTTTGGTACACTTGCAATTTATAGGTCAAAATCTGTCCGATGTAAGAGGGACAGTAGCTCAGGGCATCAACTGATGTCACTGCAGCGCCTCTAACCGGGAGGTCCTAGGTTCGAGTCCTGGCGGCGGCAGGGTTTTCGACAATAGCTTTTCAGCTAGGTCGAATTCAGTCGCTGCCTGGAGGAGAATTCTAGCGGCCGGCTGCTCTTATCGGTAGTTTTCCGTGTTTTCTCCGATCAACACCAGGCAAATGCCGGAGCAGTACCCTAAAAAACGGACCGCGCGCGATCTGTCCTTCCTCTTCCTTGTACTATCCTCTCCCCTTACACACACACACTAGCATGCACTACACAACCACATATTTCGGGAGTCCTGGTTAGGGGTCCCTGCTAGCCGACGGTAGGTCGCGCGCCGGATCTCGCCATCCAGCGGGGGAAGATCACCGCCATCTCCCGAGAAAAAACATGCACTACACTAACGGGTCTAATGACCAAAACAGTTGACGCGCCCGGAAACATGAAAAAATCAATCAGAGGGACAATCAGATGTTTTGCCGTGAATCGATCTTTGGAATATCAAGGCCCCACAACACAAGGATTCTGACTACACAATTTTCTATATGCTACATTAAATAGCATACACTTCCCACTTAAAGTCGTGGTAACTAAGTATATTCTAGGCATTGTCGGATCCTCTGGGTTCCCTAGACTTCCCCACGGGACCAAGAAGTTCATTTTCTGCATTTACTGCCAGCAATGCTAAATTGCTCCATCGTAATTTACAAATTGCGTGTAAATCTTAATAGAACATCTGAGATCAATTAACGAGATAGTCAGTAAATCTCCTCGAGACATGATCCCCAACGTCTTGAGGGCACTGACTGTTGATCGTGGCATAGGCCCAGAGGTTCCAACCACCACAGGCAGGATTCTGGCGTTGGGCACTCCATGAAGTTGGGCTGCCAGGGGAATGACTGGTTGGTACTTTATCACTTTTTCCTCCCCTGCTTTTAGAAGGTTAGACCCATCCTCGTGGCGGACAGTCACATCGACCACATGGACCCCCTCCCGGCTTTTTATTACCAGGTCAGGTTTGAGTCAAACCCCTTCGGCAACGGCGAAAGTGGCTTCCGTGGACACCACAGTATCTGATTTCCGGAGCATCTTCCCCTCTATAAAGTTCTTGATCTCGTCATGACGCTTTATTCTAGCTGGTTTCGTAAAAATGCATTGACCGAGGATGTGATTCATTGTTTCTACCGCTGTATTGCACTTCCTGCAGTATACATCCTCTCTGGACCTTCCTCTACTCAGAGTAGTTTTATTGGCAGCGGTATTTGATCTCAACTGGAGAGCAGTGATAAAAAGACCAGGTTTCAGAAGATTATAGTCTTTCAAAAAGGCATTTCCAATCGGATCGTTTATATGCGCCTTAACCGCTCTCCCTTGGGATCCCAGCTTCTCCCAGGCGGCTACCTCGTCATCGGCGCATTTCTTCTTATAAGATCTTAGATCTTGTTCGGTATAGGGCCAGTTGAGTCTCAATGCTTTGGCGGTTTTAAATGTCCGTTGGTAGAAACTCGGACAGGAGCTCAGCCATCTGCAAATGGGATCTGCAGATTTTCTAGTCGTAACCCTAGGTTCAGCGCTACCCTAGGAACGTGTTGGGCAAGCCGCAGCAATCCCAGTCCTCCATCTCTCTTGGCCAGGTAAAATAAGCCATCTGCAGTACTCATATGCAGGTGTAGGAACTGTTTGACTGCCACTCTGATTTGACAGTCCGCTTCCCTGAGCATCGACATAGATGGCATAAAAAATTGGAATTTCCAATTTAAAATAATTTGTCAAGCATCTACCAGAGGAATTCTCTCCCCCAACCTTTCCAGACAAGGGATCAATGAATGCAGCTTTCATGCAATGCGCTTCAATGAACCAGGATCGTTCAAAGATTGTAATTTGGAATGATGAGCACTTCGCGACTGACAATGTCATTCCGAGGGCTTCAAGGTATTCCACCACAATATCAACCAATTCTTGAGCTCGTGGGGCATCTTTTGCTAAAAGCACCAGATCATCAGCAAATGCTAATACGGATACACTCCTTTCCAATAGCGGATATCCTGACATGTTATCCAATTTCTCAAGCAAGCACTCCATAATGAGGTTAAAAAGGAGTGGAGACAAGGGGTCCCCCTGTTTTACTCCTCTACGAATTGGCACCTCAATGCCTTTCGAGGGGTGCTGAATGACTGTGGAAACGTCGGAGTAAGAGTCCATTACCAAATTGGTAAAGGCGTCGGGGATCCCTTTCCTGGATAGACCCCACCGAATCGCCGCGTGAGGAACAGTGTCAAATGCTTTAGATATATCTAGCACAGCGCCGACACCACCCTCTACTTTTTTCATGTTACTGACTGCTTCGTGAAGAATTTGAACGTAGGCGAAACAGCCAGGTTCAGGAATAAACCCTTTTTGGCGTGGATTGAACGTCACCACGGATCGAATGCGTTTGTCCATAATACCCCAAAAGATTCTGCACAGCAGGGAACTAATTGTGATGAGGCGATAGTTAGTGACAAACTTATTATCCTTACCCTCTTTCGGTATAAGGATGGTACGATTTGCTTTCCACCCAGAAGGCACAAAACCAGTGTATAAAATTTGGGTGTACAATAGGGACAATATTTCAACTTTTGCTCCTGAAGATATATTACCAACTTTTATCTTATCTGGTCCTGGAGCTGTGGCATTTTTCAGCACAGCCAGACGACTTTTAATTTCGGCAACTTGCACCGCGTATAGAATTGTGTCTGGGTCCATTTCAGGTGTCGAAAATGTATCATCCTCTCAGTTCGGAAAGCCGAATTGGGGGCGTATTACCCCAAATGGATTTGTACAGGTCATTAACCTCATCCCTGTTAAGGAGCTGTTGGTCGACACTAATACAGTCAATGCCGGTTCTAATGCACTTTGCCAAAAGTGCTGGATCATTCTCGAAAAGATTCTGCGCCCTAGCATACGAGAAGCGCTTCCTGGCGCGTTTGCCTCCATGCCTACGGGGCTTTTTAGGCCTCGTGGTGGTGGGTACAGGGGAGCCGCCCAAAATATCCACCAACCTGGCATAAGTCTCGTTCAATTGGTCCTGGGATTGAATATTTCTTTTGAGTTCATTTCCCACCTCAACGAGTTCTTGACCTACATTAGTTTGAGAAATACTCCATGTTCCTATCCAAGATGAAATGTTTTCCTTCCAGTTAGGTGTGGCATCTAGTGTGGCACTGTTAAAACTAGTTTCAGTAGTTGCGTCTCCGGGCGTCGTAGCAGCCGGGGACTCAATAAAAATTTGGTCCCGTCCTAACCGACCAGCGGTGTCGGAACGGGCCGTGTCAGTAACACATAAAACAGAATCAAAGAGGACGGGCTCACCCGAAAGCTCCTGATTCATCTCTGAAACTGTAGCGGCCTCCTCGTTAGGGAATCGCCCCCTATCTGCTTCTGGGAGGTAATATCTACCTTTGCAAGTTCCTCCGGGTCACTGTCTGTGAGCCGATTTTTTGGAAGGGAATCAACACGAGGCTGTTTGCTTATCTCTACCTGTAAAGACGTTTCGGCCCCCTTTGGAAGAGTGTCAGAACAGGGGATCACCGACTTTCTTCTTGTCTTGAGGTTAGGCCTTCGATACAGGGGAGAAGAAGAAATCAGCATAGGAATTTGGCTCATTGGAGTTTTCGGAGGGCTAATAACCCTGGGAGGCGATGCGATTACAGCAGCACTAGTAGAAGGTCTAACTGAATCATCGGACCTCCGATCATCAGATGGGGACAATGATGATTCTGCCGTCACAGAAGCTTCAGCTCCAATTGTTGCTAAATATCTTCGATATGTAGTCTCTCTTCTTTTTTCACCCACCTGTCGGGCGGTCTTACTCAGCAGAGCAGACAAATTATCGTTCGACGCCTCTGGTTGCTCTTTCTCTAATGCAGCCATTTTCATAATATCATCCGAAGAGAAGATTTTCCCTGCTCTAGGCAGAGCAGTCCTACCACTACGTTGTGCCTTGGCAGCTCGAGCTTTATTAGCTGCGTCTGGATGAGCATGGCGCAAATGTTGTGAGAGCCCTGATTTAGTTGCAAAGTTGGCGGAGCATAACTCACATATAAAATCTCCTTTAGATGTTTTCGGACCCGGACATTTAGGAAAATGACTCAAAGCGGACAGCTTACCTTTGTAATTCTTGCTGCATTTGGAACATGAAAAGATTAGGGGGACATCACTATGGATAGTATCGTGATGCCGAACCATGTTATTCAGATCAGTGGCCATATAGCCTCCACCCCCTTTCTGGGCACAATATGCGCAGCGACTCGCCTCGAAGGGAATCCTAATCGTGAGCCGTTCCAAGCTAGAGTCGTCATAAATGGTGGCCTGTTGTTCACGGGGCGCGCCACCATGCGCTCCCGCGTCCGAGGCTTCGTCCAAAGTGTCCGCTGCCAGTCGCTCCGAGGAGCACGACGGGGGCGTGGGCTGCAGACCCCCAACCCCCTTCCCCCGTGACGTGGGGTCCCCGAGAAGTGGGGTCCCCGTGTTAGAGGAAGAAATTTACTACAGATGGGGAAAGATGTATCCACATTTTAGTTTTCAGCGACCGGCAATGACAGTTTTTCTGACGAAAATTCATCATTATCTGATGCACGTTTGTAATACTTACTCTTGTTTAGAAGTAAGGTTAACAACGTAAAAGAGTTTGATATCAATTGTATTGCAATGTTATTGTCAATTAACGATTTGTCTCCAAAAAGAATTCCAATACCTGTTGTGTTAAATATTTATTCATTAGTTTAAAAGTGTTAATTATTCTTGATTTATTTATATTACATTAGAAATAATTAAAAGAACTATTTTTTATTCTTTTTAACAAACATGTAGTGTGTTGCTTCTACACAGTTCAGGTTGAATGACATTTTATTTAAATACGTTCTAACAAGTATTACTACCTCTCTTAATGATTATCTATTCACTACATGGAGAACTTTATACTAATTTTCTAAATTAACACAGAAATGTGGAAAAATAATTGTGCCCATGGGCGACCGAGTGCAATCTTCAACCTAAACATCACGATAATTACGTTTACAGTAATTATGGTTAGATGATAATGCAATTACTGGATACTGTATTTCATTAATATGTTAATAGAACATCGTGACATTTACCATACAATCGTTGAAAATTAATTGCCTTTGAAGATTTTATCAATAAATGAAGAATGAGAAAAAAAGTATAATTTTCCTTCTTAAATTTGTTTAAATTACACTTCTTAAATGTTTAAGTGTATCAATCCTTAAACCACAATAAATTAATTTTTCAGAACGAATTATTTACACATGACCATTTTATTTATCAATGTAATTATCTTTAGTCATTAAACTCCAAAGTTCAACGCATTTTGTTCAAAGGAAAGAAATAGTTTGAACAATGATGTATTTATTGAAATTGATTTTTGTAATTATATTGTAACTAGTGGCATGCAGCAACGAGAATTTTCGTGACAATATCTGGAACATTGAGTACTGGAACAGCAAACATTGGCTTTTCTTGAAACGGCACACAACCTCCTTTTGCTCTTTGCATGACGTCAGTTGTGCCGTAAATCATGAGGCACTGAGTACGATAATATAGTCGCTACATCAGATATGAGAATTTGGAAATAAACACAAACAAATACTTGCATTTTGTAGACAAAATCCAAACATTCTCATTGCTTTTGGTCTTTTCCAGAGTTGTTGGGTATGTAACGAGTCCATGGACTCCTCTCAATGTTCCAGAATCTGAATAGTTTTATTTCAAATTTTGGAATCACAGGAAATTAGTAACCTACTGCCGCAAAAATTTGCTGAAAAACAAAATGAAGCAGTGATGCATGAGTATGAGAAATCTGTTAGTAATGTGAGAATTCTGTGAGAATATGAGAAACTTGGGATTAACATTAGTATTTACCGTATTTTACAGACTGTAAGACACACGTTTTTTTTCAAAAATTACCTCCAAAAGTCAGGTGCGTCTTGTACTCAAAATTAATGTAAAAATGTCAAGTGTTTGATTCAAATTCCTGCTAATCCTAAAAATTGACACGTATTTGATGCCGCGGGAAACTTATCTCTATTTGGAAACATTGGATTCCAGGTTCAAACATTTTTTAATTCAATATTTATGTTTTTAATCCAAATATTGTATTATTTTTCTGAAGTACCCTTCCTGCGTACCCTTAGTTGTTAGTTTCCTATATTATTGTCTTCAAACACTGTACCTGTATGATGAAAAGTATTTAAAAAAATGAATGTTTATACTATATAACATAAAAACCCTTGAAAGACATAATATTGTCAACAAGGATGATAAAAAACTAATTTAAAAAAACAAAATGGGATGAGTGGCAAAAGCAGCGCACCGATGCGACTAACATGAGTTGCGGGGATTCAAGAGCTTGCGAACACTATTCCCCTCCCACCCCGCCATCACAAACCCAGAACTATCTTACGAGGCGGCATGCAGTCTACTGTGCCAGTGAACTTTAATTCAAAGTAATTTTTTTATTTGTTTATTTATGGTCGCTTTATAACAGCTCAGGTCATCAGCGACCTCACTGTGTTTACATCAATACATTACATTTCAAGGTTACAAATAGTTTAATCATTACACCATAAACATTATATCAATATATCATAACAAAAATTGCATCATTATTATATTACATTCAACAATTTACTTATTTCTAGTAGTTTCAAAATTTTTTACAACCTTCTTCTGATTTGAACAGTGAATATAAGCTGCCTTCTATGTTTAATAATTTCCTTATATTAACAAGTCCTTGGCAGTCAAGAATAAAATGAGAAGTAGACACGATAGCGCCACATTTAGGACAGGGTTCAGGGTTGGATTTTTTGAACAGATGACAGTAATTTAGGTTAAAGTGACCGATCCTTAATCTTTCAAAGTAATTTGTGTTGTCGGTTACAGTAAAATATTTTTGTTAATAGTTAGATTCGATTACGATTTTCAGACATTTTTAAGGTCAGTTCGGTTTTATAAACTAAGAATTTTTTATTCTGGCGTTTCAATGTAATAATAAAAATGGTAAGAATGTTATTTTTTTAAATCTTAAAAATTAAGGCGCGTCTTATAGACCACAGCATCTTATAGTCTCTAAAGAACGATACATTTTTCCGTCTATATCGAAACTGTTTCATTGTTTTTACAGTCTCGTTGCGGAGTAGAGAGAAAGTTATGTAATGTTGCTCAAGAAAACGGCGAATTTTTGGCAGAAAACTCATATTACAGGGTTCTGGGAACGAAAAAGTTGATAAATCTCGTTGCTACATTGAGGACAAAAATCCTCTAACACACGGTGCAGTCACAATATATGTTTTGTGAGTCCTTGATACCGAAAAATCGAATGACGGTCAATAAGGACGGACGTCCTTGAACAAGGCTAGCAGCTAAACGGCCCAGATGATTTTCTCTACTGCCAAAGCGGTATCAAGAAAGTAAAACATATTTATCTTCATTATTATAGATGTAGGAAGACGCCCCAAACAAATTCCGGTTTTTTTCAATTTAAAAAAATGCGATTTCAACGAACATGACGCCACCGTCATTCACTTCTAGTGTTCTTTACACTACCCGAAGACGAAGTTTGATCAAAAAATTTGGTGCCGTTTTTGAGACAATTTTGAAAATGTTTTTCATGCTTCTGGCGCAATATAAAAATATCCCTTTGAAACTCTCAAAGCTACAACTTCATCAAACCGATTGGGGAATTTCGCTTATGAAGAAAATCGGCTGAACTTTTTAGGCGATAGTGTTGATCGCAGGCGGTCGGTCAGACAGTCGTTTTGCCGTCAATTGATTTTTCCGTATCAAGTAACCACAAAACATGGATTATGGTCACACTACGTGTGAGAGGATTTTCCCCCTATATTTAGCAACAGAATTCATCTAATTTTCAGTTAATAGACTTAGATATACCTAAAGACTGATCGGGAGAGGTAGGTCAGGGCATCAACTGATGTCACAGTAGTGCCTCTGACCGGGAAGTCCTAGGTTCGAGTCCCGACAATGGCAGGATTTTCGACACTATCCAGATAGCTAGGTGGAGTTCAATCTGGAGGAGAATTGTAGGGACTGGATGCTCTGATTGATGGTTTTCCGCGGTTTCTCCGATCAACATCAGGCGAATGCCGGAGTAGTATCCTACCAAACATGCCACAGAGCGCGCGCGATCTTTTCTTACCGTTCCTTCTCCTGTCCTACCCTTTACACGCACACGCTTACACTTACATGCACCGCACTATCACACGGGAGATCGGTCGGGAGCTTAGAACTAGTCCCGGCTGGGTAGGTGCCCTGTTGCTGGGAGATACGTGGTTGGGGAAAATCCCGCCGTTTGTAGGTTGACGCCGGATGTCGCCAGCCAGTGGGGAAGATCAGAGATCACAACCATCTCCCGAGTAAAAACATACACTTGGTCGATCATGATTCTACACTTTCGGGACTAATGATCTTAGCAGTTGACGCGCCCGGAGGCACTATCAATCAATTAACCTTACATCTATCTATCCGTCTGCGGTCAAATCGTTTAGCGTGTATACCATTCGGCCGATTTTCTCCAAAATTGATACTTCCTGATCGATCTAAAGAGACTGGAGGCTTTGGTAGTTTCTAACAGATATTTTGATAGTTGTGTTCTTTCATGAATCGGGGATTCACTTTTTTATGCCTCTGCTCGAGTTCGATCTATACGGTTCTTCTGTGGCGTAGTAATGATAGTGTCGGCAATTTAACTCATTTAAGAATTGAAGTTCGGGTGTCGCATCGGAAAAAAAATTGCTGGTTGGAAGCACTTTTGCAGTTTATGTACTTGTAGTCGAATAATATTGTGAAGCATTAGAAATAATGCATGAAAGCATGTGTTTTATTTGCACCAGTGGTTTTTATCTAACTCAAATTTACTATTTTCATCCTAGAAATTACAAAGAAATTTCACTCAATATTCCTTTTGCGCATTTGGACCTTTTCCATGAGTTAATGGTCATGCAATTTCCTTTTACTTGAAACGTCCATTTTCAATATTGTTTCCTTGCATTTTCTTGGGAACTTGAAAGTAGAATTCGCCCTGATATTTGTAACGGAATCTTCGAAAGAAATCGAGTACTCGATGGGCGAAGCGTGGGGAAGGGCGGAGGGTGGAGGGTGGAGTCGGGTGGAGTATTGAATTGAATTGAATTTGCCTTATTTTACGTGGCGAGACTCAGGCCATGAGGTCATTCCGTCATGGATTGAAATGAATTTGCCTTATGCCATGAATTGCCGCCATGAATTAAATTGAATTTGCCTTATTTTACGTGGCGAGACTCAGGCCATGAGGCCATTCCGTCTGACCACTCAAATTTCGTTACACTCCTTTCACCAATCATGGGAGAAAGAAGGTATTACTTGGGCGACGAAACTGGCGATTTGAATTTAGCTCAGAGGCATCTTCATGCAGTAAATTACTAACATGGACAGCGGCTTTACTCCCCTCCGAAGGAAGGCGTACGAAGGATTTTTTGCCCTTAAAAATCCACGGCTTCGATCGGGTTTGAACCCGCAAACTTGGGTATAGCAGTCCCATACGCTAACCGTTACAGCGGGGTGGAGCGGTGGAGCGGGGTGGAGCGGGGTGGAGCGGGGTGGAGCGGGGTGGAGCGGGGTGGAGCGGGGTGGAGCGGGGTGGAGCGGGGTGGAGCGGGGTGGAGCGGGGTGGAGCGGGGTGGAGCGGGGTGGAGCGGGGCGGGGAGCGGGGTGGAGCGGGCGAGTCGAGTCCGAGCAAAGCGTGGCGGAGCCGAGCGCCGAGGGAGCCGGATCTCGCAGCGTCACTGTGCAGCGAGTGTGCGAACAAGGGAGAGAGCGGTTGCGTCATCACGCCACCAGAGGCCCACGCGTTTGCCTGAAGCGGCCATGGGGCCCGCTGACTGCCCGGCCGATCGCCCGCCTGCGTCTGCCGTTCCGCCTAAGGCCCGCATCAACCCTCGACAGCCGCGCGTATATTTTGATGTGTTGGCGTCCTCGCGGTCGCTGTGTGGCGGTGTCCAGTTGACGTGCGTAGCGAGTCCCCCCTGCCGCGTATCTCGACGGCCCACCAAACGCAGATTGAGTGCTGAGATGCGGGTCTCTCGCAGTTGCATCGTGATCTGCATTCAGGTGTGCGTCAGAAAAAATTATTGGGTATAACGGCTTAACGGCAACAAAGAATGAACTCGCTGTAAAATCAATTAAAGAAAGAAGATAACAAACTAGGACAGAGTAACGCCCAGTTTAAATAATGTGTACTCTAAATTGCCTTTAATTTCAAACATACTAAGAACTTACGATATTATAATACTGTTCAGCAACAACATATTTTGGCATTAAAATAAGTTTGAAAATATGCATTGCAGGGACTCTAATCGTACACATTGTTGCTTTTTGTATACATCCAATGTGCCCTCTCTTTCGTGTGTTTGTGTTGCCTTTTTTCTCAGATTCTCAATTCCTCCTCGCACGACACGATGTGAGATTAGTGCCTTAATAATAATTTTGCAATGAACTGGTTCACTGCCTCGCCAAGTAAACGCCATTTGTGAATATATCTAATGTTGCGAGGAAGCAATAGATACTCTCGAACTTGTTTATACAGAGTCCTCTCTCAATTAACTGAGCTAATCGTAGCTTGTGGACGCAAGATAAAATATTCAACTATGACAGTAAGACATGTCACATCACAACTATTCAAAACTATCACAGTAAGACATGTCATTGTTGTGGTCTAGTTCGTGAAAAATCATTATGTTCTTCGTTAAAATACAGTTCGTGAAACACAGACTACGTATAACGTGTGGTAATACAAAGTGTATATACACCATATTAAAGATAAAGAAGAGCTAGTTACATTAAACAAATTACTGAGTTTCTAAAACTCAGAAGAAATAAATTTTTTATTTCAGACGTGAAGTAATTTAGTTTCTAAATAAACAAAAGATAATAACGTCAACGAGTACACCTAACACAGAAAATCCTGTTTTTAGACATTATAAATTGCAGTCGAACAGCTCACATTACCTTCGAATTAGTTATGCAAAAGTACACGCTGAAGATAAGCAACGAATACATAACAGAATCTTTTTACATTTAGTTCTATCTAAAAATGTTAAAAGCTCCTCGCATGACAAAATGCTACTATTATTTGCCCTCCTCATGAATGACAGGCAACTCGAGTCAAAATATCTTAAACTTAAAAGAGAGAAAGGAATATTTCTAAAAAGTTTCATAAAATCTAAATGTAGTCTCTTCTTGAATCAACAATTATTGAAACAAAACATTCGGCTGCATGCGTATAGAAGCTTCTGGATTCTGTACATATACAAATTGAATGGGATATACGTTGGTATAGAAGAAAACATACAATATTTAGTTATCTTACTCGTAGTGAATTTTTTTCTACAAATTAGTTTGATAGGAAATCACATTGGAGTTACCAGCGGAACATTTCGTAAATTGCGTGCCATATTGGTAGTCAATTCAACCTTCAGCAACGCTTGGCTGGTTTGCGTCTACTCCGATTGCTTCCGTCGCGAGATGTCCATTCCATCACTCCCCTCAGGATTGACTGATTGATTTTTTCGTGTTTCCGGGCTCGTCAACTGCTTTGGTCATTAGTCCCGTTAGTGTAGTGCATGTTTTTCCCTCGTGAGATGGCGGTGACCTTCCCCCGCTGGATGGCGAGATCGGGCGCCGACCTACCGTCAGCTAGTGGGGATTCCCCCTAACCAGGACTCTCCCACCAGCGGAGCACCGCCCCAGCCGAGACACGCTCTAAGCTCCCGATCGGTCTCCCGGAATATGTGGTCGTGTAGTGCATGTTAGTGTAAGTGTGTGTGTAAGGGGAGAGGATAGGACAAGGAAGAGGAAGGACAGATCGCGCGCGGTCCGGTCGGTGCCCCTTTGGCAGGGTACTGCTCCGGCATTCGCCTGGTGTTGGCGCGGAGAAACGACGGAAAACTACCGATCAGAGCAGCCGGCCGCTAGAATTCTCCTCCAGACAGCGACTGAATTCGACCTAGCTGAAAAGCTAGTGTCGAAAATCCTGCTGCCGTGGGGAGTGGGAACCTAGGACCTCCCGGTCAGAGGCGCTGCAGGGATATCAGTTGATGCACTGAGCTATCGCTCCCGTTTCCCCTCAGGAATGAGACCAGACTTCTCTGTCGCACTTAGCATTGCCTTTTCTCCCTAACGCATTGTTATGTTCGCCGCTATGGCCACAATAGAAGACTTCACGAATGCCGAGAAAATCCACAAGCTGATTCTCTACGCGATGGCTGAATGTTATGAGAGAGGCGTTCGTAAACTGTATGTGGAAGACTGTCAGAATGTAACCCACATAAATAGAACTATAAACACGAAGACATCAATATCGCCTTGTCTTTACCGGAGCAAAGGTCGTTCTGCGAGAGCTTGTATACCAGCCAGGATGGTTTGCCTACAGATGAGGGGCGATGTGTCTGAAATGGTCATGTGTGTAACTGCGTCAAATGAGTTTGCTCATGGAATGTCCTTTGACAAAGTGATAACCTTCGTCTTTACAAAATTCTCCAGAAATTTGTCAATTTATTCCTAACCATCTTGTAGTAAATGCTATGAGTCTTGATCAATGCTATGTCATGCCAATTCTATGAGTCCTCTCCAAACGCTACAAAGTATCAATTCATGTAGGTGCCGCACTAAATAAGAGCTTATCATGAGATTACGTACCAAATTATACTTTCTCTTGTATTTTAAATGAGAAACTTTCTTAAAATTATTACAACTGACAATACAATGTCTTTCAATTCTTAATTGAATGCAAATACTAAACATGCAATACTCGTTTACAATTACTTGCGTGTGCGAGATGTTTATCTCCATTGTTCAGCGTTTCATTTTTGTAACAGACACGAAGTTATAATAAAAAGAAAACCGTAAAGTTTTGTAGTTATCTGATAACTTTCTTCCGTTTAGTCAGAATGTCAGAAAGTAGTCGCCTCATTTGATCTTGCATTAGGTTAAATTATTGTTAAAAGTAAATGAAGAAAAGCAAGAATCTAATTCAACAATAAGAAATACAGCTGTTTTCTTATATGTTTTTAGAAATAAACAAAGTGCATTAAACAACTACTCGAGCTTTAAATTATTTCAAAAATGAAAGAATATCTATGAGTAACAACATTTTCTTCGTAAATTTATGGGGAACCGATTGATTGTGATGGTCAGCGGATTAGATTTCTATCTTCCAAAACCGTCTTTAAATAGGTGGAAATTGTAATTGTCAGCACTCACTGTCAGAAGAATTTATGAAATACCGTTTCTTGCGCAGCTTTCACAGATTCTCGAAAACTCATTCAGTGCATTAACGTGATCATTTTATCGTTACATTGTCCATGACTTGAAAAAAGAACAATGTCATATATTAAAGAGAAGTCCTTTCTGCGGCGTCACAACCGAAATCAAGACTTCGGGGTACTCGCAGTACTGTCGTAGACTATGAGGATGGGCCAGTGGAGGTGGCGCAAAGGCGTATCTGCTAGGAAAAACTTAATGCGACGCTAACTATGAGTTAAAGGTCGCGCCTAGCCAGTAGATCATTCCTTAGGGTTTTGCTTAGGTAGTGATACCGAATACACAAATTCTAAAGAAACAAAAGCATGAATAAAAAATAAACTATAAAAAATAAGTCAAAAATATAATGACGCGTCAGTGTTCGTCTAACACATTTCGTCTAAGAATTCGTCTGAACAAAATGTAGCAGTTCAGAATGCCGAATATACTCGTAGAAAGCACATCATGAGTACTCATTACGCAAGAAAACAATTTATGGACAGAAATTAAGCCATTACGAAGCCTGCGATTTCGAGAAAGCAAACTCAACGCAAACTCTCTTAATCTATATATTATAAGTGCCATCCACAAAAACTGCACATTCACTTGAACATTAGTTTGCGAATAAATATTACAAATTTCCAGCGCATATATAGTGGTTGAAGACATTTACTCTGATATTACGCAACTCTGCACACACATTCGGCAGATAAATTAAGTCTGCCTTAAGTGCTTCACTACGTGAACTGCAGTACATCTGAGTATAAAAAGTTGCCTATCAATCAGGAGCAAATGTAACCTGTGTTTCGCCATTATATGAAATTTTCCATTACATGTTCATTGGCAAAAAGAGATCACGTTTGATCACACCCCACAACTTAAATTATTTTAATTTTTTGACATATCTATTTATGCAAGAAACAAGTGTTAGCTTGAAAAAGTACTGACAAGGGGGCTTAGAAATAATTTACTACGACGAAGACTTTTTATATTTTCCAAGGTCGTTGACGTTACACGTTTTGCAAAACTTAACTTAAAATTACATATTAATAATTTAATTACACAAATATAACGTTATTACCTAATTTATTACGTTGGGGGAACACTTTGTTTAGCGACCAGTGCGCTGACTAACCTCTTTTGGGTGGTTAGATGACGAACCTTTTTGGGGGGCTTCAGATTACGAATAGAGTGGGATTTGATGAGAAACGAGTTGCAGGTGTGTATTCTCTGGGTACTATTCCTATTTATGCTCTCTCTCATTGCACATTTGCTCTATCATAACCATAAATCCACTAAATCGCTGATCTATCCAAGTATGAGTTTTGCTTAGGTACTAGGATCATACTTACAAGTACCTATTATTACGTTAATAATAAAATATATGCCTCTGGGATGGCTCATGGGCAGCTGTGGTTCCGGGTTCGATTCCCGATCGAGGCAAAAATAGAGTTGTAGCTTTCCTTAAAAATCGTCCCAGTTTCTGTTGCTGTATGACGAAGAAAAGCTCAAGCACGCAGATATATCTAGTTACTGTGAAGATAACACGTCATATTCGCCTCATGTCGCTCTTACCCCCAAGCATGGGAATTTAACTAAGCCCACTTATGGGGGCACCAGTAGCCGGCCGGCGAAGTGGAACTACCGACCCAATAACGCCAAATACATACATACAATAAAATCTTAATAGAATTTTTAGTTGCAATTTTTGCCGTCACGTCCCCTTTGCATTGTGTGTAGGCCGCCTGAAGCGAGAGGTTGAAGGGCCTGATCGCGGACGGAACAGGCGCTGCAGTTCCTAGAATCTGCTCGGTGGGCGGGCAGGCGGGCGGGCGGGCGCCTTCCGCCCTTAATGACGATGTTCCCCGCTTTATTGGCCGGGCTCTTCGCGGTGCTTCTCGGAATACTGCACGGCGCCCTCGCCCATCCGTCACCACCCCTCCCCTCCGTCATCTCTCCCGCTCCCACCGCCTCCCGCCTCCGACGCTCCCCCTCGGGCGGTTGTTTCTCCCGGTTCACTCGCGGATCCTGTGCGCAGCTTCGATTTCCTCCACTGGCCTTCTCCCACGGGCGATCTGCGGCGCGACCGCTGGTGCGCCCACGGCGCGGAAGCGGTGCGGAATGGTTGTCTCTCACCAACCCGATGAGGCAGATGTCTCGTCGTATTTTTTTTTTATCGGTACAGTTGCCTTCTGCTCCAGGCACAGCCTCTCCTCTTCGAATTACATTGCGTGCGAGCGGTTTCCTATCTAAGCAAGTCCGTTCGCACCATGCCTCCTTCGATTCCTTTTCCTCCTCTGTTGTGGAGATTTCGCTCCGCGTGGAACCTTGTAAGTATGCCTTCTCCCTTGTGCAATTTGTGTCACTACTGTCGGTACACAATTCCGTATTTGGTACACATTTATGATATTCTCCCATCTATATAATGATGTAATAGATAGCATCTAATTCTTTGTTTTGACCTATACTTTTGTTTCATGCCCGCTGTTACCACCTCTTTGATTTGCAATTCCATTATCCGCCAGTATCTCCCTACCCATGTAATTCTTCCATTTCTATTCACCTCGTATCTTCCTTCTCCTCATCTCCGGCCACTGTATTTCTTCCTCCAGGTTCCCGTGCAGGTACTTCGATTTTTCTCGCTGGATAGTCCCTTCGAACCATCTGAGAAGCTACCACTGGCACCTCCACCTTGCCTTATGATTATCCTCCCTACTAGTTTATTCCACTTTCCTTGCTCCTGTGGTTCAGGATGATTGTACTTATTTGTACGATTCGAAGATTAGATGAACGTATTCGTTTCGCTCGCCCACCCACCACTATCCTTACCTTGTGATCTCACAACCTATCAGCATCTCTCTCCACTCATTACACTTCGCACGTCTCTTTGCCGTCATCATCTTCTGGTTGACTGACTCACAAATACAGTTCAATAAAATTCACCCCTCGTTAAAAACTTCAAAATTTAAAGTATTTTAAATATACTTAATAATCTCTTCCCTAGCAATTAATACGTTGTGAGCCTTACAAGTTTTAGGTCTGCAGGCTACATCACACTTTTGCCTCATTATAGTATGAAGTTTCAAATTGTCATCCTACTTAGAATTAATCATTAATGTTGCGATGTAATTCATCATTATCTCGAATAAAAATAGTTAAATAAAAATACCTTAATACATATATGTTGAGGAAACTCAATATATTTTTATATATGTGTATTTTGCAATGTTAATCTTGCAATTTTTGTTTTCGGATATTTACAACATTTAGCATGTTTCTTACTTCGGTTTTTATTTTACTTTCCGCACTATGTACAGAAAAATTTTATACCATGCTTCTCATTGGATGATGCCTAATCGTATTTGATTTGGTCGGGAATATTGTGAATTATTCAAGAATGTAATATTTTATCGACTGTAAATCCTAAAAAACCTAGTACTGGTAAAGGTAAAACAGTAATGAGGTTTGCGTCTGAAATCGTTGTGTGCTTTTTAATAGCGCATATTCAGTGTATTTTCTTTCAAGAATTCTTATCGCCATGGTACATCTAAGTATGATTTCCTATATAGTAATAAACTTTGATAGCACAACCCAAAAATACACTAAATTACTATTTAAATTTATGAGTAGTAATTTTAAATGTTCTTTTTATCTGTTTACTTCACGACTAACACATTACACCCACATACGAGTCATAATACCGGTCGGTTTGATTTCTCCTGAATACCAATACCGTCATTTCAGTTTCCTTTTCCAACTTCTTCCTGTTCACGTGATTTAGACGGCCGTTATTTCATAATTATAAAAAATCTTTAAAAAAGAAACTATTTTTCAGAAACTATATACTAGTTGACAAAAATAGCGAAGGAGGAATTTATTAATGTATCATCAACGTCATATATTTTGCAAAACCAAATGCAATGTTGTAATAGCTGTCCCAGCATCTTCGAATCGCTTAACTTTTAAAAGTATCTTAAACTAAGCCAACGCTCGAAAACGCAAATTACATGTAAGTGGATACATGATAACCCTTAAGAAAATATTCGAAAGAATACACATATACGCAAGGTATATGTTTCTTCGCTCTGTGTGTAGGTTCGCGAGTGTTTCAGTTAAAAACATGAAGTGATTTGATTTTTTTGTTTCCGGGCACGTCAACTGCTTTGATAATTAGTCCCGTTAGTGTAGTGCATGTTTCTTCTCGGGAGATTCGCTTTCCCCGCTGGATGGCGAGATCCAGCGCCGATCTACCGTCGGCTAGTGGGGTTTCCCGCTAACCAGGAATCTCCCACCAGCAGGGCACCGCCCCAGCCGGGACAAGCTCTAAGCTCCCGACCGGCCTCCCGGAATATGTGGTAGTGTAGTGCATGTTAGTGTAAGTGTGTGTGTAAGGGGAGAGGATAGGACAAGGAATGAGAAGGACAGATCACGCGCGGTCCGTGGCCGATTTGGTAGGGTACTGCTCCGGCATTCGCCTGGTGTTGATTGGAGAAACCACGAAAAACAACCGATCAGAGCAGCCGGCCGCTAGAATTCTCCTCCAGACAGTGACTGAATTCGACCTAGCTGAAAAGCTAGTGTCGAAAATCCTGCCGCCGTCAGGACTCGAATCTACGAACTCCCGGTCAGAGGTGCCGCAGTGACATTAGTTGATGCACTGAGCTACCTCTGATTCACGCAATTTCTGCAAGTGAAACTTCACACACACCCTTCAAAGCTACGATTCCCCAGTCCATCTATCACGATCTGCGACTTCATCCACTGCTCCCACTGCTCTCATTAACTCTTCCCCAATGACACTGATATTCCATCGCTGGTCTCATCGTGTCGCTTTGCCTCAGTTGTCTCTTGGTGTTGTCATTACGCGCTGCATCACCCGAAGGCGTGTTCACAGAATCGAGGTTGATAGAGAAGCTGTGGCTATCGAGATTATTTCTTGCGATGTTCTAGAGATGGCAATTATATATTGCAAATAAAAGTATCCAAAGTTTTTAATGACAATCATTTATTTCAGCAATTGCACAACGTTTTGTAACTAGTTTTGTTACATCATCAGGTGGTTAGTGAGGGAACTACTATCCCATTGAATTACCTCAGCAGTAGAACCATCGAGGAAACATTACGAAATTAATTCACTTAGCTGATATCACATACCTAATAGTTACAGACACTCCATTCCAAGGATATAAGTATAAAAGGATCCAAGGATATAAGGATAAAAGTATCCAACTTTGAATACTTTTATTTACAAACATATATTGACAATCAAGAAGAAATATTGATCAATTATATATTGGCTTCTTTAAATACCCGTGTTTATCCTTCATTGTATACGTCCGTTTTAGTCGAACATTTTTAAATACACTTCGATAAATTTACAAAAAGGTAAGTGTATTTTTACTCAATGAAACCCTTTTTACAATCAAATTTCTCTTCTACATTTGTTTTCAATATTTGTTGTCAGATCTGCGTCTGGTCATACAATAAATATATGGAAACATGCATATGTGTCCATATATTTTTTTCTTTATCGCGTCCTCAAATAAATTAAAATATGCTGAAATATTTAATATCTTCTGCATTCTATTGTTGGGTAAATATATTCCAAATCAAGATCTATGTATTTTTAAAACCATTTCAAATATTTACCTCGTTTTGAGTGCTCAAAAATATATTTTCTTCAAACATCCAACAGTTCGAGTTTGTTCATTCGTTAAAAATTTTGGCCATTAAATTGTAACGCTCATATCAGTGAATCTTTCAATAGATTTAGACTTTTAAATACTGAAAATTTACATTACTATTCTATTAGATCCCACTAAGAGTATACAAAGCAATAATGTACAACGCTTTTTATCAGAGTAAGTAATTTAATAATAAGGGAATCAGCATCTTTCTAAAAAAAATCTGCTACAAAATATTTTTTATACGTTTAGAACTAAATTATCCTGGTAAATACTAAACTAGAGCGTTTTTAATAGTACAATTCGAGTATTAAAACATTTTTTTAGTTACATATAGTTTATTGATAACATTGTATTATCTTAAGTTTAGTACTTTAGTTTTCCGTATTTTTGATACAAAAATTCATTCTGTAGCAAAATGTACTCTTAAAATTACCAAAGCAGTTTCAGAACTGTCGAATATCTTTAAGTTCAAACAATCATCTACGACAACCAATTATCGGATAACCACAAATGTTTTCACGAATGCTGTAGGGAAAATTGCATTCCTCCGATACCAGAAATTTGGTGCCGAAGCCGGGCGCTCTTTTCATCCTTCTCTTCCACCCTCTTGTTCATTCTCAGCCTCTTCGCCGCCATCGCCCCCTCCCGACCGTCCAACGCCGTTCCCACCATCGTCAGCATCGAACACGTATAATGTTCCCGCGCAGTCCTGCGTAATCTCTTCTGACAACCTCTATTATAGTCAAACCCTCCCTCCCGATGACGCCGCGTCACATCCACTGCCACCGGAAGTGGATGTGACGGTGGCTCAGAGCTTCAACTCATGTCACTGCAGCGCCTCTGACCGGGTGTTCCTACTTTTGAGTCCCAACGGCGCGGCGGCAGGATTTTCGACACTAGCTTTCCAGCTAGGTCGAATTCAGTTACTGCCTGGAGGAGAATTCTAGCGTTTGGCTGCTCTGATCCGTAGTTTTCCGTGGTTTCTCCGATCAACACCAGGCGAATGCTGGAGCAGTACCTTAATAAACTAGCGACGGACCGCGCGCGATCTTTCCTTCCACTTCACGGTCCTATCCTCACCCCTCACACCCACGTACACTAACACACTGCCGGGAGACCGGTCAGAGACTTGTCCCGGCTGGGGCGGTGTCCCGCTGGTGGGAGATACCTGGTTGGGGAAAACCCCATTAGCCGACGGTAGGTCGGCGCTGGATCTCGTCATCCAGTGGGGGAAGATAACCGTCACCTACCGATGAAAGCATGCATTATACTTACGGGACTAATGACCTCAGTAGTTGGCGCGCCCGAAATCACTTCCCACCTACTCTCTACCGACAGCAAATACCACCTGGAGACGCTGCTCGTTTCCTTGAATAGCTGACCCCTCCCCTCCGGTGCGGATCACTAATGTTCACAAACAACAGATTTTGTATTATTTTGTTGATGATTTGAGGACTATGAGGAATGTCTATGCAGTATTTGTATGCCCTTCGCATATTTTCTGCCCAAAATGCAAGAGCTTACAGATTTCTAATTCTCCCAATGTGTTTCCACCCCAGGACCACTGCATCCCAATCCACACTCTCGTCCGAATCTCTGGTCACTGCCGCCCGCCCCCGCGCAGTCAGCCAATTAGCGCCGGCGCTGACCGCGCAAACCCGCCCCATTCCACTCTCCCCTCCCCCATCGCACACACCCTTTACCGTGCCTCCTCCTATCACATCCAGCCAAAACCGACTCAACGCTCCTTGATACACGTCCTGCACCAAAACCCCCGCCGTGCCCCACTCCATCCCTCTCTTCCTACCTCGCGACTGGGACTGCTTCTTCCGAGTCCACCTGCATTGGACCTAGCCGTAGCACCCCCTCCCCCGATGGCACCAACACTCGACTTCTTACTCGACATGCATTCATGCCCCCACAATGTTCCCCGTCGTGTCCCACGTAGTCCCACGCCATGTCCCTCGTGATAGCCCTCGCCATGTCCCCAGAACCCTTCCATTCCAAAGCCATTATTCCCGTCATACACTGTTACCATGGACCCCTGCCATGACCTCCGCCATGGCTTCCATGACCCCTACGATAAGCTCATACGGCCCCCATGACTCATGCCATGGCCCCATGATCCCCACCATGAACCTAAACATGCTCCCTCGCCATGACCCACGCCGTGTACCTCACCATGTGTCTTCACTTCCCCCCGAAGAGCCCTGCCACTTCGTCGACCTACCCCGCCTTCCCCGCTCCCGCATCGCCCGGGCATGCGCCCAACCTCGTCACTCCACTCCCCTTCGGCGCAGCCCCACGCGCGATCCAGCTCCGCGTGTTCGCCCACCCACCCACCTACCCCGCCCCTTGGCGGCCCACTGCGGCACCAAAGCAAACAGTTTATATTTTCGGTGCGCGGTTATGCATTATTAATGGGGCGGGCGCGCAGGCCATTTGTGAGCGCCAGGACGGCTTCCGCGCGGAGGCTACGGCAGTGGGGGCGAGGCAACAGGGACGGGGGAGAGGATGTGGGAAGGGGAGGAGGCAAGGTAACGGTGAGACGAAATGGATAGAAGGGTAGGGGTGTGGGTGGGGACAGAGAGGGACGAGAGGAATGGAGACAGGCGAGGTGTTTGCAGACAGGGAAGAGTGGTGAAGGAGAACCGGGGAAAGATGGATTGGACTGGGGGAGAGGGCGTCCAGAATGGAAGTTAGAGGATTGAGAGGGCGTGGCATTAACGGTATTATTGAGGCAATCTCACACAAAAGTTTTGTAGCTCGGTGAAGGCAAGACACAATGATGTTTAGTTTCGAAACGGATCCTGTTTGTTCAAAAACTCCACTGGAACGACAATTCAAAAAACCTTTTCTAATAGTAGAAATAAAAAATACGCACTTTCGCTGCATTTATTTTCCAATTCCCGTTTGTTACTCAGGAACATATCCCGCCATCCAGGAGTCCTGCGGCCAGCATCAGTTCGTCTTCAGAGCGTCGGGCGATAAAAACCCTTTTTCTCACCTCTCAACAGGATCGAAGTAGAGAACTCGCCAGCGGCCGGAGCACAGGGCACCGACACATTAATAATATAATTAATAATATAATTATTCGTTCAGAAGTTTTGTATATTTCATTGTAAATAAAGCTCACTTTGTTTACTGGTCATTGTGTTTGGCAAAGCGTTTGGAGAAGCAAATCTTGTTGGCTTACGATTTGCAGTTCTTTTTTATCTCACAAGTCGCAGTCTTTAGTCGAATTGCTTAATTACGCTCTTTAAAGTCACGGAAATCAAGCAACTGTAGTCATCATGTATTTCCGGATGGCTGTTTGATAATCCGGCTATTGATGGCACCAACTCCCTGGCCAAGGGGATATAAGACGTTGGCTGATAGCGATGTTACTAGGTAAACGACAAAAATCTTAATAGAAGATAACTCCAATGTATATATGTTCATTGCCCCAAAACAGCTAAGAGACGTGTGACGTAAAATGAGGAAGACGTTTCTTTGAAAAGTTTACCTATTCTCCAAAAGCATACATTTGCATTGTTATAAGCATTACAACTGACAAAAAGGATTTTGAAAGTTTAACTCAAAAATATTATCTGTAAAAGTTTGTGTAGTTTCTTTTCCGTAAATGTAGCGTCGAACACCGGAAGATTCAAATCAATATATTCGACAGCCAGCCAATATCCCGATCGAGCCGACAATTACCTGGATGAGAATTCTACAGGCCTCTGATTGATCTTTCCCGATGTTTTCTCTCATTAGTTCTAGGCGTATGATGGAGCACTTTTGTAATCAACAGGCCATGGATCATGGGCGATCGTTTTTTCTCTACCCAGATAACTTTTGTATCCTCAAGGCCAATACCGTTCAATACATACCACTCTCGTGGAGTAACAAAATAAAAAATCTTTAGTTTATTCTACGCTATCCAACTGATAGAAATAGTTTCATGCGTATTCAAAAATATTTGAAAACGCTGGGATTCGAACTCGGGTAATTAGGTTCAGCAAGCATTTAGCATAATCACTCTCAAGCAGCCAGTGGACTCAACACAATCTACTTATCAACTATTTATATATTTCATTTAACTTGCACTTTATAGGTCAAAATCTGACATCAAAATCATACGTTAGATTGCGAAACTCTAATATCGTAAATAATTACGATGAAAGTGAAAGATCGTGCGACTTTAAGTACTGTCTTGAGTGTTCAGTACAAAGTATAAAAAACAGGTCGTATCTAAAATTCTGAAGACATTTGGATAATGTACGCGATTACGTCGACTAAAAGGTTCAACTCACACTCCTTTCATGCAAATTAAGTGTATCAGAGTTATTTGTTATATCCAGGATTATGCAATATTTAAATACTTGTGTTTGAAATACGTGTTTTAAATACACTTTTTATTTAAAAAATGTATTTTTAAAGTTTTGGGTATGTAGTTTAGAGATGTATTTAAATACATAAAATAAATGTATTCAAATACAGACGAAGAAGAAGATAGTTTGGAACGAGAATAGATTATTTTTGTTTGATGCCGCTAGTGAATGCCCCTCATTGAAACAAAAATAAAAGCCCTTTTCACCTGGTGAATTTGGATTCTCTTCATTTTTAAATGATAAATGTAAGTCGTGAAAAATGCTGGACAATTATCTGGCGATATAAAACAGTATATTCGTTATAAAACTAGTTTAAGTTCATCAACGCCAGTTGAATGACTTCCTTCGCAGGTTTTATACATTCGCCAACTAGGGTTTATTTGTCCGATGGTTTGTTTGAAAAATTAGTCGTTTTAAAAGGAAGTTGAATTTCTTCGTGTTAGATTACCAATTTACTGTAATTAAAATTTTTTTGTATTGTTACAATAAAAATATATAATACAAAATTATTATGTATTTACACTATTTTGAGAATTCGAAGTATTTTGAATATGTATTGAGAACAGAAGTATTTTAGCGAAGTATTTAAATATTAAACTTAAAGTATTTTGACCAATCCTGGTCATATTAATTCTATTGCCCTTTGTATTAATTTAAAGTTAAACTTTCGTACGAAAACCCAGTTTTTAGATCCGCTAAATGTCAACAGTTTCACCAATGTCACAAAAGCTAGAGACTTCCTCTGTTAATAAGCCAGCGAAATGTGTGTATAGAAAAAGGAAATGTCCGTCCTCTCTTTAAACTCTTTCCACGAGTCCCCTCCCCGCCCCACTCGCCCCGAGGGAAGGGCGCCATCTGGCGGCGCGGCCTGCGAGGGCGGAGCCCAGGGAGGCAGAGTGGCCAGGGGACGGCGGAAGTTCGTTCTGGTGGACCGAGAAACTTGACCGCAAGAGGCTGGACGAGATGTGGTGGGTGTGGGGGGAGAGACTCAAACTCCTTCCTCAGAAGCCCTTACACTTGTATTCTGCGATTATCAACTACAGTTATTGTTGAATCATTATATTACTGTTCTAAATACGTAACTGCGTTAGTCTGTGTCTCCATTATCATTTGTTGGAACTTTTGTAGGAAATACCAATTGTTACTTAATTACTATGTATACCTTATAAACCCAAAATTTTTAATTAGCTAATTAAGTCATTAGCATTTTAGTGATATTCTAAAATGACAGCTATTTAACCTACATAGCTTTTACCATCTCTCTAGATCACATTTCAATACCGTCCATAGCAAGACGTTTTGCCATGTATTTAGTCGTTCGATCAAGTAGTTCGCGAAATACTTGGTTGTATAGCAAATTAGTTAATTATGTAATTGCCTAGTTAACAAGCTTCATCGACCATTTATTTCCTTGAAAGGTCTACATCTAGTTATTCAGCTAGTTACTTAATGACTTCGCTAGTCATTTACCTAGTTGCAAGATATCCATTCAGTGGTGAGTTGTAGTTGACATTTACATAATTGAAATGATTGAAGGCGTTGTCATTGTCAACAATACTCTAAGTACTCAAGGACACACGGACAAATAAGAGAAATTATTAGTTATAACCCTCACCTTTTTACAGTTTAACAACGTCAACCGCGCCAGTTATTTGCAGATTATCTGCCTAATGATTCTCAATAACTTCAACAGCACCCCCAAATTGTGCCCCATTCTGTTAGGGCACCTACTTTCTCCCTCGCTGTGGCGGAATCAACTTCGTCCCTGTCTCCGGCCTCCATCGCGCGGCTTCTGCGCCATTTGCGAAACGGCGGCGCGCAGTGCGTCTTGTTTTGTTGCGCGGAAGACGCGGTGCGGGCGCAGGTGGCGTTGATGAGGTGGGAGGCGGAGACGGATGGACCAGTCTCTGGGCAGGGCCGGGGGCGGGGGGGGGGCAACCGGCGGCTCCGGACTCTCGCACAACCCTCGCACGGAAAAAGAGCCCCTGTGTTATTCACGCGCCCTCCCTCATGGTGTTAGATTCATTGATTTTTTCGGGTTTCCGGGCGCGTCAACTACTTCGGTCATTAGTCCCGTCAGTGTAGTGCATGTTTTTCTCTGGAGATGGCGGTGATCTTCCCCAGCTCGATGGCGAGTGCTGGATGGCGAGACGCCGGAGCGCCGACGTACCGTCGGCTAGTGGGGTTTCCCCTAACCAGGACTCCCCCACCAGCGGGGCACCGCCGCAGCCGGGACTAGCTCTAAGCTCCCGACCGGTCTCCCGGAATATGTGATAGTGTAGTGCATGTTAGGGTAAGTGTGTGTGTAAGGGGAGAGGATAGGACAAGGAAGAGGAAGGACAGATCGCGCGCGGTCCGTGGCCTGTTTGGTAGGGTACTGCTCCGGCATTCGCCTGGTGTTGATCGGAGAAACCACGAAAAACTACCGATTAGAGCAGTCGGCCGCTAGAATTCTCCTCCAGACAGCGACTGTATTCGGCCTAGCTGAAAAGCTAGTGTCGAAAAGCTTGCCGCCGCGGCGGCGCGCCGTCAGGACTCGCTAGGACCGTATTCGACCTAGGACCTCCCGGTTAGAGGCGCTGCAGTGACATCAGATGATGCACTGAGCTACCGCTACCGGTCTCGTGGTGTTAGAAAAAGATTAAATTTTCGCACCTAGTTTACTAGCTTTGTCACGTTTGATCTCACCAAAACAATGCTACCAGTTCCCTCCTACATTAATCATCTCTGCTGCCATGATTGATTAATTAATTGATTGTTAGTGATTCCGGGCGCGTCAACTAACGAGGTCATTAGTCCCGTATGTGTAGTGCATTTTTTTCATCCGGAGGTGGCTGTGATTTTCCCCCGGTGGAAGGCGAGACCCGGCGCCGACCTACTGTCCACTAGCGGTGTTTTCCCCAACGTGGTATCTCACACCAGCGAGGCACAGCTCCAGCCGGGACAAGCTCTAAGCTTGCTCTAAGCTCTAAGTTTTGATGGCATGTTTTCGAAATCGCTGCTTGTGTCGCAAAATCTTTGTAATCTCTGTGAAATTATATAACGTTTATATGTACCAAAGAGGTGAAAGGGACGATGAGAGTCAGAGGCTAGTCAAATCGAGCGCCAGAGAACTGCCAGATGATATGTATCTTAAGACAATGAAACACTACATTATGTTCTATGAATTGCGATAATACCCGAATATCATTTCTTTATTATTTTTGCATTATTTTCTGTATTTTTCTTTATTATTTTACTTTTTCAAATTTGAAACTTACTTTTAAGTTAATTTTTAACGTGATCGGAAATGCGAAAACCCATCGTCGTCGGTCGTAATATAAACAGTGAATCGCCCAAGAGAATCTCTGCGGAAGAATTTTGAGACTGCACCGCTGAGGAAGTGCAAGAGGAGTACGAAATTACTGCTGCTTCAATACCCAAAACTTTCGCTGACGGTTTGGCTCCTATTCGACGCATGGAACAATGCGTTATGTGCCTCATTACTCCTATCAAATTTAGATTACTGAGAGTATTGTCGATTGCTAGTTCCAAGGGAGTGCTAACAAATTAGTGTACATTGATACGACAGATTTCACGTGACTTTGATTACTGAGTTGAGACAAACGCCCTCATCCGAATGTGGAAGTTAATTAAATATGCGTCCGAACTGCGTTCTCTCAGCCGAATGCACTCTTGGAACCGAGGGGTGGCAATTCCAAACAGGAAATAATAATTGCCAAGTGCGAAGATGATATAGCAAGAGAATCGATGAATAACTCGTGAAAGCATTGTTACTCTCTCTGAAAGAAAGTTAAATTCCGTGATTTATATGAATTAATTTTCTAACACCAATAAACACATTCACGTATTTAATACTAACCAATTATGTTACATCACCATTGTAATAACGAATCAGTCATCTCGACGAATATTTCTGGAGTTAATTTGTGATAAAATGTAAGTTATTTTGTGAATAAACGTGCTCTGCAACTAGAAGAAATTTTACGGTCTGATTAATCATAAATGTAGAGAATGTTTAAAAAATAATAATTTTAACAAATAAATTATTAAGCAGCTTGCTTATTCATCGAGTTAAGAGAAAAATAAAACGGAACGTTTTACAGATAAGTGAAATTAATATTAACTGCAATAAATGTGGCATACAATTATAATTGCTATGGTCGCTTAGTGGTCAAAATTTGACCGCAATTCATTAATTCTTTAACGTTAAACGTTATTGAGGCTATTATGCGAAATACTATACTTACATACGTATTGCATTTCATTTTTTGAATTTTGTTCTTTTACGTCACCTGCGAGCGTGTACAAGTTCGCAATAGTATGTGTTGTTAAGAAATTGTCACTAAAAACATTTGTAAAAATTAATATCGCGTGTGTGCGAAAATTATTATGACTATTATTAATAACATATGTTGCAAATGCGCAAAGAAGTATTTTTCTCTTAAACGTTGACTTTGGAATTCAATGCCGAAAAAGTTTCAATTTGTAGATTAGAGCTTAGAAAACAAAACTCGTGTTCCATATGGGACTCGAAAATCAGGTTTAAGGCCCTAAAACTCATCGTCTCATGTACGATAGAAGTGTATTACAGTGTCTTGCGGGTTGCATCTGGGCACTATATTTAATTTAATACATTCGTAACTCATGTTATATATAAACTTCAGGTGTGAGCACTCCTCCAAATAAACTTTACCTATGACAAATCACACTCTTCACCGTGCGCAAAATATACATAAAAGGGGCTCCAAGTTTTCTTTTCACATATTAATATAAAAAATTAGGATATTTATCTTAAAAACGTGAGTGAGGATAATGATTAATGTTAATACCGAAAAGCTTCTCGCGCGTTGAGCAGCAAGAGACGCCACGTGTGGGATGAGTGTGTGTGGGGGGGGAGAGCGACCGAGTCTGTGAGGGATAGTCTGCGGCGAACCTCGCCTCCGGTCACCGACAGCAGTGCTCCATCGCAAGTAATTGGAGCAGTGAAGGGCGGGGAGGGGCAGAGGTGGCACAGCGGGGCAGGAAGGGCGGGGAGAGGGGGGGGGGCGTAAGGGGGAAGGCAGAGACGTTGAGCAAGGGAAGGAAGGGGGGGGAGAGGAGGGGTGGGAGGAAGAGGTGTTGAAGTGATTTCGTTCGTCCGCCTCCGGCGGCGTCGCGAGGTTTTTGCACCTCCCGGCGTTCCCCGCAGCACCCCGACACCCAGACGTCCCCGGGAGCGACGCCAGGAGAGGAGGCGGAGGCCAAAGGGGCGCCAACATTACGAAATCAAACAGCTATCACTATACAATTTCTGTCTGACCACCACAAAACATAAGAGTTAAAATGACAAAATATAACATGAAAAAACCTTCCTCAATGTAAATGTATTTTTTTTTTCAACTCACCAGGTATATTTTAGAACGTATTTACCCATTTATTATTTTTTTACATTTGAGGCCGAAAGTCACAGGTTAATTTTAACGTTGTATTTGGTCGTTAAAGTTAAACTATTTCCCCATCTTCAGTAATTTTTACAGTTTAAAATATTAAGAGTCATTGTATTTGTAAATTCTCTAAAATTGTAAGTGACCTAGGTGAAGTTTAAGTTGTAAAAAGACATTCACCGATACAACCCAAAACATAAATATTTCTATGTGACAAACCATCTTTAATAGTATTTTATCCATTTCAGCCGGGAACATCAGTTATTTCGTTGTTCTTTCCAGCATAACAAAATCTTTTATACTATAGTGATTTTGTTTCATTTGGGAATATTATTTTAAGGTTAATTTTAAGGTTAATTTTAAGGTTTAAGGTTGAAACAAATAGTGAGTTTCCAAAAATAAAAATATAAATTAGATTTTAATTTAGTTCCTCCTTCCTACGACGATCACTGTATAATAAATATCATTATACATGCCAGGTAAATCACACTGGCATTTGGTATAATACAGATACCTGCAGCTCATAATCTTCGGAAATCCAATCAGAAATACGGACCCATAAGGTTCACAGTGGATGAAATGTATTGCTTGCAATGAATCCTCGAATAACCGAGGTTTATAGATCGGTCGTAAATCGTACACTACTGCAAGCTCTGAAAATTGTCTGTTGAAAATTCGAGCCAAACCTTAATAGAAAAGTAGGTGTATAAACAGTTATGATTATTTTCAACATGATGTTCAGATTTAAGGTTTCAAGGTTTTCTTTCACGCTGTCTAAATGTTCCTTTGAAACTAATGTGGGTACTTAAAACAACTGTGGGTACTATACTATGCTTCCTGTACTTTAATCGATGCTGTATTAAAATTGAATAACAATATTTTTATCAGAAATTATTTAATATCCACTTTAATCAGAATTGATTTTTTCATATCTTGGAATGGTGATACAAGTTTAACCACACTTCTTGCTGTAAAAGATTCAGACAATGTGAGTTAAGGAATAATGTATTTATTTTGCACTCGTCCTCAGACATTTGGTGAGGTGTGCTTAATATTGAAGGGGGCAATTTATTAAATATCTTTTAATATAATTTTACAAATTAACAATTTTGGTTCAGTCAGTTATTTTATACAAATCCCTTACTAATTCCAAATCTCATTCCTTTGTGCCCAACTGAATTGAGAAGGAGGTAGCAAAGTCACGAATCTCAAGTGTATTTTGCACTAGAATGTTATCTCCTCGTTCAAAATATTGAAACCAGTGGTTCATAAGTAGAATTTACTGCGTCTTAAAAGTAAGTCACCAAATAGAAACACAAGAGAACTCGAATAATGCATTAAAGAAGAAAACAATGAAGAATAAATTAAGTATCTGGGAAATACCGCGAACCCAGAATCGTCGAAAGAAATTACGCGAGAGACAGACGACCATCGTCGCTCGAGCGAATAAGTCCCGTAGCAAATACTGGCTGCGAGCGATATTAGCTGTCTTCGTAAGACTGCGATCCCACACGAGCGATTCCTCGTCGGGCAATAAAAGAAGGGAAATAAAAGAGATATGACTTGTGGGTAAGGAGTTGCAGGGGAGAATAAGGCCCTTGGGAACTGTAACAATCGCTGGTGTGGCGGCGCCACGAACTACTTCAACCTGACCTGAAGAGTGGGTAGGGATTGTAAGAGGACGGTAGATGGAGCAAGGAAAGGAGGCTAAAGGGGTAGCAGAGATTGGAGAGGATTAGTGAAAATTAGTGAGAAAGAGAAGAAGGGGCGGGGGGGGAGAGAGGGGATGAATGAGGAGAAAGAGAGGAGGACGGGAAGAGGAAAGAGGGGAAGCAGTGAAGGAAAGAGAGGGAAGGGAGGGCGATAAAGGAGAATGAAGAAGAAAAGAAATTAGTGATGGATGGAAAATGAAAAGCAATGAAGGTTGAAAATATTCTGGATGTTGCTCGGCATAGAAGGCATATATACAGACCAGTTGAAATACAGAAGAGCAGCAGTGCTTAAGCTCACTGTACACATTGTAAGACCCATAAGAGTTCTTCTTCCAGACGTAGGTATGCTGTAAAAAAATTGTTTTTAGCATATTTCTGTGACCGAAGAAGAAAAAACGGGTGTACAAAAGAATGGAGCAATAAAACTCGAAAGGAAGAAACTAAGGATTGGACTGATTCAAGCATGGAGAGCAACATAAAAAAAATAATACATGCTAATGATAATAGAAGAATATTCGGATGTATTAAACATCCGAGCATAGATAAATAGGACACAGAATGAAATCCCTACAAAAAAAAGAGTAGTATGACGTGTAAATTGAAGCAAAACATTTATTTAGACCTTTTTGGCGGTCTGTATACTTGGTCGTGAATGTTTTTTCACTCAGCTTTTTTTTGCCAGATTTTTTTTTGTGCAGAGTATCTTAGGATCATCGTCCCTTCACAGGTGGAGACTAATGTTTGTCGCCGATCCTTCATGTTCAGGCTCTGTCGATCGCACAATGGTTTGTCCCCAGCGACAGCGGGCGGCATTTAGCGTACACAATATGCGGCAACGGCCATATTCTATGGCATCAATTACCAATTCATTAGTAGCAAGGCTGCCTAGACAATCAGCGGAGACAGGATGAACTATTATGCTACCTGACTCAAAGCCTTGTTTCGGTTGTTTACTCCCGGCGGAATCGTGGCTCAGAGGACTAATTTTATACCTGTCCCTTGCTAGGTAGAGATTTTGCACCAAAGATACACTTAATAAAAGCGCATTCTATCGGCTTAAGTAGCTCAGGGCATCAACTAATGTCAATGCAGTGCCTCTGATCGAGAGGTCCAAGGTGCCAGTCCTGACGGTGGAAGATTTTCGACACTAACTAGATTGCTAGGTCGATTCGGCTGTTGTCTGGAGGTGAATTATAACGGTAGGCTGCTCTAATCGGTAGTTTTCCATGGTTTCTCCAATTAACACCAGGTGAATACCGAATCAATACTCTAATAAATAGACCAGGGACCGCGCGCGATCATTCCTTTGTCTTCATGTTTTCAATACAAGGCGCCTTTTGAAGTTTCCGAGAAGTTGAGGTTTACGCAAGCCGAACAGGCGACCATACTCGCATTTTGAAGGTTTTTTTAGAGTGTGTTTTGTTTAATAGATTCAGAGTCCAACTTCTTCCCTAACCTAATGTTTTGCATTGTCATCCTTTATAATAAGAAAAGTATAGCAATCGTGCACCAGGAAACTTCAAATTTTCCACAAAAAAAATTGTTTTCTTAACGGACCCTGGTAACAATAAAGTGCTTAAATTTTTACCCTATATATAGAAAATTACGTTCTCTAAAAAGCTGTGTAGTCAGAATCCGTGTTTTCTGGGTTCTCAATACCGAAAAATTGATTGACGGCGAAACTACTGTCTGTCCGTCTATCCATCAGTCTGGTCTAAGCTAGCGCCAAAACCGTTCAGAAGAGTTTCTCTAAAACGGATATTGCTCTATCGATTTCAAATAACTCGACGCCCTCTGAGTCTGAAACGGATATTTTGATTTGGGGAACGGGGGCATTTCACGTAAAAACATAAAATTTCCATTTTTTTTCAAAAATGACTGCAATTTTTTTTATTAATAGTCATCCTCGGATAGTGTAAAAGGCTCTTAAATAAAAGAAGCAGATCCACTTTTTTAAATCCCCGTTTTTTAGAACATAGTATAAGTTCAAAATTTATTTTCTGACTTCCTACAACAATTTTGAAGATAGATTTTTTGTTTAACGAAGTCTGTTCTCTAAAGACAGAATTTGAAACAAGTTCATGTACAATTCAAATATATGAGTAATTTTCGCGTGCGTGAAATGGATGCAATTTTTAAACAATTTATTTCTCACAAACGGGTAGAATATTTTTCTTTAAATATTTCATCTTATGTATCAAATAACGGTATAAAAAAGTTACTTCAGTCACATTTTTGGCGAAATCTGTGAATTTTTAAAAATTTCAAAAGGTAACATTCCAAATCAACAAATTTAAAGATAGATATTTGCCTTAAACAAAATATTTTTTTAAAAGTCAACTCTTTAAAAGTATAATGTATATATTTTTTAAAATCGAGTAGCTTTCGCGCAATTTCTGCTTAAAGTTAACGCAAATTGTCAAAAAATACTTAAAGACCGCTCTTTGTCTTCAATTTTTTCCACGGTTAAAACAAAAAAACGCTGAAAAGAATGGGAAAGTCTTATTTCTTTCAAGTCTCTGAATTTTCGAAAATTTGTATAGTTACAAATAATGCGAGAAAATGTGCTGTTGTGGCAACACTATTATGAGATTCAAATCCCCTTTCTGTAAGAAAGTTTGAAAAGGGTCATGCCATCGCCGAGACTACACATGCCACCGCCATGACTAGTCACACAGCGGCTAATCCTTTGGCAAAGTGATAACATTCATGGTAAAACATGCCAGTAAAAGCTTTCCCCTTTCAAATTCTTGTCTTTAAAAAAAGACAAGTAACTTCCAAATTTTCAAATTTTGCTGCATTTAGCTTCAAAAGAAATTACATTAGTCAAGAATCTCTGGATTCGATATACAATCTATTCCGGTTATAGTGAACTCGAATATAGTGAATCCTCGGTTATAGTAAACTTAAGTCACTGGTCCCGTTTTGCTTACATTACAAATTAGCATAAGATGATTCGTCTATAGTAAACCTGAACCTCGGCTATAGTGAACCTAAACCTCGGTTATAGTGAACCTAAACCTCGGCTATAGTGAACCTAAACCTCGGCTATAGTGAACCTAGGAAATAAGTCTTGGAAATTAATTGTATCTCTTGACGGTTAAAAGGGCCTTCGGAGAGTGGGAGAACGTTCCATCAGTGCAGAAGCATTGAAAGGTGTCAAGACTACATTACGATACTTAGAGACAGAGCACAATGCGGAATCAAGTATGGAGAGAGTACAAACTCTGGAGAACGATGTAATGAAAAATGTACAATACAAACAATTTAAAATAATTATTTTTTAAATTCATGCGAACAAAATATTGAAATTTTCAGGGCGTGCTGTTAACGTTATTTTACTGTATTTATATATTAATAAAATCAATAATTGTGGAGAAATTCCCTTTATTTTTGACATCATCGGATATACTGAACCAAAAATGTTAGTCTCCAGACGTTCACTATAACCGGAGTCGATTGTATTCTTTTCTTTACATTTCTGAAACTCTAATAGACCCCTTTGTACCTTACATGAATGACGGAGAAAAATGCTGGTTCTGAGTATGACGAAAGAATATTTTAAATATAGAAACTAAAATTAGTATTCTCCAGTAAATTATATTTCTCTTAAATACCCTAGAGTGATCAAAGAACTAGTTGAAAAAAAAACATCGAGGCCATAGAAGTTTTCATTGGTGACGGGCCGGGACTTTCCGGGTGCGACGGAGGCGGTAGCGACCCGATCTGATCCCTCCTCTTCCCCGCCAAGCCGGATGTGGATGCGGTGCTTGTCCGTCGTTTGTCCTCTCCTCGACCAAATCGACGCCCCGCGCGGCCGCACTAGGCGTGCGCCAACAGCGTTGCAGCGCAAATCCAATTACGCTGCCTTTCGACACGAACTACAACAGAAGTTGGAGATATTTCTGACCGCTGCTGGACCGCTGGACTTCCAAGGTGATTTCATGCGTAGCCACCGGGTGCCACGGAATCTGGCTACGCAATGTTCTTGACCATCCTGTTCTATTATTGACATTCGTTGAGCGTTTCAAATGGTAATTAGCATGTAAATTGATATCTAACTTGCTAGCAAGTTCCACTATGTTTTCCAAATCATACAATATTCAGAACCTGTACAAAACAAAGACGAGGAAATGTTGCGCTAAGTCAAAAGTTCCCTCATTACTTACAGCCGAATAAAGAATTTTCATGGCAGAAATATAGACGATAATATTGTGATATGTTAACTTTACATTCGTTAATTGATTGATTATTTCGTGTTTCCAGACGTGTCAACTGCTGAGGTCATTAGTCCCATAAGTGTAGTCACGGGAATTCTTTCCCCGTCCGTGGGTCATTGGTGGGGGATCATTCCGACATTCGGCTGGAATTGATCGGAGAAACCACGGAAAACTGCACATGAGAGCAGCTGGTCTAGGTTCATCCTCCAGATAGCGATGGAATTCGTCCTAGCTATCTAATCAGTGCACAAAAACCTTCTACAGTCGGGACTCCAACCCTTGGTCCTCCCGGTCAGACGCACTGCACTCTTATCAGCTGATGCTCTGCACCACGTCTGCCGGTCACAATCGCTTAGATAACTTTAACTTTTACTGTATTCTGAGTACGAGGATTGTCAAAGAATCAAGTGCACTTACCAAATTGCCATACATATTCATTCATGCATCCATTGTCTCGTTTATTTGGCGTCCCATTTATTAATACTCCCGTTTTCAACCATTGATGTATACTCGAATAAATTTTCTCCTGTGTATTCGCATAGTTTTCGTTATGGAGACGATAATTTCGAGTTCATTTCCAACAACTTTTCCTCTAATTCCCACGCGCTATTCTCGTGTTAGTTTCACATTCTCACTCCCCGCTTCCTCCAATATTTCTCTCCTCCCTTCGCCCGTTCGCTCTCCATTGCCCTGCTGGCAAATGGCCTCCCGACGGGGAGCATCTTGTTATCTGTGCTTCTCCAATAGCTCAGGGCCCCCGCGCTCGGTCGAGGACGACGGCGCGACCACCGCTGGCCGGCACGTGCGCCGCGGGGGCGGGGGCGGGGGAGGGGGAGGGGGAAGGGGCGGCGCGGAGCGCGTGGGCGGGGAAGACAAGGCTCACCTGGCACGTGGCCCATGCAGGCACTCGGGCGGCGCGCGGTCGCCCACCGACCTCTGGCGGTCGCTCACGAACACTGCTCTCAACCGACCCGCACGACCGAGTTCAATGATTCATTAAATATTAGCAAGTTTATACATTGGAATAATTACATTTATATAACAAGGGTTTTAAGTAGAACTTTATTCTCGAGGAGAGTAAAATAGACAATTCTTCAGAGTGAATAAAGCTCAGATATCCCCGTGTCACATACAAAACTTTATTTTTAAACAATATTTCTAGGCGTACACGCCTATGCCACAGAGGACGAATCTCTACAGTATGCGGCAGGCAGTCCTCTAGGAGTCACCTTTATGTGACTGTGATTTCAACTTGGTTACATTATTTGACGAAAAAGAGTACGAATGGTTCTGAAAAAAGAGAAATGACAGGAAAGTAAGAAAAGTTTCAGAAGAAATTGAACTTGCGTATTTTAACAATAAATCAAAAACCTACAAATCTTCACCTTGGAGCTATTATACCAGTTGAGTTGAGGGCTACGTTACGTGCCAAGGAAAAATGTTGATATCTCCACGTAAGTTAGCATTCCTCTAGGAAAAATTGTCAACGATAACGGTTTAATGGTTTCATTGATATTGATATTTAATGATATTGTAAACTGATTTAATCTTGGGTGAATTAAAGTAACAATTTAATCCCGTTGGGAATTAAGACACACTTTAGAATAGGAAAAAAATGGGATTAAAGCTACACTTAAGTAACGTTTAAAAATAAAGTAAAAAATTAGTTTATTTCTGTAATTGTAATTAGTCTGCAGTTTATTGCCGGGTACGCGTCTTGCTCATTTTTCATTTCAATTGTTTCAATTACAAAGTATAATAAAAGTATAAATCTGCAAACTCCATCTAGCTTCTTAGAAGTGTATTAGGAGCACGTCAGTAAAGTATCGCGAGCTTGTGCATTCAGTTTGCAAGGAGTATTATTATTATTATTATTATTATTATTATTATTATTATTTTATATTTTTAAGTCTCTCGCCTAGCGAGATGCCATACAGCCGACACCGGGACATTGAGTTGTTGTTGTTGTTGTTGTTGTTATTGTTGCTGTTGCTGTTGTTGTTATTATTATTATTATTATTGTTGTTGTTGTTGCGTGAAAGTCAGCAACGCTCACTGTCATTATTGTTGGTCATTTGTTCCCACACTGCAATATTTAGAATTGATCTAAAAGGAAAACATTCCATCCGTTTATTATCATTGCTAAATAGCTTTTTTCACAATATCCTTCGAGTTTACTCTTTTCTGGTTTTTATAAAACTTCAAAAATCACAGCCTTTTACATGTCAATGGAAGAAATTTAATGGCCAGTAGCCGAGTAAAATTAAACAAAAAATGCTTACCTGCAAAAGCAACGCGAGCTGTATTTTTGCTGAAAAATTTGTCTTCACATTTTGTAAAGTCGAAATTTTGTTTCCTCAATGCTGTGCGAGTGGACATCAAAATATACTTGAACGTCAAACTATCCATTCTGAATATTTTCCGTATATATTGGAAATCTCCCTCAATCATAAACATGAAGGAAATAGCCGTATTTATATTGCAATTGACGTTGTCAGATATAAAACGTTTTATCGAGTAGAAAAAAACCGTTCATCAGATTTCATAAAAAACATACGTTACGATTTTGGGTATAACCTTTATTGACATTGAACTCTTGAGTGCGAGGTTGTCCTTCAAAGTCAATATAACGGTCTAACATTTGTGGTAGTGTAGATAACTTACACGGTTCCTTTCCTTTGTTGAAACCCAATTTACACTTGAAAATACTTTTTCCCGGTGAATATAAATGATTTTATACCTAATAGCGTATGCTAATTTGTAACCCAACAAAAATACGAACGTCTCTATAGTAAACTATTTAAGATTGTATTGTTAAATGAAATTCTCGTGAGTATTCTAATAAAAAATAAAGAGTAATATTAAAAATTAATAATTTCTGAATTATTAATAATATAACCTTGGTTCTTTCAGTAAACGCCATTCAATTGAATGGCTAATATATTTCATTACGGAAAAGTTTTGGAAAGGAATTGGCAGGAAGGAATAGGAACAGATTTGGAATAATAATATAATTACTTTAATCATTTGTGCTGCTGAGCATATCATATATTATGCTAACGTTAATATTCTCTGAAACTTTTAGCCTTTGATGTTTTTATATTGTATGGTATTTTATGGAGGAGGGAAGGATAATCTTGCAAGAAGCGGGAGAATATTCTTACTGCTCATTCGTCGTATGGTCAATAGAACTTATTCTTCTTTCTCAGGAATAAGCTATCAAGAGGTGTAAAGAATAGTGCCACATTTTGGACCCCACCATCGTCTGCATCCGTTTGCTCTTCTCCGTCCTCCTTCCTTCGCATTCTTCGAGAGACTAATGGACGCAACTTAGTTTATTCAGTATCGTCACCTATCCTTAATTTTCTCTTTTATATTATCAACTTCAATACCCTATTTTTACTTTTCGCTTATTAGGTACATATTTACTTTGTAGAGGATGAAGTTACAGAGAAGCTACGTACAACTTGAACAACTACGTCGTACCTCGAGCCACTTCTTTGAAACATTTGACAATACAGACAGAGAGAAATTGATGTGGTAAAGTGAAGTACATTTTATTCTAGATAAAGCCTGGATATCTTTACATTTCGTTTTATTGATTCTGAGTATCGTGAGACCTAAAGAATTAGCACTTATGTCACTAGCGCTACCTATGATAAAACTGTATCAATGTGCTCTGTCTGTCTGTCTTTTCATCTGGCTGGCTGATTGCCAGTCATTCTGACCACCAGTCCGTCTGACTGTCTGACGGAAGTGTCTACCCGTTCCTCTGTCTGAGAGGTGTGTCTGCCCGTTCCTCTGACTGTCCGTCAGTCATTCTGTTTTCCGCCCTTGCTTCTGTCTGTGGGCAACACTAACGCCAATACCGTCCATAGGATTTTTCCCAAATTGATATTTCCCTATCGATTTGGTTCTGCTTATTTGAAACGCATATTTTGATTTTTTAATGTTTACATAACTGCCAATGAGACTTACAAAGTTTGTTGAACAATCACTACAAATTGTGGTGTAACTTTTTCCTAATAAAGCAATGTGCACTTATAAAATGACATGTGTGGCGAGTATTTTTTGCTGTGAAAATATCGATCTCAGAGCACCATTAGGGTGGCATTGCGTTGTGTGTTACGTAATACGTTAGCTGTTTAGGCGTCGAGAATCGACTGCTGCGTTTGTGACCCATGCCGTTGGCAAGTTGCGCAAGTTGTCAAGTACTTGATGTCGTGAGGTATTTGTCAAAACGACAGGACAATGAGACCTCATTACATACTCGTTCCATTACGCTTTTTCTGTGGTTGAATGTGGCGGCATCAGAGTGAGTACGAAATTTCAAATTCATTGGAATCGAATATTTTAAATATAAATTTCCATTTCATATCGATGGCTATAACTCAAGTGATAAATCCTCGTATTGTCAATAAAGCAAACCAGTTTTATAAGAAAAATTAATAGATGTGTGGATCACATTGGCATCTCGGTATGACTTTTAATTCAACCTCAAGGGACACTCGAAAAAAATCGAAAATGCTGATAAAATATTTTATAAATAACAATGTTTTTAAAAGATTTTGTAGACATAGTATAAAAAGTTCCAGTATTGTTGCCATAGTTATAAAGTTAATTATTAACAACATATGCACTATACGAAACATCGAAAATCAAAAAAAACATTGTGTTATGTTTTCCAGTACTTATTCTCCTAGATAGGATGGAGGTATACAAATTCTTGAGAACAAACTTTTCACTATAAACGCAGTGTTAAACATGATTCTGAAAATGAATTTGGAACGGAATTTATTTATTAATATCTGAGCATGCATAATGTTATAGGGGCCTATATGAGGAAATCCTACCATCCATTTAACTTAAAAAAATAATGCATCGCATATAATTATAATCACTGATTTTTTAATATGCGACAAACGATTGCTGGGCATAGCATTTATGCAGCCTCTAATCGGTGTATTTATAAACAGAGTTCAGTTTTCGAACTTAAAAAACGTGCCATCTCTGCTTCGGAAACTGTAACCTCACACTCAAATGACTGTTCGCGAAAGACGAAGAAATATCGACTGCTTTCGGTAGACCAATAGCAACTGTTACATCAAATGAAGTGTCTTAATATTGAAATAAACTGAATATATTAATGATTTATTTGATGTTATTCCATCGTAATCCGTTCCGAATTTGTATAGATGGGCGCCAGGAAAAGATTACGCTAATACTATCATACAAGTCAACCTTCAACTCTGATTATAAATAAATTAGTTTCCGGCTACCTGGGTCGATGGGTTTCATAGAAATAATCACTATTGTCTGCTAATAGATGATTATCCGATCTGCCATCTATACAGAGTAGTCGAGGATTCTGAAAAGCAAATATATTTCTATCTTGCTACGTCGTTATTAGAATTGGCTCAATGAAAAAAATTTATTAAAATTTTGGTACTTAATAATTCTATACAATATAAAAAAAACTTTGGTCTGACTGTTCCAACCTTATAATGTAGTATTCGTCTTCGCGCGCTCTTGGACGACGGTGCCTCGTTGTACCATCTTCATTCTTCTCCGACGTCGCTGTCCTCAGGTCCAGATACCATCTTCTCTCTTCTTTTCTTGAAGAAGCACACTTCAATCACCGTTTATCACTGTTTCCGAAGTTAATAAAGTCTAAGTCGTTCGCCAATTTACGAATTCCAAGTTCATCCCACGCGTATGCTGAATACTCAACGATCAACAGACTATCTGCTGTTAGCATTCCAATCCAGTTACTGATAAATTCGCCTAAGCCCTCAATGTCCTTCTAACTCGTTCGCTTGAAATATTTTAAGTTTTACTGGCCACTCTTAGCATTCAAATTCAAATTTCTACCAATGTCTACTTCCCAGTAAAAGATTACAAGTCCCCCCCAAAAAACTAACATTATTTGTCCACGATCCGTTCAACACCACGGCATCAGTCAGAATGATATCAGTCATCATATTCTTTCGATCCTTCAAAACTCGCTTCATCTTTTCGATTGTTTTTTTACAGACAAGACTTGATGTACTTCCGTGTCTAGCCAATCCATAAATTTCTTACAAAATGAACTAGCCGTCTCCGCGATTGTCACTGTATGAAGATTGTTGATCTTGACGACGACTCGCTTACCATTGCTATGCTGGCATATTCACCTATATTTGTCCCTATAATTTACGCTGTTTATAATAAATATTGTACCATATTATGTCTCATATATTGGTATGTCACAATATGCAAATCGTGGCAGACATGCGTTCATTTTCTTTTTGTAGTTAAATCGATTCTATCAAATTTTGATACGTTTAATTTGTTGTATATTTTCTACGCGTTGTTGAAACACTCTAGTAACATTACGTACATTATGTTTGCATTAATTTTTTATTTGTGTTATCACATAATATAATTTAAAGTGTGTGGTAAAAAGTTTATGAATGTGGGTGGTAAAAAGTCCGTTATAAAATGTATTAGTTGTTTTAATTGTTGCCAAACAAAATGTCAACGAACCGAAACATTGCGTCACGTTTAGCGAAGCGTGATAATCCAGGCTACGGCAGCGTGCCACGAGCGACTTGCTTCGGAGGGCTGAGTAACGAAGGGTGGAAATCAGGGTGCGGGTGGGCGGGCGGACGATCTGGCGGTGGGGCGGTCGGACGCAGTACCGCCTCTCCCATCCCTGCTACGAGACTCACAAGGCCCAGCGTCCGCCAACAGCCTACTACAGTAGTTACAATTGAAAGTTTCCTTGGCCGTGCGACAGGCCTGTCAAACCGCGCCCGCACGACTTGCCCTGCTGGGAAGTCCAGAGCTCCTGCGAGCACAGGCAACTTCCCCTGACTCCGCTCTCACTTCCCCTCCAAATATTCTAGGAAGGGATGTGCACGCGAAAGATGAAGCAGCGCGAGATGGGAAATCCCGACTTAATACAAAATAATCTTAGCCAAAATTGTTCTATAAAACAACCGAGATTCGAGTTATGTTCATATTTTTTACTATTTGTTACTATTTAATGATTATTTTCTTTTTAAATTCTGCCTTGTATAAACATTTGTAATGTAATCATATTAATTCTTATATTTTCATTTTATATAATCTTTCTCATAGTAAGTTAGAACATAAGCAACTTAAAATGTCATGCAATTTAGAGTAGTGATGTGAATGGCGTTGAAGGAAATGTAGAACAGTTAAGGGCAGTGCAGTGAACTTCAGTGATACGACGTGCTATAAGAATATCGCATATCGCCGTGTGGTGTAGTGCCGTGAATATGATATAGCTTACCAACATTTTTGATTATTATTATTATTATTATTATTATTATTATTATTATTATTATTATTATTACTTTCACTGTCATTTATATTATATTGATATTAATTTTGTAAATTACTACCCACTAGGTGTTTTCAACTGCAGTTAAGTGCGCCATATCACATCTAACATTCCTGCCAGGCGTCGGGAATATGTTTTAATGGCGAATTCTTTCTTAGTTTGGGACGTTTACGTGGGACGTTGTTATCTCTGTAGACTTCAAAGCAAAAGACCACTCCGCAATACTGCGTACAGTCGACTCCAGTTACAACGAACTCGCATTTAGTGAACTCTCTGTTGTAATAAACTTAAGACTCTGGTCCCGTTTCACTCACATTATAAACAAGCATGAGAAGATTCGGATATAGTGAACCTGAACATTGGTTATAGCAAACGTAGGAAATACAATGTCCTAACAATTAGTTCCCTCCTGGAAAAGAATATATCGCCTCAGTACCACAAATTCCAACATTAGGACCGGTAGCGGTAGCTCAGTGCATCAACTGATGTCACTGCAGCGCCTCTGACCGGGAGGTCCTAGGTTCGAGTCCTGACGGCGGCAGGACACACACACACACTAACATGCACTACACTACCACATATTCCGGGAGAGCGGTCGGGAGCTTAGAGCTTGTCCGGGCTGGGGCGGTGCCTCGCTGGTGGGAGAGTCCTGGTTAGGGGGAAACCCCACTAGCCGACGGTAGGTCGGCCCCGGATCTCGTCATCCAGCGGGGGAAGATCACCGCCATCTCCCGAGAAGAAACACAAGCACTACACTAACGGGACTAATGACCGAAGCAGTTGACGCGGCCGGAAACACGAAAAAATCAATCAATCAATCCGACATTTAGCAGCCCGAAAACCATGTCATCTGCGAAAGGTCATAATCGAAGAAGAATCCCCTGAGATGAAGGTAGCGGACCGAAAATGAGCACCTTTCTGATGACCTTATGTCACTCCGTTTTACTGCGGAAACAAAGGCCGTGTCCTGCGTGGGCTACAACTAGTGGCGGCAACACGCGATTGCTTGCTTCAGTTTCAAGCTTGGTGTTACTTGATATTCCTCGAAACAAAGCGCGTTGAGTTCTACGTAGGCGACAGGGAGCATGCAACTGCCACATCCTGGCGATATTCGACGTGCCTCTCGGAAAAGCGATCAGTTTCATTAGCCGCTTGCGCCGTCCCGCTACCGAAAGCATTTCATATGTTATTAGGCGAGTAAAGGGGTCATTGGAGAGTGGGACAGTTTTCCGACTATGTAAGAGGTATTGAATAGTGACAAAATTGCATTACCATACTTAGACGCAGAGGACAATGCAGAATCAAGTATGTAGAGGGTACTAACTCTGGAGAAAGATCTAGAGAAATAATGAAACGTACGAAGAAAACAATTGAAAATAATTGATTTTTAAGAACAAATAAAGATATTGTAATTTTCAGTTCGTTTTGTAAATGCATTTCGCTGAAACTATGTTAATAAAATCAATCGTTATGGAGAAATTCTAATTAATTTTGACATCTGATACAATGAAAGAAACGTGTTAGTCCCCAGAAGTTTACTATAACCGGAGACGACGGTATATTGTGTTCAGTGGGAGATTCCAGAAAATACGAGTGAGATTTTCATCTGTTGATGACTTTGAATCACGTTCAGATAAGGCTAAACATTTTTAAACAATTCTGTCAAACTGCTTTATTTAATAATCGTAATGCAAGTATACCAAGTTCACAAAACATAAAGGGCTGAAAACTTTTCAAACAGAAAAACATCTACTCGCATATATTTGAGTATATTAATACACGCATAATACATGCAATTTAGCGTAGCATTTCTTAGAATTTGCTATATATATCAACGTTCTAATAATTTTAATAAAATTTTGAAACTATTCAGTCTTTTAGATACCATTACTTGTCTACATTTCAAATAAAAGATGATTTTTTCCTAAAATATTAATAAGAATTTTTAAAACTGGATTACAATTATAATCCATGCGACCAATCGCGTTCCAGTTTTGATCGCGACCACTGAAGAGTTAAAAACTCAAGGGTCGTGATTACACCGATCTACAACCAAAAATTTGATTTTATAATTTTGGCTAATCTTTATGCTTTTTAGTGTGGTGGAAACGAAAGCCATTCTTCTCAATCATGTACAGATTTTTTCAAATCCACAAAACATAATTCCTGTGTTGTAGTTTATGTACATATTACATTTGTAACCAATATTTTTTCTTAAACGGTTTCTAACATTCTAAACACTAATTGTGTTCTAGTTATACTCTGTCTCAGAAGGTGGAGTGGGCACGAAGGTTTTGTTCAGTTAGAAACGTAATTGCTGTCTTTTCACAGTAGTCCCGTTCTGAAGATAATCATTATAGAAATGGTTATATCTGGAAATTGGAGCTCACTTTGTTTCTCATTGTTCCAGTCCAGTTGTGTCAATTGAAGTGAATACATTCCCTTAGATTAACTAGTTGCGTCAAGGTGATTAAAAATGTTTTCTGAAGTTTAAAAGTTCGTTTTGAAAACAAAACATCTTCATAGTTGTGTTACCAGTCGAGACTACTTCTATTTTATCTTGGCGAGTAAACAATCAAGAAGTGTCCAATAAATATAACAAATTCCTCCAAAAAATTGTATTACGCATATTTTGGTTTGAGAACAGGAGAGAGATCAAGGGCTCTTCACAAAGAATGCCACAGGTGCGTAAAATCTTCGCTTACGGTACAAAGGAGAATTGCAGTATTTTTGAATAGCTATCGCAATGATGTGGAAGGAGCAAAATAATTAGGATAACTGTTACTTTTGTTAAGGTTGTGATGTTCAAAGTTATAATTTCAAAAATCAAAAGTTGATTAACTAGCCTAATCTTGAATCGTCTAGACGTCCGATACCCTATGGCCCCGGATTGCCAGTTCCTCAGCCTCTGGTGACTTTGACAGTATTTAGTGGGTAACAGAAAGTGAAGCTTAGGTAGAAAATTACGAAACAAACAGTCAGATCGAACCAGACAGTTCTGAGAACAAACCTGAGTTTCTCAACAGAAGTTGAATGACTTAGTGAGAGAATTTGGACTTCCCAGATATGCTGCTTAGTTACTACCAGGCACTTCATTTTCATGGTATCGACATCGCGAAGCAGTTTTATTCCTTACTTTTCACAGGATGATAATCTTGTTTGTTGTACAGACAGTCGTGAACTGATGGGCCAATTTGGTGACAATAAGATTCGAATCATTGGCCACTATTTCTAGACTCATCAAAACGAAGTGTAAAAGCTGTTTTGTTTCACAACGGCAATACGTATGCTTCAGTTCCAATTGGCCATTCGTACATTTAAAAGAAACATACAGCAATTTATTTGTTAATTCTCGAATGAATTCGTTGTAAAGAGCGTAAGTAGTTGATTTATGGAGACTTTTAAGTAGAGACATGCTCATACGTCAGCAATCCGGATATACAAATGTTCCTTGTTTTTTATGCTTATGGAATAGCCGTGACAGAAATTCTCATTAGAACAAAAAATACTTGCAATCACGAAAAGCTCTGTTGCAAAACGAAAGAAATGTGATTAGGAAAAGTTTAGTTCCTTCTGACCAAATCCTGCTACCTCCTCTACACATAAAGATAGAGCTAATAAAGCAATTTGTTAAGTCACTCAACAAAGAAGGTGATTGTTAAAAATACTGCTTCAAGTTTCTGGTTTCAGTGACGCTAAGATAAAACAACGAATCTTTGTAGGCCCAGACATCAGAAAACATTTCTCAAAACCACATTTTGCTCAGGTCATGGATGAGAAGGAGAGGGGAGCCTGGAAATATTTTAAAGAGCATGTTTATATGTTCCTTGGTAATGTAAAGGACTCTAACTACATATTATCATGAGAGGCATGTTGAAGGCTTTTCAAATACTAGATTGCCACATGAGTTTGAAGATTCACTTTCAACATTTGCATGTGGACTATTTTCCGGGAAACTTGGGAAATGCCAGTTAAAAACAATTGAAAAGGTTCCACCGGGTCATCAAGGGGATGGAACGTAGTATCACAGTGAATGGAACGTGAACATGATGACAGACTATTGCTGGATGCTCCATCGTGAATCGCTTGAAGAGGCTTATACCTGGAAACGCACACGAAAGTTTCAATAGAAAAGAATAAGCGTTCACAACAATAATAATTAAATATAAACAATTGTTTACTCTGGCAAGCTTATATCTCTACAGAATACTGTATTTTGTATTGTTAATAACATGTAAATATATAAAAACAGTCGATTCTGTTTTCTAATGACGTTATAAATACTGTCTTCAGAGATTGAACTCAAGATTGAAAAAAATCTGTACGTGATAGAGAAAACAGACATCACTTTCAGTGTCAGCACTCCAAAACCATAAAGATGAGATGATATTATCAAATCAAATTTCAAAAAATTGTCTTTTGTAGACCTGTGTTATTACAACAGTTAGAATGAAAATTAAATGTTTAATATAACACAGGCACAACTAACAGAATTACATCATTAATTCATTACATAACGTTCATTAATTCATTACATCATTTATTTACAATATGTAACAAAATAAGGTGTTAATTTCCAAAGGGGATTGAGAGAAGTACAATTTACTTAAGTGTATCGAAAAGTGTACCTTAACTGCAAAAAAGGAAAAACACAGCTTTGAAGACATTTAAAAAGGATAGACATTAAAGTATCTCAAAAACATGAACATGCATAAAATGCAAAATATATACAGCAGGTTAATATTTTTCCATCGTATACCATTCAATTATTTTTTGTAACCATGTTAATAATCTCTCTTTACAATATTAGTGTGGATATACAGCTGCCGGAGTAAAAGAAGTTTCCTTCCCAATTGTTCGAAACGCAGGCACATATTAGCCAAAAGAGAGAGTTTTATGTATTGTTGAATATTCCCAAATGTGGATTTCCAAACGTATTTTTCTCCTTGTCTGTTTTTAAATATTCGACGTTTAAAGAACTGGTACAATGGAGTAGGAGGAGGGGGAATCGAGGATTAAAATGTGATGAGGCTGTCTGCGATGAGGGGCAACGGAGGGGCGGCAGGGCTGGAGTGTGACGGGGGCTGGGGGAGCCCACGTGGAGGCCGGCACAACGTGCGTGGGAGCTGCAGAGGATCTGCTCTATACTTAGCTCCCGGTGGACGTTCCGTCAACTCCCATTCTCTTGCTGCCTCTCGGCCCACTTCATCTTCCACGCGCCCCCACTCTTCATTGCGCTTCATTACCGGTATAATTATTCATTATTCTTCATTTTATCTCCACCCATTTAATATGCCCATTTGTCCCTACTACAATTCTTAGTTTGTCAGCCTGTTGCACATCAACCTTAAATCTTTGTTATAAACGTCTGTGTTTATCTTTACACACTACCATGAGGATTATTGATTCTTTACCAGTGATTCTGGGTGCATCAACTCGTCATCCAAGGTCGTGAGTCACGATAGTGTAGTGCATTTTGTTTGCTCGGTGAATTGGCGGTGATCTTTCCCCATTGGCTGCCGAGATCCGGCGCCGACCTACCGTCGGAGGATTTTCCACAACCAAATATCTCCCACTAGCAGGCACCGCCCCAGCCGGGACAAGCTCTAAGCTCCCGAATGGTCTCCCGGAATATGTGGTAGTGTAGTGCATTTTAGTGTAAGTGCGTGAGGGGTAAGGTAACACAAGGAATGGGAAGGAACGATAACGCATTTCACGTGACCCGTTTGGCAGAGTACTGCTCCGGCATTCATCTGATATTGAGTGGAGAAACCACGGATCTACCAACCAGAGTAGCCGTCCGCTAGAATTCTCCTCCAGACGGCGACAGTCCTCCACCTAGTTATCTGGCTAGTGTCAAAAATCCTGCCACCGTCGGGACTCGGAACCCCGACCTCCCGGTCAAAGGCATTGCAGTACTATCATTTGATTCCCTGAGCCACCTCTCCCGGTGCCATGAGGATCATATATCCGTAAAGTGTACACTACAAAATTGCAGTTATTTTCTGAATGCTCATTTCATTAATATGGATCAACATACCATTTTAATTGATAAATAACCATTTTATTTAATTACTTGTCAGAAGGTCTGTCCTTTCCGGGAATTGTTTCCTCATTATATACAACACTAATAATCTGGGGGTAATATGAGATATTTCACTTACATAAGCTATTTCTATAGGATGGTGCTCCTTATATGTGAAAAAGAGGGTCTGCGATAAAAGTTTTTTATCCTAAACTTCTTCTAACTTGCCTTGCTCATGCTTTACATCGTGTGGCAGAAACTGAAAGATTTCAATTCCCAGATATTAATCAGTTGATATCAACCATCAAGAAAGTCTTCTTGAAGGCTCCAAGTCATGTGTATTTTTATGACAAAATACTCTGACCTACTTCTACCTCCCGAACCAGTTATCACAAGGTGGGGTACTTGGCTGAAGACAGATGAGTTTTATTTCAACTACCTTGATCAAATAAAAGATGTTCTGTGTTACCTGTTGATTGTTGCTGAAGAGCGGGCATTCAACCGATTTAAAGCGGTTTTGAGGCCAAATAGACGTTCGTTGGGTCTGCCCCAGAGCGCCGCGCGGTCGCCTACACAGTCACTCGAAACAATGGAACCTCAGTTCCGTCGTCGATTTTCCTTCTCTTTATTAAACAAACATCTGGTGTTGAAGCTACCAATACCGAGTAACATTACTCTCCGAGTGTGTAATTCTGGATGAAGTAGACCATTGATGAGGTCATCCGACAATGTGGAGTCTTGTTGTGGAAGCAGTTTGTTACTTTTCATACATTGGTCAACTGGTGTTTAATATAGAACAAAACTTTCACATACGTACTGAGAAACAATTTAATATGGACACTTCTGTCGTAATGAAGTATTTTGAGAAAAACACTTTATGGAATTTTGACTCTAACTTATTCTCTCTATAATTTTCTTATTCCTTCCTTTACAGATGGAAAGAATACGATTCCAACACGAATAATGAGGAATATCGCTCATTCGTTTCACCCCAATGATGCTCTCTTCCCGGTCATCCTTTGGAAAGTAACACTTTTGAAAAGAATGTAGTCAAAACCTGCAATTTTCTTATCGCTATATATGAAGAATATTGCTTTTAAGCATCACTTGATAATGGATAAATAAAGGAAACTCTTTATTTATTTTTTCATTTTTATTTATTTATTTTACGTCAAAAACAGTTAAAACTGCGTATGACGTGCTATGGAGAAAAGTAAATTGTGTGCACATTTTCAAAATTCTGTGATCCCTACACTAAGTCATATACTACTTAAATTTTGAATTTTGAAAGGGAGAAAAAAAACAAAAACTCCCATGTAATAAAATCTATTTTCAAGGATAAACAAGCAATAAATTTTGAATTTTGAAAGGGAGAAAAAAAACAACAAAAAAACTCCCATGTAATAAAATCTATTTTCAAGGATAAACAAGCAATAAATTTTGAATTTTGAAAGGGAAAAAAAACAAAAAAACTCCCATAATAAAATCTATTTCAAGATAAAAAGCAATAAATTTATTAGAAAACAAAAAAAGAGTAAAAAATCTAAAAAATAAAACATCTAAATTGTATTTCCCACTGAATTCTAGAAGACGTGTACAGAAAATGAAGTTACATTTATGTCCAGAAGCAAAACAAGGGGCCATCTCAGCATTTGCTCAATTGATCAGGGAAACTGGACGAAAAACCTAATCGAGATGGGGGTCATTGACCCGGAGGCTGTAGTACAATAGTTGTTTCAGGTTGTTTATACTCATTTATACAGTCCAAATGGTAAATAATGCATTATGTATCATTGTTAAAATTAATTTAACATTTCTTGTGATGCTCAGTAAACTCAAGTATCGTTTACATTTCATGCCGTTATTTGTGATCTTCCCTACCTTTTCTCTTATTTCAAGAATGTGTGAATATTAGAAGGGGGATCATTTGCGAACTTGGATATCCAAGTTCCACGGAAACAGTTAAATGGCTACCAGCATTGCTTTCAGCAACATCTATAGCATACCGTTTATGGCCAATACTACTAGACCTTCGGGCACAGACAAATTTCTGGGAACAACGGGTTCATTGACAATAAATCAATAACTAATCAATAGAACAAATGGATATTTCGCGAGCGATATTTTCTCTTGACAATTTGCGATTTTTAAACAACTGCGGGAGAAAAAAAATCAATCTACAGAATAAATCATTCAAACGCAAATAAAAGAATTTGATGTACACATACAAACGGCAATGAGATGTGAATATTTAACTGGATTTGTCACGTTCGCACTAAGACACTAGGAGAAAAATTCGAAAAAGCAAAACGAAAGAAGCCCTAAAGAACTTCCATTAGAAATCCACTTACTTGTTTTGTCATCAAAACATAATTAGATTTAAATTGAAAAATTTCGCTTTGCTTATCTTCGGAAGTCCAATACGAGCTTCTATTTTGTGAAACTCATTTTGTCTATTTAAATATTTAAATAAATTGGAAAACCAGATTACGATCCTCATTAATTCAATTTGTAAGTAAATGCATTATTAAATACTTGATAATCCAGGTGAATATAAATAATGTTTCTTAAGTGTATTACAAAACCTATTGTGAGAATTAACAATATATTATTTGCAATTCAATTTTCTCTTAAATTTCTATACTAATTATTCGTATATCTCGTAAGATTGGATTTGGAAACAAGATATGACACTTTCTTTCAGAATCTGTTAAAACTAAAAACAGTAGCCTAAAACTTTTTTTTCGATTTTTAGATGAAATATTGATTTATTTCGTAAATATAGTTTTTTATTGTAAGAATCTGTAATTTTGGCAGACCTATCACTTCCATTCTAATAATTTTCAATGCTCACTTCTAGAGTTTTATACAATAGAACCACCGCAATCCAAAAGAAATGCTTAATAAGTTTAGTCTTTTTTTATTTAGTCAACAAGTAATGAAATACCTGACTATGACGACAGTAGAGGAAATAGAGTGTATGAAATAGAATGACGATAGTAGAGGAATAAAGCAACGTCTCGAAGGACACATGTTAGAGATAGGACCTTTAAGTTAGGAAGAAGTGGTACGAAATAATGAACTGACCTAATTAGAGCGAGCTTAACCACCATAAGCTGTTTCGCAAGCGCGGGTTCGCGAATACAGAGTATTGGATACAATATGAATGTAGATACAGCACACTATACTTGGTTCTGCTTAACAGCCAAATGATTGAAATTCGTCGCCAGCTCAGGAGATGTAACGTTCCGAGCACTCCCACACGTGAAAGGTCAAGAAGATATCTACTACAGGTCATATAGTGTAGACCTGTCGAACATCCTGTAGTTAAGGACCCTTCACTTACACGTGCAGCGATGGGGCGGGCGTTATTTTGCTGGTTATTGGATCCTGTATGAAGAGATCATAACATAACAGCAATTTATTCCGCGGCTGCCAGGATCCTATCAACAATGAATGACATGACGTGTCAGCCCACTGACTAAGATGTTCTCTAATACAAATGTCTTGAGTGGAAGTAGTGTCTAGTTTGAGTGATACAATGATAGCTGATAACACATGCCCTCTCCAGAACGAATGGATACACGCAAATCTCCATCGCTGGGTTCGGGCGGTGCCCCACTGGTCGGAGACACCTAACCGGAAGCCGACAGCTACGTACGTACCGAATCTCGTCATTCAGAGGGGCCGCCACCTCCACCTCCACCGCCGCCACTTGCGATAAAACATGCACTTTACTTACGGGACTAATGATCTTAGCAATTAACGCGCCCGGAGTCACTAATCAATCTTGTGGCAGAAACCTGAACGAATTCAACGTTTCATCTCTCTCTCATTGTTTCTTGCACGACCATACCTTATCATACAATCGTGCAAGGATTTCCAGGATCCATTATTCCGATAGTTGATTTTTCCTTTTCCGTAAGCGTACTTAAGTATATTAATAATTAATCGCTATGTAGTTACAATTGAAAAAAAAACATGATATTTTTAACATTCTTTATACTGTACACCCTGTCCTATAGTATATTTCGTAATTTTACTGCAATATATTATGTAAATGTTGTTAATAGCGTGCACCTGATACTTGGCTAAACCTAGACAAATTTATATTGTTACTAATCATTGCAATGATATTAATAATAATAATAATAATAATAATAATAATAATAATAATAATGTATATATCCAGTATATGTATAAAACGCTTTGCCTGAGACAAGAGGAAAAAATGCGACAGGTCCTGTTAAACACCGCCGACATGTTAATGAAATTAACTATTAATGGGGACTGCGGCTTCACTCTCTTGAACCTCCATGAACGAAATTATGAAGTAAACATCTCTACCCACCAGTCGAACGTTAATAAATGGAAACAATAAGAAATTCATGGAAGAAATCAAACACTTGTTTCGAGGTGATGTAGACAGACGTTCCTCGGTGGAGTGGCTTTTGGAGAAGCAAATATATGCTGAGACCTAGGGTTTTATAATATCAATTCGAGGCAGAGTTATCAAGAAAATAAACTATCGAAAGCATGGTTTAAAATAAGATGTAGCGGATAAATGTAGGAAGTGTGGAGCTGTAGGAGAAACTATAGAACACATCACAGCAGCATTCTCTTCCCCCTCAGACAGTGCTTACTTACGAAGGCATAATCAATTTGTGAAAGTCGTGAACAGGGCAATTACAATAGAGCATAAATTATTGGGTGAATCGACACCAACATTCTATAAGTATACCCCTCCTCCAGTGCTGGAAACAAGTTCCACCCTTATGTACTGAGACAGACCAGTTTGGATCTGTCGATCACAATAGGCCAGATATTCCTCTTGTATATAAAAAGAAGAAAGAAGGAGTAATAATTGTCATCGCAGTACCATTATCTCACAATATTAAACAGAAATAAATCGAACAAATTTCGAAATATGAAAACTTATCTTATGAACTAAAACATGTTTGGAAATTAAATGCTAACAAAACATACCCACACGTGATATCAGCGGAAGGCCTGGTCAGTAAAAACTTCTTAAAAAACTTAACAGAACTTAAACTACCCAAAAACGTTCTGAATATGAGACAGGGCGAAGTTTTGTTGCAAACAGTCCATATTGTTAGAAAATTTTCATCTTAAGTCCAGATATAAGATGAAGTTCTTATTCTGTGACTGTACTCAAAACAACTCTGGAGAAGGTAAGCATTTTTACCAACGAAAATTGCTGAGAAAAAGTAGGATGATGATAATGATAATAATAATAATAATAATAATAATAATAATAATAATAATAATAATAATAATAATAATAATAATAATAATGTGAGGCTTGTACTCGATACTTGTTCTTGGTGTAACTTTCCTCCAAACCTCCGTCTTTGCCGAGACAGCAGAAGCGAGAAATCGGCAAAGTGGGAAGACAATTTTCGCGGTGAGTGCGATACCAGGCGGTGACTGGGAATCGAAAATCGATTGCTTCGTGCAGCGCGATACAAGCGCCCACCGCGCCCCGCGTTTTTGCCGATGTCGCCCGCCGGAGTGTTCGCCCAATTTGCAGAAAGGCGAACCCCCTCCTTCACCATTTCCCTCTCTCGCCGGCGACCGAACGCAAGAACTTCCAGGTCGAAGACCAGCAAGCGTTTTTGCGGGGCACAAGGCTCAAATGCGACTCTACAGACATCTGCATCATAACTTTTCACTCCTAGTCAATAGTAACCCCTAGAAATTGCACATGTATTAGGAGTAGAAGAACAAAGAGAAGAATTAGAAGTTTTCGTAATAGTAGGAGTATACGAACTTCTACAAATAATAGGAGTTGAGGATGTAGAAGTTGACGCAATATGCACAACCAGGTATCTCCCACCAGCGGGACACCGCTCCAACCAGGACGAGCGCAAAGTCCCCAACCGGCCTCACGGCATGTGAGGTAATATGCTGTAAACGGCTTTGGTCATTAGTCCCGTAAGTATAGTGCATTTTTGTTCTCGAGAGATGTCGGTGATCTTCCCCGCTAGATGGCGAGATCCGGCGCCGACCTACCGTCAGCTAGTGGGGTTTCCCCCTAACTAGGACTCTCCCACCAGCAGGGCACCGCCCCAGCTGGGACAAGCTCGAAGCTCCCGACCGGTCACCCCGAATATACAGTAATGTAGTGCTTGTTAGTTTAAGTGTGTGTGTGTTTGTGTGTCTGTAAGGACAGATCTCGCGCGGTCCGTGGCCCGTTTGGTTGAGTTTTGCTCCGGCATTCGCCTGGTGTTGATCGGAGAAACCACGGAAAACTACCGATCAGAGCAGCCGGCCGCTAGAATTTTCCTCCAGACAGTGACTGAATCCGACCTAGCTCACATGCTAGTGTCGAAAATCCTGTCGCCGTCGGGACTCGAACCTAGGTCCTCACGGTCAGGGGCACTGCAGTGACATCAGTTGATGCACTGAGCCACCGCTCCCAGTGAGTGTCATTCATTAACTCCGTGACTAATGAATTTAGATGCGTAATTGTGTAATCCCTTTTCCTCCTCTAGGAGAAGCAGATACTACCCATACCTCTATTTCCAACTCCAGGCACGAAGCCAAGAAACTAGAAAGGGGATTGAGGTGCCTGAGACATGCCTTATTTCACGTGACGAGACTCAGGCCATCAGCCCCGGTCTTCCCTTGACCACTCAAATTTCGCTACGCTCCTTTCGCCGTCTGGCGGAGAAAGAAGGGCGACGAAAAAGGCGATTGGAGTGTAGCTCTCAGATATCTTCTAGGCGTGAGAATCTTGTACACGTAGTAAATCTATAACATTCAACAGCCGGCTTTACTTCCCTTCTGAAGGAAAACGTACGGAGGTTTTTTCCCCCATAAAATCCACGGCTTATATCCACGTTATGGACCCTCAAACTTGAGTACAACAGTTAGATACGCTCACCGTTATACCACCGAAGCTGCGAAATAGGAAATGTCATTTGGGTTGGATATGAACAGAAGTAACGAATTGATTGGTGGGTGTAAAGTTATCAGGTCCTCTGAAAAAGTAAGTATTTGTGAGTGATAGTATGGTTAAGAATAATATTATTATAAATCCTGTGATCTAGTTAAAGGTGAAGTATAGATAGAATGGAATGATGGATGAAAGTCTCATGTGAAAAGAAATTGGCGTCATGGTATGTAAAAGATTGGTTACACGTATTCTAATGTTTTGCTTCGAATTCCAACCAGTAATGTTTGGCCCTACACAAAATATTTTCCATTGGATACGACTGAATTAACCAAGTATGGTAATCGAAAATCAAGATCGGAGTGGCCTTGGTCCTGAAATCACAAAATCAAACGATATTCACCAACACTTTCTGGAGAAGACCGACTTTCACCCCTACCCCCAACCGGAAAGGAAACTACGTAGCCTACAACAAGCCTTGACGATGTAGCCCGCATGCCAAGAACTCAATTTAACTTTGATATCCACCGAAAGGCAGGGGCGTTAGCAAAAATCTCATTTTAAATTAGAATTTATACGCGATTTCCGGTGGAGGAAAACATGCCCCGAATGCAATTATGCTATAAATATCCGCGATGCCCCGTTTCCATCAACGTTCACGAGGCGCGCCAGCACCCCAATATCAACAAATGGCCAGCGAATGAAAGGCCTTAAAATAAGATTCGCGCTCAAATTAAATAAATTAAGATGTGGCTTTTTCCGCTGGCGCTACCGCAAACAACCATAAACGTTCGTGAGCGGAAGGTTGTACTCGCCTGGGCGATTTTTTAAAATTTTTATCTTGCTTTTAAGTCGATGGAAAGCCAGTATCTTGGGAAAATCTGTTAACCGTTTCTGAAAATGCACAAATTCGAGCTCCTTTGCACAGAATACCTTTGAGGTTTAGGGAAACTTTACAAGAAATCATATGAAGTACTTATACTCTCAAATATAGAAAATTAATAAAATTTGAGTAATGTAAATATTAAAGACGAGAAAGATATTTCAAAAGAAACAATTGAATAATTTTTCAAGAATCAAAAACTACGCATCAGAAGATCGGTTATGTCATTTAATTTAGTGTATTCAGTTATCTTCATACCAAACGTTTCAACAACAAAATTGGAAGCTTTCGAACAAAGTATTGATTTTTAAATTGCCTTTATTTCACACAAAACACCCCAAACTACTTATATTTTGAAATAGAAATGTCCTCTTTAAAATATCGAATTTTGAACAAGAAATCTTATTTAAAAGAAATACCTCCCTTCCGATGTAACGTGATTATTGTAGTTGCAGCAAGAAACAAAAAAATTGAACTTTTTCAATTTTCGAAAATTTAGGGGATTTAATTAAAATCAGTCAGAAGCCATTTCTATAAACATGCTTTGCTCTATTCGACAAAACAAGATAATCGCTATGTTTGAAGCCATTTTTGAGAAAAGCAATAAAAATTATGAAGATTTATTCTGAGAAAAACACGTATCAAATTATAAACAAACATTATATTTTGAGAAAAACATATAACAAAATAATGATGCAAGTCCATGTAGTTTGCGTAAGGTAATCAACATCACTGTTAAATTTCTGGTGACAATAAAATATTCCATCCGAAATAATGTTTCTCATTCAGTATTAATACGTGAAGGCTAAAATTGTCCCTCCTAATTTTCTGAACCTTTTTTTAATTTTTTTATGTTTTTAGTGTCAATTAGATAGTCAAACATGATTTACAACAAAATAAATATTGTTGTTACTTTCAACTGATTTGCAGCAAATTGTGGATTTTCATTCTTCAATTAGTATCAACTCCCATACACTCTCTCGTCCCTAATTTCTAAATCGAGTAAAATTCAGAATAACTCAAATCATTGTAACAAGTGATGTTGGTTATCAACATGTCTGCAATTATTTTCTGCTATTAAAAAGTAATTAACATTAAGAGCATGTAATGTAAAAAAAATCAATTATTTCAACTTTTCTTAGTCATCTCCAACTTCTTGGTTTAAAGCCAAATAGTGCATTCAATACCACTAAATATTTCTGTCATGTCTGCAACGAAATTGCGTCTAGAAAAATAAAGCTTCCACGATTATTATATCATTTAGCATTAATCTTGAGGCAATTCGCAAATGTTTCTTTCTGCGCAGAATCACGTTCGAGTTAAGATTCATATTCAGGAAACACAAAGAGTGAAATATCCAAAACTAGCAGTCAATCGTTCTCATACGACTAGATAGTCGGCCATTCCATAATTCACTTTAACGGCCCAGATACGTTTTGTGTGTTAGCCAAGCGGCCAGGCTTGGAGGCTACAGCACCTGAAACCGTAAATCTTCCCTCACAAAAAATGAATGTAGCTGTAATATATGTCATAGCCGCAATTTTGTTTCATTTATTTCATTATTTTATGACAAGAACGTTTGTAAGAGTAAGAAGTAATAATATTCGGAACGATATTTGGAAGTAATAATATTCGGAGTAATAAAATATTTAAATTTAATGATGACTGATTAAGTAGTATTTAACTAAGTCGGTTCATACAGATGGAGAGACAATTGATTTGACGTGACATACGCTTTAGAAATCGAATAAGAGGGTTGAAAAAATGTTTATAAGTTGCAAATTTGAAAAGCACACACAGACACGTTGGGTTTCTTTAACTCTATTGATTGTATTTGTGAGTTTAAGTGCTTCAAATGATTTTCACTAACGTTTCTCAGTTTTGAATTCTCAATATTTTCTGTAACAACACATTCATCAATGTAAAATTCCTGTGCAAGACTCGAACTGGCGACCTTTTGGGCCGAAGTACTGAATCCGTACATGATATTTAGCCACCTAGGTCATTCGGGGCGGAAAATGTCTCTACACTCCCATAATAGTCTTAAAGACAAAATTGTTTCAGTAGCATTAGGGAGCCGAACATCGAGAAAATGTGAAAAAATGTCCTGTGGGGGTCAAAGTAAGGCAGCTGGGAAGAAAGACCTCACCAGCAAGTTAGTTCAGACTAAAGAAATTCGAAAACTAACTATGCTAGAAATTCTGTACTATTCTATAGCACCATTTATTTATATAGCAGTCGTTACATACAAAGACAAACATTAATGAAAAAATTTCGTGCGGGCCTTGAGACAATATTTTGTTTAGATACTACAAAAACTTCAAACAATAATTAAGCGAAATCAGCTTGAAAATTTGTACATGATCGTTTTTAATGAGCTGTTTTTTACAACAGACTTTATTTAAAGTAAAAACGGCTATATCCAATTTTGTAGTTTTGAAATGTTCACTTTTTAGCATTTTCGAAAAAAAGAGCAATCGGCGAAAATGAGACCAGCACCATACTTTTTACCGTCCCTTATTACATATGACTAGAAAATTTTAAGAACAAAATTTGAAGCGGTTTTTAACCAAAAAATAACTATTCGTGTTTTGAAAAAATTCTTATATCTTATTTAAAGATCCGTCTTTAAGGAACAGATTTCATTAGGGAAAAATCTTTATCTTTAATATTATAATTGTAGGAAGACATACCCTCCAAAAAATTGCGCTTTTTCAATTTTCAAATTGGACTTCAAATTACTTTTATGTAAAATATTATGATTAAAGATAACTACTAGCTACATTTGTCGTATTTAACGCTTAAAAAAATTTTTCAAAACTGTTTTACATAGTATAAAGAACATACATTTTCTTTGTCGCTTTCAAGTAAGTGTAGAAGTTTCCATGTTATAGCTTTACAATATTGCTTGGAAGGGAACTGCATACCCCGTGCAAACATCTGGGTGACTTATCAATGCTATAATGCAGGCGAAGTAGTCTCCATTCATAGCTCAGCCGAAATGAACCTCGTACATGGATGATTGTGGGCAGTGCCGCAGAATCTCCACAGGATCCTCACAAACGTATTGTGCGCATAATTTTTATTATCGAATTTACTTTCATACACGTATTAATTAATCTGATTTTGGGGAATCTTGGTTCTTACCTAAAATTTCCATCTTTTAGTTTTAGAGTTTGACTTTTCGATGTTGGGGTATTCAAATACATCGCGCTAATAAACTCGTGCCAACAGGGTTCGCGAGAAACGGAGTGTTAACGGTGGACTCCCTCCAGGCACGAGCGTCGAACTGGGGCTTTATTATACAAGATGATGACGTAAAAAATAATGAAAGATATATTTTATTTCATCCGAGTTTGAGAATAAGCATACTAATTCTGGAATAACACAAGTGAGAATTGTCTTTATACTTATGAAATAACTGCTGCTCCAAGATTTAATCAAAGTCTGGAATTGAGGATATCTAGTAAATATTACGCCAAAAAGACATGATAAGCGAGCAGACTTCAACTTTTAAATTAAAAGTGAAGTTGAGGGAACGGGAATATGAGCTTGCCTAGTTGATGAAAAAACATGACCACCTCCCTGGAGCGCAGAAGAAAATTAATTATATTTTAGGACTTCATCAGGGAAGTACGTAAAAAGTGATGTTTATGGATAAAAAATAATTTGACCAAATTATTTGTACTTGTTATAAGATTACAGTAGCAACCAGAAAGGGAAAAGGCTCGCAGATGCTTTTCCCCCTCCCAAACCCAAATCGCATTATTCGCACATACAGTTTCTACTAAGTGTTTTTAGAAATTACAGTCTTTTATAATCGCAATAGAATAAGTTTTCAGTCAATCAACAACGAAACATTTATTTTAAATCCAGCATAAATCCAAAATTGCCTATGTGAAAACAAAGTCAGCATTACTTTAAAACTATGACCACCCCGCTTCCATAGAATAATTCTAGTGGCGTCACAATGAGACTTATATTGTTATATGTTATATTTTTCTTCAGAACATACTAATCTTTGAGCTATCATGTACTTTTATATCAAAGAACACAAAGAAAAAACACGCCATGTATTTATGTGAATGAATCTAATAACCGAGTTGTCTGTCCTTCGATGCTTTATCGCAGAATTCTGTCCACTTCAACTCATTTTCCTGCTGCATTTTTCTGAGTGTTGCGGCTGATAATCACTGTTGAATGTTATTAAAACTCAGGTAAATATCTCATGATAGAACGGAATATGTGGATGCACTTCTTTCCTTTGAAAAAAAATATTAATTATGATTAATTGACATTATGCGCAATCAAATCCCAAATGAATTCCCTAACTATATATTAATCTAAAAGTAATATATTTTTATACATTGATAATATGTTTTATAAAAATTGTAAAAGGTTATAGAAGATATAATAAAAAGGATTAAATAAGGTATTATTAAATAAGGTATTATTGAAACTAGTGATGCTACAACAGCACGTACATTCACACTTCATTTGTAAAGATTACACTATAGTACTTTTCAAACCAAAATGCTTCCTACCCGAAAGTTCATGACGTTGGTATTGAAACTCATGGGTAAAAAGTTTAGTAGGCAGTTAGCATAACCACTACTCCACCTGTGAGATCAACAAACTTCTTCAAAGCTTTAAAAAGAAAATTGCATTTTGCAAATTTTTAAAATTCCAGTTCTTTTATATAAATCAGACATACTTTCTCGCATGTTTTTATAAATTTGCAATTTTCAAAAATTCACAGTTTAACGGAAAATAGAACTGCACCAATCTTTTATCTGTTCCTTTTTCCAACTAGAAAAATCTGAAAAAAAATGTGGAGCGGTTTTTGATAAAATGTTTTTGATATGCATTAGTTTCAATCAGGATAGTTTTTAGTATTACACATGGATACCTTTTATAAAACAATTATTTTTTGAACCGATTTTGTCTAAGACAAAAAGTCTATCTTCAATTTTGTAATTTTTAAATGTTAGTATTTTGGAATTTTCGCAAATACAGAGTTCGTCAGATAGAAGACTAGCCTCCATTTCTCATCGATTGTGATACATAAAAAGAGAAAATAAAAAAATGAGCCTTTTTGACAAAATAATTGTGAAAAATAGAATAAAAAATGCCTATATTTTTCGCAAAATTACGCCGAAAAAACTCACATATTTGAAAAATTGTACCGTCACTAACACGAAAATTGAGCAACCCCAAATTAGCCCCGGTTACCCCTGAGTAGCTCGGTGGCATCACTGATATTGTCTGCAACGTGTCTGACCGGGAGGTCCTAGAGTCTGAGTGCCGACGGTAGCGGATGTTCGACTCTAGTTGCATATCTAGGTCTAATTCAGCTACTTTTTGAAAGAGAATTCCAACCGTCGCCTGCTGCTGGCAAACTGCCAAATTCTTTTGCATTCCATATTTTATGGTATGGGATTCGGAGAGTACAGTAAATTAATTGAGGTGTACTTTCAGGTAAACAATGCTCATCCTTGGAGACCGTTAATATTTTATTGTGGTTGCCGTATACGAATAAGTTGTACTCTCCATGCTCCAACTCCATACCGTTAAATTGGAACCAAAATCAGTATAGTTTATCGACCTCATTATCTAGAACAAAGCATTGCGGAAGAGGATCAAAGGCAACGTGCAAAATGCTCATTAGCAGATAAATGAATGTTTGTGTGGGCTGCGTACCAAACAAGGAATATCATGCAATGATCACGCCAGTTCCTGCAAATTAAATTTACCACGATTTAAATATTTGCAATAATGTAAAACATGAGATAATATTGTCATGGAAAAGAAAAATAGTGGAATACAAAATCTTTGAAGTACCTTTTAATTATAATAATAATAATAATAATAATAAATTATTATTATTATTATTATAATTATTATTATTAATTATTGTTATTATTATTATTATCATTACGAATTGCGTAGCGGCCATTTCTGACCACGCTACACGATTAACGCGTGTTACTATGGGGATCAGCCAGTGGCGGCTCGTGCTTAGGTTGCACAACCCTCAGAAAATGAAAAATATCTCATAATATCTTAAGAATACACATTTTATTTTAATGACATTCAATTTACATGATATTGCAGCAATATCGATGTGCATGAAATCATTTTGAAACCAAAGAGCGTCCAACTGACGCTCTCTCTACTGCCTAGTGCCTTCCCAGGTATTGCACCACGCTCTTGGCTGTATTCATGAATTTACTGAATTTACTCTTTGGCACTTGCGTTTAGCACGGGGAACATACGGCCTTTTGGAAGCGCAACCAATGAGCGACCTTCGTCTGACTCGCTACAACGTAGTTTTATGAATTTCGCTTGTTATTGAAAGAACACAAGTTCAGTTAATTATTGAAGATATTCAATGCATTGTTTATGATATTTGAAGAATTTATTTTCATTTGATAATAGGCCCATTGATTCAAAACATACATTTGACGTGTTCTTTGTGCAAAAGTGACAGTTTTGGATGGAAATCCCTTAGTGTCTCGCGGAAGCCAGTGTGGTTGCAGCTTGCCAGCGGTTTGCGAACGTTCTTGTACATACGAATATGTGTCAAATATCTTTCATTCTTCACAAATATACTAGGGTAGTGAAGTTTTCGAAATAAAACTTTCGTTGTGTGAAAGGTGTCGAAGCAATTGTGCTTGTTGCAACGTGCAGGAGTCGAACTTAAGTGCCCAGTGGAAATCAAAGCCAGAACCATGTGCGCAGGAGAGTATATGCCTTACGCGGACACGTCGCATAAAATTATGTAAGTAATGTTTCAATATAGACTTTTATTTCTCATAGTTTTAATTGATTTGAATTGCTTACATTCTTATTATGTATTCGTATTTTGAATTTTTAAAATTACATTTCTGTCATTCGATGAAGGTGCAACCTCCAGTCTGTTGGGGCACCAGACGCCACTGGGATCAGCTTTTCGGCTGTCTCCCTTGGTAAGACAAGGTTGTTACACCTTCAATTATGAAGTGATAGAATGATGAGGATTGAAGGGGCAAAAATAAATTAGACCAGGTCTATGCAGGACAAGAACCTCCAGCCTCCTCGGCACAACGACGGCAGTCAACAATCGTCTGCGCCACGTGGCCGGCTATTATTATTATTATTATTATTATTATTATTATTATTATTATTATTATTATATTATTATTATTATATTATTATTATATTATTATTATTATTATTATTATTATTGCCAATATTTTCCGCACTTAACAGGCCAAAAACAAAATAATCAAATTATTTGTAATATTTTTTATTATTTTACGAGCTATATCTGCGTTAAAAATAAATTTTAATATAAAGAGCCTTGCAAAAACAACAGAGTTTTTACGCAAACGGGTTTGATGGAAATGAGAAAACCCTTACTCCCGCCTTGCCAAATCCCTCTCTTTATCTCTCTCTCTCATAAGAGAGGTAGCTCGCAAAGAAGGAAGAAGGCAGGGAGTTTATTAATAAAACACTGCCTTGTATAAAAGAAATCTCTTGAAAATTGCTAATTTTCCCAAAATTTTCTACATGCCAACTATATAAATAAATAGATTAAGTAATTCAATGAACTACTTAAAGGAGTAAACGGAGTTTGCACAGTCTCCGCAAAAATGCGTTTAGCTCTTCCTTTCACAAGCTAACAAGACGTTGAAACACAACAGTTATCTTTTGCGACTAAACTTATGTTTGTAGGAAAACTCAACAAGGCAACAAAGTTTAACAAATGTCAGATCTTCCACTTCTCCCAAAGCATTACTATTACTGCCGCGACTATCAAAACTAACAGAAAAGGCTTTTTGGTGAAGATTTTATCTAAGGTGTTTATTATATGATTTGTTGCTATCATGTCCCCTTTAACATTAGATAAATGTATAAAAGTACAAGAAAGGATGTGCTTTGCAGCAACAGTCAAGTTGCCTCCCAGTGATTATATTTTAATGACTTGGGATAACATCATTCGTTTTAGCTTCCCTCTACATTACAATTCATAGTTTCCCTCCAACAAAGAACATTTTACCCACCATGCCCAGTCTCATTTATCTGAAGGAAGTGCATCCGGTAGTAAACCTTTCTCAAAGTTATAACTCAAAAGAGATTTCATCGCTGCACCTCGATACTACTAACACTGACAGATTTAATTGCAGAGGATTAAAGGGCCCTTACGCTGTGCACCGCTCTACACGTATGCATTTCTTCGATTCTTTGCGAGTCTGCATTGCTTCTGTGCAACACACAAGATCAAATGACAATTTTTTTATATTCCCAAAATATATTAAACTAACCCCTTCAGGTATCACTGAAAAAGTCAACTATTAATTTCAATTAATGAAATAGCGTTCCTTTTAAACGTTCGCAAATCATAATATATACGCATACGAAATTAGCTGTTTTATATACACTTGAAACTAGAGAACTTACGTGTAAGCTAATTAACGTTAGATGATCACGAGCGACATTTCTTTTAGAAGACAAAGGTGATTGTCACCGTTACAAGTTTAAGATAATAATAACAATATAATTTCAATACATACGAATACAATTTCATACAATAACAATACTTTTTCTAATTATTAAAACCATTTTTGAAGAATCAGATAGTTTACGTATCTTACCTGTTGTAAAAATATTCGTGTAAGTAAATTAAATGAAACCAAAGTCTATCTTTTAGTGTTTATATTATTTGGCAGAAATAAATAAACATAGACTCTTTAAAGTCTATTTTAAAAATCTCTTAAAAATGGATAGAAAGTTGCATCGTAATTTACTTTACAAATAATATAGAGACGGAATTAGAAACATCGTCTGAAGGGTGATGAGAAACTAAGAATTATTACTTTTCCTCTCCATACCATAGTATAGGGAGAAAAAGTAATGGAATCTCCTTAACAGTATGAACTCGATCATTAGTTGTAAAATTCGTGTTTAAGCTTTTCAGCTGTAACTTTGCACACGCATTAAGATTGAGATTTATTGGCTCTGTTCCAAAGATGATTAAGATTGGTGCTCGTAAGAAGAGGGGTTGCATGTTATTTTGCCCTCGAAAATCGATTTGCATAGATCGATGGGTGCAGCGAAGGATGGGTCACGAAGCTTTTGTGTGTGAATAACTGTCACATTAAAAGTGATTGTATTGTTTCAAAATGTGAACCTCTCTTCAGGATTTCTCCTTTCCTTACTGTGAATATGTAAAACATTGTTCAGCCACATCCCACATAGATATATAATTTTCGGCATGTATCCTTACGCTCGCTAAGAGATTAAGATTGTCCCAACTTTCCATTTTTCAAACATATTGGTTCTTGTGGTTTGGAAGTTTTCTTCATCAATTAATTCCGTTGCACATTTTACATAATTTCATGCATTTAAAAAAACATTGGTGTAATTGCTGAGTAATAAAACAGAGAGAAGGAAACGTTTTGGTATTTTCGCATTCCAGCTAGTTATTTCTGATATGTAAGACATTTTTTTAAGGACACACGTCAAGAAATTATTTACGTTAAAAGAAAAAGCATCTTCAAATTATGATCTTTGATGATGAAAATCTAAAACTAGTGGTTCCACAAAATCACACTTCCTCTTTTTATTTTCACTTTTTGCAATTCTCGAAAATTCTAGAATTTCAGAGAAAATGGGAGTTGCGCCATTTTTGAAGCGTCTTGTGCTCTAACCTTAAAAAAAACAAAGAACAAATTTGAAACTATTTCTGAGAAATTAATTGTTAAAAATTACCTATATTTCACGAAAAATTACGTGAAAGCTACTTAGTTTTTTGAAAAGTTTACATGACAGTAACATTTACATGAAGGTAAATATCTATATTCAGTACTGTCGTTGTAGGAAACCGCCGAAAACGTTTCGAATTTTTGTAATTTTCGAAAATCAGGAATTACAGGGATTTCAATGAAAACGAGGTCTCTACTCTACCTGAGGACAAAGTTTAATAAAATAAATTGGAGTGACTTTTGAGAAATGTTTGAAAATGTTAAGTCGTTATTAAAAGTGCCCTTCAAAAATCAATTTGCAAGAGTCTATAGTTTGTTTGTATCCATTGGAGAATATCAATTTTAAGGAAGATTGTCTGAAGAGTTTCGGTGCTAGCGTTGTTCACAGTTTTGTCGTCAGTGGAAAATGAAATAAAGGATTCCCAAAACATGGCTTTTGACAACACAACGAGTTAGAGTAACTAATGTACTCACGTACAGGAACAAGATTTATCCACTTTTTCTTTACCATGTCCCTATAATTTGGATTTTCTGACGAAATATTAGCTTATAGACATTAAGCTGTGTAAGTTCGCATAGAGAAATCTGATTCAAAACTTAAATTGATTGGTGAAATAAATATTATTTCACACATTTTTTGCGCTAAGTGGCTATCACCACAATATTATTTTTGTGAAGTACACACTATTCTAATATTAGCATTATAAATTTCGAAAATAAGTCGTGCCAATTTTTTAAATACACTATTATCATTCTCTGACAATAGTTAGTTAGTTAATGCCATATATTACGTGGCGAGACTCGGGCCATCAGGCCCGCTCTTCCGTCTAACCACGCAAATTTCGCTACGCTCCTTTCACCACCTAGCGGAGAAAGGAGGCATTATTTTGGGCGACGAAACAAGCGGATCTCAATTTTGCTCAGAAGCTTATTTTAGGCTTGAGGATCTTTTAGATGCAGTAACCCTACTACATGGAGTAGCCGGTTTTACTTCCCCTCCGAAGGAAGGCGTACGAAGGATTTTTTCGCCCTGGCTTCCCCGGCTTCGATCGGGTTTGAACCCGCAAACTCTGGTACAACAGTCCAGTACGCTGACCGTTATACCACCGCAAACCGCAATAGTACGTACACTTCTTTATTCACGTTCACTCTGACTACACGTAAACTTCTTAGTTCGCCATTGTCGTGAACTACCCTGAAACACTCGCAATATCAGGCGAAGTTCAGTTATTACTTCTACAGTTGCTCCACTACAGCTCGCAACCCCTTCTTCGCGTCACGTCTATCACCCGCTATCTGCGCCCTCGTACGTGCCTCCGTGGCGCGCTCGTACGAGTTAATCGGGAACCGCACGCGCAGGTGACCTCCGCCTGCCGCGAGAGGTCGGCGTGATAAGCGGGTGACGTGTCGCAAATTATTCACCGCACACGACGCACATGCAAACAAGGCGCTCTATAGATCAGCAGTAAGCGCAGGAATAGTCGCATATTGTGAGGGTTATGAGTAGTGTCGAATGAAGAAACTTTGCGATCTTAGTTACTCAAAATTTGTTCAACCATCTCTAGTTTCAAGCGAGTTCATCCTCAAAGGTTTCGTGAATGCGGAATTGAAACGCACTGAATTCTAAATATGGAAATGGTTCATACTGTTTAAGGTTTTCATAGAATTTATTAACACGTGGCTAAATTTAGCGGAGATTCTAATGTTCGGTCATTCCACGCTAGGAACTAACTAGTTGTTTAATTTAAACAAAAATGGAGAATGAGCAAGATACCAGATGGGTCTCCAAACTCAGATGTAATTTTCAGAACAACATCTAGGAAAAAATGTAAACTACAAACACAATCCAACAGTTAACATCTGATCCCATGATTAGTACGTTAGCAGCCAGAAAAAATCTATATAGGGAGTCTCATCAACTATGGCCCAACCCCATAACTTCTAAACGATTCCTGAAATCGAAATACTGTTTTCGCTCCACAACGCGGAATCGTGGGGCAAGTGATATGGTGTAGAGATATTGTTTGAAATATTTTTAGTTTTCGAGAGATTTAATAATCATTGATATTTTAAATAAAACCATGTATTTTTATCTCTAGCAATAGGTAGATCATAAAAAGAGGAATGCAATGATGTAATATATGTTAATACTTTTATAGTATTTTACGTATAAAATTATACTTTCTGACATGAGATTTTAAATTAAACGTGCAATTTTTCCTGTCACAACTGTCGCTTTTGGGGAAGTTGGCCTTCGCAGCCTGACCCCTCTCCCCGCAAAAGTGTCGGCGCCGCGAAGGCAACCTTCCCCAAAGGCGACAGTTGCAAGGGTTGCTACAGGAAATCACGTGCATTTAATTTAAAATCATTAGTTCAAAAGTATAATTTTGTACTAAAATCTATCGAAAAATTAACACATGTTGCATCATTGTATTTATCTATTTGTTTTATCTATTTCTAGTGATAAAAATACATGGTTTCATTTAAAAAATTCATGGTGATTAAATTTCTCGAAAACCAAAAATATTTGGAAGAATGTCTCTACGGCACATTACTTGCCCCAAGATTCCGCCTTGTTGAGCAAAAACAGCATTTCGATATAGGGAACCGTTTGGAAGTTATGGAGGTCGCTCATAGTACACACTGTATATTTAAAACGCTCAGGATTTTCGTATTAAAAGGGATTTGGCTTTTTACACAACGAGATGTGACTTTTCTTTAAATGAAAGGTAGTGGGCCCTAAACGTGTTATCACTTACCATTTAACTTAATAACTGATTTTAGTAAAAACACTAAATTTTAACAGTACATTAAAATTCATACCACTTCAACATACAGAGATGTACAGATCTTGGTGAATATAAACTACTGGTGTTACGTAGCACATGGAATGGTTTTCTGGAATGATTTTTTAATTTGCAATTTTTAAAAATCCAGAGACTTCGACGAAAATGACACTTGTGAAATTCTTTAAGACTCTTGTTCCATCCCTGGAAACCATTTGAAGAAAAAATTTGGAACCGTTTTTGACAAAGTGTTCTTTTTTATTTTCCCGCTCTTTGTTTGTAAGAAGAGAAAATATTGTAATTGTGCGCCGGAAAACGGCAAATTATTTCTTCAGACTCATTCAAATCATTACATCATTATTAAGTCAGAATCTTTGTTTTGTGGGTCCTTGATACCGAAAAATCAATTTACGACAAAAGGTCCGTCCGTCTGTGGTCGACACTAACGTCAACACCGTTCAGTCGAGTTTTTCCAAAATTGATATTGCTCTATTGATTTAAAGGAACTGGAAGCACTCTGAGTTTGAGTCGGATATTTTGCTTTTGGGGGTACATTTACTTAGAGCCTGTTGCATTTTCAAAATTTTCTCAAAAATGGTTGTACGTTTATGGATTAATGATCGTCGACGGTTAGCTGAACGGTTGCTTAACAGAGATGCGAAGATCCCTTTCCCGTTGAAATCCCTGATTGTTTGAAAATTGGAAAAGTTAAATTTTTTTTGCAAGGCCGCGTTAGTCAGTGCAGGGTTAGTCAGTGCAGGGTTAGTCAGTGCAGGGTTAGTCAGTGCAGGGTTAGTCAGTGCAGGGTTAGTCAGTGCATGGCACAGCAGGGCAAGGCAGGGCAAGGCAGGGCAAGGCAGGGCAGGGCAGGCAGGGCGAGGCAGGGCGAGGCAGGGCGAGGCAGGGCAGAGGGCAGGGCGAGCAGGGCGAGCAGGGCGAGGGGCGAGCAGGGCGAGCAGGGCAGGCAGGGCGAGACGGCGCGGGCAGCAGGGCGAGGCAGGGCGACAGGCGGGAGAGCAGGGCGAGGCGGGCGAGGCAGGGCGAACAGGGCGAGGCAGGGCGAGCGAGGCGAGCAGGGCGAGGCAGGGCGAGGCAGGGCGAGCAGGGCGAGGACAGGGCGAGGCAGGGCGAGGAGGGCGAGGCGAGGCGCAGGGCGAGGCAGGGCGAGGCAGGGCGAGGGCAGAGGCAGGGCGAGACAGGGGCGAGACAGGGCGAGGGGCGAGGGCGAGGGCAGGGCGAGGCAGGGCGAGGCAGGGCGAGGCAGGGCGAGACAGGGGCGACGGGCGAGGCAGGGGCGAGCAGGGCAGCGGGCGAGGCAGGGCGAGGCAGGGCGAGAGCAGGGCGAGGCGGCAGAGAGGGCGAGAGGCGGCAGGGCGAGACAGGGCGAGGCAGGGCGAGGGCAGGGCGAGGGCAGGGGCGAGGAGCGGGGCGAGGCGGGGCGAGGCAGGGCGAGGCGCGGGGCGAGCAGGCGAGCGGGCGAGGCAGGGCGAGGGCAGGAGCGAGCAGGGCGAGCGGGGCGAGCAGGGCGAGACAGGGCGAGCAGGGCAGAGGGCGAGGAGGCAGGGCGAGGCAGGGGCGAGGGCAGGGCGAGGCAGGGCGAGGCAGGGCGCGGCAGGGCCCGGCAGGGCCCGGCAGGGCCCGGCAGGGCCCGGCAGGGCGAGGCAGGGCGAGGCAGGGCGAGGCAGGGCGAGGCAGGGCGAGGCAGGGCGAGGCAGGGATGCACTACAATAGATAAAAGGGGCGAATAAGAGGGAAATAATAAGATTCTCTCTCTAATAGACTGTGAAAAAACTAATTCTGAGACAACGTAGGAGAACTTCAGGCTGTCATTTATGAATTAAAATAATCTTCAATAAAAATTATAAATTTGATTATAATTCATGCTTTTTCAAGTATGTGCAGTTATTGTTCTTAGTGCAAAGCATCTTCACGCAAAACCCTGGCAAAGCTATGCACGCCAATTAATGAAAAATAAATGACCGAACAATGCGGTTATTCTTCATTTATTTCAAATAATCACGAATTTAAGGTATTGTTAACACGAGAACAATACGGTTGTTCAGAGGAACGTCACAGGAGTTTCAAAAGTGCTGGTCTGCCTGCAGTGCACTACAGAAGAAACAGACTAGAAGAGAAGAAAGAATTCAGCGCGCAAGTACTCACGTTGGCAAGGGTTAAAGAGGACATAAAACGGAGGTGGATTCGCCAGAGAGCTGTCAGCGACAGCGTGAGTCACCATCCACAACACAGAGCGCGCCTCGGGCGCTGCGTTGGACGCAGCCTCATAGAGTAAACGGCAGAGAGGACGCTCTCGGAGCTCAAAAGGAGACCCCTCCTCAGCTCAAGCACAGCAGAAAGAGAAGGAACACAACATAAGTAGGTGGCGGCGATTCTACAGCAGAGTCCAAATCTCACTTTCCATCTATGCGTTCACGTTCGTTTCTCACCACCAGAGCTTCAAAATCACGATCACCGTATGTTCAATTCGTGGAAACGGGTTCGGGGCCTATTTCCTCAGCCTAGGTTTCTTACCGTCTCATTCCTCCCTCGATATACTGACTTGCGCCAACGAATTCTGACGGTGGAGACATGTTGAATTCAGCAGAGGTGTATTTCCCCTTCAAAAGCATAGCATTTTATTGCTCGCCATTTTTTTAAGATATTTATTTCTCGATATAGTTCGATGTTGAATTTCATACTAACATGCTTTGTCACGCAAGGCGAGAAAATGGAGACTGCTTTCAATAGATGTATTACAATTCGCACAATGAAATAATGAACAAAATCTGAGAACATGAACATTCGTTCTAAAAAGTTTGAAGATATTAGTAAAGTTGAGTGTTTATTTATAAAGTCTAATAATGAGAGGAAGTGTTGATTTAGGTAAAGCCCAGTACCTCTAATTTAAAGGTTATTGTAAAATTCACTCAGGTTCAAAAAGGATCTTTAGCCATTAAAGTTAATAAATAAACCCGTATGAACCAGCTACCCTTTGTTTAAATTTTTAAACAATTTATTAATTGGCTTACCATCCCATCTAACAATTTAACGTGAAGAAATTTTGGATTTGTGTTAGAACTATGTTTAAATATCAATCAATCTGATGGATTAGAAAGCTTCAACTTCTTAAACGAAAGCCCTGGGTGTATTACATATAAACATTGAGATAAATAATTACATGCAAAATTCTAACACTAATTTCTATTATATTTTTGTGAGAGCAGCCGCAACGTGTGCAATTCTTGTGGCCTTCCCTCTCCGCCGCTGGCCTGGGGTCCTCCCGGCGCGAGACAGTGCGGATATCGAAAGAAAAAAAGAGATAGAAAAAGAAAGAAAGAAAGAAGAGAGTAAAAGAAAGAAAGAAAAAAGAAAGAAAAAAGATAGAAATAGAAAGAGAAAGAAAGAAAGAAAAGAAATATATTTCCACCCATATGGTGTTATACAATTTTATTACAATGGCAAAACTTTGGATTGACTAGTATCCAGTTGGTGGTCAGTTTCATCGAATCTTTCAACAATTGAAAGAAAATACCGATGTAATCACATGAGTCCAGTCGTTAGAATTTCTTTTATATCAATCAACTGTATTGTTTACCGTGGCGTCGGTTTTTATTTATAAAAGGTTACATCTTTGCAATGACAAATACAAAATTACAGAAAAACAAACATAAAATTACATATAAAATTATAGAAAAATCATAATGGAAAAGGAAAACTTGCGTTCAAAGTAGAATGTCTGTCCACCAGAATGCACATGCTTAATTCTGCACACGCCCCGAAAGGGCAGAAACCAGAATGCACACGTCCCGGAAGGACACTAGCGGGGCACACAAACCACACGCCCGCGAGCGGAAGTGGAAAGCCCAATTTGAATTTCTCAACAGACGCATACCGAGGAGGGGACCTCAATACTTTTCTTTCTTTTTTCTAAGTAGGTAGTTACACTTCGATCGTTTAGGACTTAACCTGAAGCTCCTTAACCTCTCCTTACTCTAAGTGTTCCTTTTGCATTACAAAGATCTACAAGGAAATGGCAGTACGTGCGTCAGAAACGGTCTTTCCGAGGTCGATAAAAAGATTTTCAATACTCGTCCGGGTGGAGAAGATGAAACGACGAAAACTGGATATCTTCTCTGGGGCGTAATTAGGCTGATGCAACTGGTGCACCGCCCCGGCACTGCCGCAAGTGAAGCCAGAAAGGGGAAAAGTTGGCAAAAAGTATTTTTAAGCGTTTTTCGGATTTTTTGGCAATAAAAAAACACATCTTATAATTAAATAATGACTTATTTCATTGCTTAATCTTTAAATATTCATTTACGTAACCTCCAAGTCAGGACTTTCACCATGTGACTTCTTCAAAAGGGGAATTTGTACTTGAACCCATGAACGTTGATGTAACTTCTATAACCAATACCTTTGTGATAATTTTTCTCTATTCCATTTGTGAAATTAGTGGGTTAGATGCAAGTAACAGCCTACAAAGCTCTTCTTTATTTTTTTCTTCCAAGTTGCACTTTTTTCCGCTTTTTCTTCTTTCCAGTATGTTTAATAACACCATACGGATCCCTCCTTGTTAATAAAGAGCTATCAGTATCAGACCATAAATTAAAAAAAATAACAAATGAATATTGTAGGTAGAAAGGCTAACAAAACTAGATGTGCATCATCATAAACAAAGTACCTTAACGCAAAATGGGGCAAACATGGGCAAACTTTGATTAATGTTTTGAAAACTAGATGAATTCCAGAATCAGATTCAGTTAATATCATAGTCCGGAAACGTCAGGATAGAAACTAGAAGACAACATGAAAAACCGGATTTGAAAATTTAATTCCACAGTGACAAGTGAAGTTTCTTCATGGAATTACTAAATTATTATTCAAGAAATATGTGTTTTTAGAAACACAGATTTGAAGAACATACCTCCAGCTACCGTATACTTTGCGCATACTAGATTCTGCTAGATTCTGCTAGTCGAGAGAGCAAAAATATTTGCATCGAAAAACACACCTCTCTTCTTACTGCGCGAGCGAAGAAGTGCGCCGCGCATCACTTGTGCAAGTTCAAACTTGCACAGAATGGAGTGGCGTGATTCCCCCTTCCTTTCCTGATCGGGGAACGATGAAAGAGACATTTTGCTACACATTTCATGAGAAACGGAGCTTTTGAAGTACATTTTGATTCTGGCATTTTCCCTCCTCTTTCCCCGCCAACTTTCTCCTCCTCAGGCCCCACTGGACCGTGAAGTCTGACGTTCAGGAAAAGACTCCCGCTAACCGATAAAGGTCCAGTTTCTGTTCAATGTTCAAGATATTTCAGGGTAAAAAACAATCTGCATTGAATTGCTCGTAACCAATATGTTCAATTAAGAATATTTCTTATTATTCCTGCAATTGACTGCCGGAAATTATTTCAAGAAACAATGGCAATAGTAAAAAGAATATACATGAGGTATTTACACCACATCCGCCGTCTTGTCCGCATATTTACGTTCATCGCAATCAGTTGAGCTGCTCCAACTACTAACGCGCCATCAGAGATCGTACTCAAAAATGAATTAATAAAATTTTCATTTTTAACCACCAAGATGGCAACACTATAAAACAAATACTACAGTACATTAGATTTGTTAAAGTTTCACAACTTATACGCGATCAGCGGTGCTGCCTGTGTTACTTTAAGTAGTTTACGCACAAACATTTTACGAGTTCATTTTCATATTTGAGTGCAAATAACGAGTAGCGCGATGGCACAAAATGGAGAATTCTACACTGGTTAAATCTAATTTATAGTAGGTCGTTCCTAGCATACATAAATTAGATATAAAACTCCTGATTTCCCGATAATTAATCGCAATTCGGGGCCCTCTAAAAACTTACCTCCGTCACCGTATCTTCTCGTACTTATCAGCCTGGAATATTTTTAAAAAGTTTTTACACACTGTGTAATTTCAAAGTAAAAGTGGTGTCTGAGTGCTAAAAAGCATATAAATACTCACTCCTAATGAAAATTTCAGCGTGAAAAAATAAAACTTTCGTGGCCAAACTGGTACACCAAACAGATATAATGTAGAAACTTGTTTCAGAAGATTTTAACGCTTTTACCCTCAGCTACATAACTAGTTGCATATAAAACATTGAAATATCTCTAAAATATAAATATTTTGCTAAAATAGTTGTATTTTTCATAAAAAGAAAGCTAAGAGAAAATGAAGAACACAAACAAGGGAGGGTATTAAACAAGTGACTCTAGAGTAAAGGAGTGGCATATCCACATTGTGAAAAAAAGAAAATGGAAGTTCCAAGTACGGACATAAAGGAACATATTAAAAGAAGTCGAAAATATATTCAAAGAGGGAAAAAGTACTGCTAGAGGAAATTGGGACAAGAATATTAAGGGGATTACCGTTAAAGAGAAAACAATTTAAGAGTTTAGAGATATATCACAGTCAAAAGCACCCTTCAAATAAATGAAAATAAAATACGCAATATTACGAAAGAAATATCTTTTGATGTATTAGTACATACGAGCAGCCTGGAGAGATCTTCAGAAGAACAAAGGGGAACCTCATTACTTTCTCAACTGCTCTACTTCAAAAGACATTTTTAAATAAGTGATACAGCTCACGCAGCATTCTAAAAACTAGCACAAGTAACAAGAACATCTTTGAAGCAACCGAACATTTACTGTGCAATATTTCAAATATCCCCCAAAAACATAAATCCGTTCAATAGAAACAATAGCTAATTAAGTATTGGTCTCTTGGCACTTCCTGGCAGATAATTTTCTGAACATGTTTGCAATGAATAAGCTCTTTGAATTAGAGTGAACTTCTTTTTAGTTGGTTTATGTCAGCATTTTAATGGCATTCAAAGAAATTTTATACAAACTGGACAATTGACATAGTACAAAACTATACCGAAAAGAACAAGATACATTTTCTACAAACGGCCGATATTTTAAACAATTTCACACATATTCCTAATAATTATTCAGTTGTCTTCCCAAATTCAAAATGTTCCTTACATCTCGATACTTTATTAATAAAATTTGGTAATGTAAAAGATACTACATTTTATTTTTTCAATAGGCGCAACATCAAAAGTTTACCCCACAAACACCACGTGTAACGAAAAATTCTTCTAGATTTATAAAGAATTCCCCACGCACACGTATTATTAACAGATGATTAATGAACATTGAGAAAAGGGTGTAGTTCGCAAGGAAAATTGAGAAAGAAAAAAAAGGCAGATGAGATGGCATTGGGTGGTTAGGAGAAGAATAAACCAGCAGAGACATAGAAAAAGGATATAGATTCCGAGACAACAGATACAAATTAATTGTTGGGATCACCAGGTTCTCTAAAAGTAATCTAATCAAACTGATATATGTGTTATACTAGAACTGACAAGCTAGTCAATTAAGCAACATTTCCAGACCAAGAATGTCACAGATTGCGAACATGACAAAGACTTCCCTCTGACCTTTTTAAATGCAGTCAGTTCCAAGATTCCTTTGAACAGACTTTTTGTCCAAATGATTTACAAGAGGTTACTAGAGCGTGGCAATTGGCATTATTTGTCATAGGTCAGAAACGAGAGCCATTTTGCTCTCCGAGTTCATTGTTTGATGGCACATAGAACATAAGACACAGGATTTGTTCAACCATTGGCGAACTAAAAGCGTGCAGGGAACAGCACATTTTTCAGCAGCTGGCATAATCCATTAGCTCCCGTTAAAAACAAAAGGAGAACACTCTTCTTTTGTAATCCATCTTCATTTGACATGACACTCAACACTCCAGCAATGAAAGCTTATGAAACTTTGAGTGCAATGGTATCATTACTTTCACAATGTTCACTGCTCAGTCAGATCGGCAATTCTGGAACGCCACACTAACTAGGCAATGAAATATTAGGTTTGTTTGGAATATAGAATATTTCGGGAAATATCTATGTTGCTCGTAAATGCACGAACAAAAATCATTTTTCATTAGATGATGTTTCTTATGAATGCGAGTAAAAGCTTCATCTTTCTGACCATCTTCGTTAGTAGAAAAAATATTAATAATGAAAACTGTACAGATCAGTGAATTGTAGAGAATTACGTACTAAAACGTCCTCTTCAAATGAAACAAGCAATTTTCTCTTCAAATTTGTAGGCTTCGCATAAAATTTGTAGGCTTGAAAATGAAAATTTTCCAACTACTAGCTCCACTACAAGACATTCCAGACCCTATGTTTCTGATATATGAATAAAAGGGGATATAACCAAATTTTCGTTTGAAATACCAACAACACTTATTTAATTATCCAATACTCATGTTTCTGAACCAAATATGATTGATATTCTTGCTTGATAAAAAATAATATACAATATATTACATGAATAATAAAACTAGAAACGGTTAATGGCAATTTAAATATATCTATGAATTCCTTACTAATATCGTATCCATCACACGAACAATTTCTTACACATTTTTAGATATTCCGTGCCGGAACCACAAAAGACTCCCCAAAATAATTTGCATATGAAACAACTAAGTTCTACTATTAATTCAAAAATTTAAAGTAGTGGTGTTTACAAAATGGCACTTGTACAAGTTAGTTTCCTGTTCTCTTTAATCGGGGCTAACTTTATGGCTTTGTCTCATCCTCTTTCCAGCAGCTAACTATCGGCGCCTAAAACAGCCACTAGGTCTTCTCACAGCCCTGCACGGTCCCTATCAATTCTCTGACACCGCCCCCTGTGAAGATTAACGCGAAGAATAATGCATAGATTTATCTCGGCACCGAACCTAAGTTTAGATTTCCTTATCTATTTTAAAAAATACAAAACATTGTTACGAAAAGTCATAAGGCAGGCTAAAATCATGAAAAACGATCAGGATATTTTGAACTCAAATAATAAAACTAAAGCAATGTGGAATATAATAAAAAATACTACCAAATCAACTAGAAAATCCGTAGAGAATGTTGTTTTAAAATATAACGATATAAATGTGAACGATCCGGCAACAGTGGCTAATCTCTTTAACCAATACTTTTCGAGAATAGCTGCCGATCTCACTAAGGGTCTTCAGGCACAAAACTCAAAAACAGACAGTTCACCCAAAATTTTAGACACAATGTTCGTTTCTGAAACTTCTTCCTATGAAATTCTCAAAATAATCGGTAAACTAAAAAATAAATATTCGTCCGGTTTAGATGAATTCCCGGATTCTTTGTTAAAGACTTGTGCGTATGCCATTATACACCCGTTAACTCACATATTTAATGCATCTTTATGCACTGGAACGTTTCCAGATATTTTCAAAACAGCTAAAATTAAGCCGCTTTTCAAAAAAGGCAACAAACATGAAATTCAAAATTATCGGCCCATTTCTCTTCTATCAGTTTTTTCAAAAATATTAGAGAGACTTTTTACGTACGAATGGAAACCTTTCTCACTAAACACGACGCGCTTTCAGATTGCCAACATGGATTTAGAAAATCAAAATCAACGGAAACAGCTATATTTTCTTTTCTTAAAGATGTCGCCTCATCATTGGATCAAAACGAGGCACCTATTGGATTATTTTAGATCTCTCAAAGCTTTTGACGTCATTGATCATGACATTTTACTTTCCAAATTACCTTCATATGGAATTCGTGGTATTGCTCTAGATTGGTTATGTTCGTACCTTAAACAACGATCTCAGAGAGTTGAAATACCTTACTGGAATGATGGAACATTACGTACGCACCTTTCCGACTCTTTGCCCGTTGCATGTGGAGTTCCTCAAGGATCGATTTTAGGCCCTACTCTGTTCCTACTTTACGTAAACGATATGCCCTCGACGATTCGAAACGGAAGAACGGTTCTCTTTGCGGATGATACGAACATCCTTTGCAATAAAGAAACCGTAAATAGTACAATATCAGATGTTTCAAATTGGTTCCGAAATAACAAATTAATAGTAAACGAAAAGAAAACGGTTTTAATGCAGTTTTCTATTTCAAATAAACAATTCTGTGCTCCATTGAAAATGAACAGTGTACCATTGACTGATGTTAAAGTAACAAAATTTTAGGTCTCTCAATTCAGTCAAACCTTAAATGGAACGTCCATTTAAATGAATTGAACACAAAATTAAGTTCATTATGCTACGCGTTCAGAATTCTTGCAAATTCAGTCAGCCTTCATACTGCTCGTTGTGTATACTTCGCGAATGTTCATTCCCGCCTGAGATATGGCATAATCTTCGGGGAAATACATCTTATAGCTCCCAGACTTTTAGATTACAAAAACGAATTGTACGAATAATAACCAAATCCCACCCACGTGATTCATGTAAGCCTCTCTTCATTAATCTAGGAATTTTACCATTACCGTGTCTTTTTATTTACGAATCAGTGGTTTTTGTAAAAAATGACTTGCTCAAGGGCGGAATATATTTTCAGAAAATACCGAAGTCTATTACTATAACACTCGACGTAGAAATCATATTCATCAGGTGACAGTATCAACAGCTCATTACAAAAATTCACATACAATACATGTACATTATTTTACAACACTTTGCCAGATGACATTAAACGATTAAATTCAATAGAAAAGTTTAAATCCCAAGTGAAATCGTTTCTGCTGCATAACTGTTTCTATACAATTAGAGACTATACTGAGCATCACAAGAAAAGGAACATTAATTTTAACAATGATACATAATGCATTATTTACCATTTGGACTGTATAAATGAGTATAAACAACCTGTAACAACTATTGTACTACAGCTTCCGGGTCAATGACCCCATCTCGATCAGGTTTTTCGTCCAGTTTCCTGATCCATTGAGCAAATGCTGAGATGGCCCTTGTTTTGCTTCTGGACATAAATGTAACTTCATTTCTGTGCACGTCTTCTAGAATTCAGTGGGAAATACATTTATTCAAATTATCGTTTCCATGTTGTCGCGGCAGGAAGTAATAAGAGCCAAAATTTATTGCTTATTTTCTTTGAAAATAGATTTTATTACATGGGAGTTTTTGTTGTTTTTTTCTCCCTTTCAAAATTCAAAATTTATTGCTTATTTATCCTTGAAAATGGATTTTATTACATGGGAGTTTTTTGTTGTTTTTTTTTTTTTTGTTGTTTTTTCTCCTTTCAAAATTCAAAATTTAGTTTATCTTGGGTAGAGATCGCAGAATTTTGAAAATGTGCACACAATTCACTTTTCCCCATAGCACGTCATACGCAGTTTTTAACTGTTTTTTTGACGCAAATAAATAAATAAACCTCTACACACTTTCACTTTGTCGGCCCAATCACGGTTCCATTGTTCTTGGTGTAGGGTTCAAATTCCTCAAGTACACAGTTTCCTGTGATGTGAAGAAATCTTTCTCTACAACGATGAACATAATCTCATTTTCCGTATATACGTACGTATACGAGAAAGTTAAATGTAATAATAATAGTAGTAGTAATATTAATAGTAATAGTAGTAGTATGGTACTATCACTACAAATCCTACAAATAGTAGTTCAGACGCTAGAAATTCTAACAGACGGACAGACGTTTTGACGAACTACAACATTGCCTACATTTTAGAGAAAGTAATTTACTATTTACATGTGGACAATAATAAGCTATTTACACACACGAGCAATCCTCTGGTATCGGAGAGTCACAAAACGAGTTTTCCTGTCGAGAAAATAGCACTTATCGTAGAAGCATTACATAACTTTGTATATTCAAAATATTTTACTCCGTAAATAATAAGTAAAATTGGAAACGCATTATACCAAAATTACTATGAAACATCTTACGAATCTTTCGTATTATTATCACATATCCAGTTTTCAGCAATAAAATATTCAAATTATTATAATAATATCATAAAATATCCTACGTTCCTGTTGATAGTATATTTGCAGTATTTGCAATATATAATTAGTGTTATTTGCACCAGGCATTTACTTAAATTGTCCGATTATTTTTACACCTATCTTATACTTCAGATTGTATTATTCATAATCATAAATACACATAAATGAGGAAACAGACTCTAACACAGTACCCCAGTTTTACCCGTGATTCACATTAGAGTTGCGAGGATGTCTTGTTTATTCGGCCTATTCCAAAGATTCATCATTTGGCATTGACTTTACGATTTCTCCACCTGCTAGGTTTCAACAAACACGAACAATGGGAGTTGTGAAACAGTCCTGGAGCTCTCGCAATGCATCATACCACCCGCAAATAATAAACCACGCCTTTGACCACCGTGGTGGTGAGAGCACTCTTTCCAACGCGCGCTCGTTTGTTTTTACTCGCTCGGAGCAGAAACCCTGTTCGTTTCCAGGCAACTCTTATTGTTTTCCGAACGGATTCAACCGAACTTTGAGCTCTGTTTTAATTGACAGTTTCGTTCAACATTCTGAAGGGCAGCATGGCAGAAATCGGCCGCTCCGAACAGTTTCGGTGTTTCTTTATTTCGATCACGACAGGTTGCTCGAGCAAGACGTGACTCATTATAGAATTTTCCAATCATCATTTAGTTTCTCTAAATATAACATAAACCAGCTTATGTAATATTACAAAAATCAATGTTGAGATTTTGTTCCCAAAACACGTCTGGGAGTCCGAATTACGAAAAAAGTGTTAGATCAAAAACTTTCTCTAATGAACACTATTGTTCGACCGTACATAGTTTTTTATTGAAATTGGATGTATCTCGACCAATATTGCTTTACTCAAGCCCCTGCCAATTTGAAACAAATCTTGTAATTATGTGCGATACTTTATATAGTCAAGTACATTTTCAAAGTTTTTTCAATGACCGGTCCCACTTTTTAACATTTTAAAGTAACTTTTACAATTTTTATCGAACAATTATAATAGTTTGTTTATTATACATACAATTGTTTTTTTACTTTCTCGTATACGTTTACTTTCTCGTATACTTTTTTTACTTTCTCGTATACGGAGTAATATACGTAGTATAGAGAAAGTTATGTAATGCTGCGCGAAAAAACGGCGGATTTTCGACGGAAAAAATCCATTGCCGGGCTCTGGTGGCGAAAAAGTGCATAAAAACAGTTGCTAAATTAAAAGAAAAAATCCTGTAACACATGCTGTAGCCAGAATCCCTGTTTTGTGGATCATTGATGCCGACAAACCAATTGGAAGCAAACGTCCGTCCGTCCGTGAACACTCCTAGCGCCTAAACCCCAAGTACGATCTTCACCAAATTGAAGAATCCAATGTCTAACTGGCTTTAGTTGAAACTCTGAAATTGTGAAAAACATTCTTTAAAATTTGGGGGTACTTTACATGAAGTCTTACGGACATTTTCTCAAAAACGACACCAAGTTTTTTCTTTATTTTTTTTGTAAAATAAGAGTAAAATACACTAATAAAGGCGGCATATGTCAAAATTTCATGGTTAACACATAATTTTCGAAAATTGCAAAATTTTAATTTTCCGGCGTCTTCCTACAACTACAAAATTGAAGACATGTATTTTACCTTTAAATAAAATTTGTTGTGCATAAATAGTTCTTTCAATTAGGTTATGTATATTTTTTGGAAATTTTAGTAGTTTTCGTGCAACAGTGCGTGAAATATTTGCAATTGAAAAAAATGACACATCCAAGATTTTCTCAAAAATGGCTCGAATTTTATTTCTTCAAATTTTGGTGTATTCTTTTGTGTTTTTTTTTTCAAAAATTACATAAATGTAATTTTCTTGAAGTACCTCTCACGCCGTTAATATGGACATTTTCATCAATTTGTATGCATTATTGCATGTGTGAGTGGATGTGCTTGAAATGACTTTAAATGAAGATTTTCGAAATCTCAACAGATTCCTGTGAAAAAGAGCTTACATTTCGCATGCACAGAAATGCTTAATCGCTATTTTCTTAAAAACGACTACGAATTGTTCAATGAAAACTTCTGATTAGGACGAGCTTTAGTCTTCCTTAATGGTCTTGAAGTAATGTTTCAATTGTACTACTAGGAAAGCAAAAAATTGAGAAATTGTCAAAAAAAGTACTTTGAGCGATAGATGGCAGCTGGCCAGAGACTGGAGCACCACCTTAAAGCCAGACTACACTAAGGTAAATTAGAAAAAATTGGAAAGAAAGTCTGTGCCATTCTGTAGCACCTCTAGTTCACAATTAGTATATGTCATTCAATATGTTCATACGTATACTAGGAATAATCTGTTGTACAGTTTTTTCAATTTATGAAATATTTTAGAATGTAAATATTTCGTTTAGGTAAACTAATTTTGTGCAGTGTTATATGAGAGTATTTTATGTTGTTCTTCAGCAATTTGCATGATACATTTTGAAAAAACATCATTAAAACTTTCGAAACTTGCAAATGCAAATATCGCACGCTTCCTTTGCTAGAGAGAGATTTCAAGAGATGGCTGAAGAATTAATAAAAGTTGCAAAATTATAATATTACTCAAGAGTTGCAAATAATACGACAAAATATGTGCTGTTGCAAATATTGTTCATTTTTGCGTAAAGATAAGATTTTTCCACAAACGGTTTTACATTTTTCTTCAGACCGTTTGTTATAAAACAGCACAATACAATTTTTTCTATGCCTTCAGAGGCATTTTCATTACAACTTTTCAATTTTCAAAAATTAAAAATAATTTTAATACATAGGGAGCGTTGGAATGTTGAAACCCAGCAATCAAGTAATGGTTTAGAGAGTTGAACACGGAAAGTAAGGCGCATGAGTTTACATTCCAGGCCGGTCAAATATTCTTTGTGGGATCGGTACAATCACCGAGGCATGTGCTATATCAATGAAGTAATCCCCAAGTGAAATAACCTGACACTGGCCACACAAATGTTTAGAAGATACAAATAATACGTGACAGTATATGATTCCATAGCACCATTAGTTTAATGTTCTTTACTATATGGAATTACGCACTCTCCATGGAAATATATTTCGCTAATACATATTACAATACAGTGTCTTTTTTTAAAAATGTGTTCTCACGAGAGATATAGCATTCTAGGGGCCTTTGAAATTATTCTATAGTTTCTCATTTCAATTTGTGCGCACGTTACTCTGCCTAAAATCAAAATGCATCAGATGACATATGTACATGCAATGGGAGAGGCGGAAAGTGAGAGGAGGAAAGAGGGGAGCTGGTAAAAGAGGGGGAGCGGGTAAAAGAGGGAGAGCGGGTAAAAGAGGGAGAGCGGGTAAAAGAGGGAGAGCGGGTAAAAGAGGGAGAGCGGATAAAAGAGGGAGTGTGAAAAAGGAGGGAGGGAGGAAAAGAGGGAGAGGGAAGGAAAAAGAGGGAGAGGGAAGGAAAAAGAGGGAGAGGGAAGGAAAAGAGGGAGAGGGAAGGAAGGGAGAGGGAAGGAAAAAGAGGGAGAGGGAAGGAAAAAGAGGGAGAGGGAAGGAAAAAGAGGGAGAGGGAAGGAAAAAGAGGGAGAGGGAAGGAAAAAGAGGGAGAGGGTGGGAAAAAGAGGGAGAGGGAAGGAAAAAGAGGGAGAGGGAAGGAAAAAGAGGGAAGGAAAAAGAGGGAGAGGCGGAAAAGAGGGAGAGGTGGAAAAGAGGGAGAGGTGGAAAAGAGGGAGAGGTGGAAAAGAGTGAGTTGAGGAAAGGAACGAGAGGGGTGAGAGGGAGAGGCGGGAAAAGGAGAAGGAAGAGAAAAGGATAGAGGGAGAGGAAATAAGAAAGGGAGAGAAAAGAGTGGGAACAGAGGGAGAGTGGAAAGAAAAAGAGTGGTAATAAGGACAGAAAAAGAGACAAGAAGAAGGAAAAGAGGAAGAGCACACGGACTGGCCACATCAACTGATACATTGTTAAACAACAACATTGTAATAGAACTTTGAAATAATAATTCACAGTCCCTGAATTTCCATTTTCCGATCTGCTATTATTAACTTATTTTTAAGATTTATAACTTTTTTATTTTCAAGAATTTCTCTAAATTCTTTATGTATATCTTCCAATTGAATAAATATAAAAACTCGTTATTCTTCCTGCGGCTGACAGAGATATTCAATAAACCACATAATCCTTTTTCTTTACGAAAAGTGTTTAACCTCACATTATTCTGAAACTGATGTGTCGCTTTGTCTTGGCAACCTGACAACCTAACTCTGAAACTGTTTTGTAAAGAAAAGAAGGTTTGTGCATGTTTTGCTAGCAGAGATAACGGGATTGTTGTGTCCCGCACGGCGGAATGGGAGCAAATTTATTGTTGCGTAAGTATTGTTATCAGAATGCGTTTGCACAACAAACGAACCCAAAATGAACAGGGAGCACGCAAAACTCCACCATTACAACGTAAGACTCTACACTCACATCAACATACGTTCAGCGCACAGGATTTGTAATGCGTGAATAAATGTCTGTATGTGGTTATTTTGTTTCTGTGTCCTTGAATCGTCACCCCTGATTTCACGTCTCCCACTGCGTCTCCACCCAAGGGGATTCAAATGTTTTTCCCCAAAGCAACAATCAAGCAATCAATGATATCGAGACGATCCGCGTTTCCGCGCCTCCGCAGTCCTATCAGTGTTTTGTCAGAAGGAAGCATTTTATGACCCGAGTCCACTAATCTAACCCCCAAAATATCTTCTAAATTGCCACGAACTTAGGCCTGCACTGCGGTTTTCACAGAGCTGCTTTTGAAGGATATAGCTGTTTCGGTGTCATCCAATTCGAAGGATTAACGTCACCATTATGACGTCAATATAGTGACGTGTAAAGTTCCCAATTGGACAACATCGTAACAGCTGATCAAATGTCAGCGGCAGCAGAGTAAAAACCGCAGTATACATGGACCCCTTCCGTGCAGCGTAGCTACCACGTGGGGCCTGCACCGCCCCTGCGACCCTCCCGCCCATATGACACCGGAATTGTTCCAGAGGCGGTGATAGACGCTGTCTCGCGTATTTGACCGCAAGCCGGGATATCCGCCAGACGACTCCGACCTTTTTCACCGCTCCCACGCACTTGTGAGCATCTCTGGATGATAGCTCCCCGCACACGTTGCTAATAGCCGCGGAATTTCTACAACTCGTAACATGCTCGGAGCTGGCGTACTTCGGTCACTTGCGTGCAGTAACGACGTACGAAAAATTATGACAATTACGCCCTTCAATATTACCAAGAACATGCGCCCGGTGCCACTGCCCCTTCGCGCCGCCCACCACCCACGAGGACGCCCCGGGAAATGACAGCCCTACACGCCTTTCAGTGCAGCAATAACGCCCGTAAAATATTAGCCGAACAAAGGGCGAACGTTAAAGTACTTCGAGTTCGAGATTCTGAGAAAAATCAAAGAAAAGGAGGTTCATTCGATTGGTTGATTTTTTCGTGTTTCCGGGCGCGTCAACTGCTTTGGTCATTAGTCCCGTTAGTGTAGTGTATGTTTTTTCTCGGGAGATGGCAGTGATTTTCCCCCGCTGGATGATGAGATCAGGCGCCGTCCTACCGTCGGCTAGTGGGGTTTCCCCTAACAAGGACTCTCCCACCAGCGGGGCACCGCCCCAGCTGGGACAAGCTCGAAGCTCCCGACCGGTCACCCCGAATATGTGCTAGTGTAGTGCTTGTTAGTTAAAGTGTGTGTGTGTGTGTGTTTGTAAGGGGAAAGGATAGGACAAGGAAGAGGAAGGACAGATCGCGCGCGGTCCGTGGCCCGTTTGGTAGGGTACTGCTCCGGCATTCGCCTGGCGTTGATCGGAGAAACCACGGAAAACGACCGATCAGAGCAGCCGGCCGCTAGAATTCTCCTCCAGACAGCGACTGAATTCGACCTAGCTGAAAAGCTAGTGTCGAAAATCCTGCCGCGGTCAGGACTCGAACCTAGGACCTCCCGGTCAGAGGCGCTGCAGTGACATCAGTTGATGCACTGAGCTACCGCTTCCGGTGGTTCATTCGACCAATCACACGAGGAAGTTAAATGAAGCTTCGAGAAGCTTGCCTGCGTAACATCTGCGTCATCGAATGAGTGATTTCGACAGAGAATTGGTGAGTGCCGCGTCTTAAAATTGTTACGTTCTGTTTGGGAGAGAAGCGAACACAAGGTCTGGGCTTGAGATTTGACACGGGAAGCATAGGTTTCCAGGATGGAGCACTTTGCAGGGATGGACACTTAACTGACAGACTTCTTCGAAGACTTCATCGAACTTATTCAACTGACAAACTTCACTCCGAACTGACTTACGATCTTAACTTCAATCTGACTGCGACACTTCGAGATGAAACTCCGTGATTTCAAATCTAACTACATCTCTAAACTTGTAAACATTGACATCATGACTGCCATGCGAAAGCAGCTTTGACGCCGCTGCGACTGCAAACGTCTAACTTAATGACATGCGGTGCTTCTTCAATTACGCAACGTCCGAAAGACATCTCACCAGACCAAACTTCGCGAGTTCAGTAGTCAATTATCACGCGAGTTCTGTCGTCGCCCATCGGAGGCTTGGGAGTGGCGAGCTCTCATCACGGCGTCCTGTAAGTGCTGCTTCAGGGTGAGAGCCAGGTCGCTGCCGCTGCCACCGCTGTCCTTGGCCCTTCGGTAGCCTTCTCCCAACCCCGGGTTCCCTAGCAGAACACTATAGTCACCAGTGGCCTAGTTTCACCACCAGGACGACCTTCCCGCCCTGGCGATAGCATATTCACGAGACTTCCACGTGAGTAAAAGTAGTTCATTTATAACGAAAAACTGTGAGTGAGGAAAGATAACTCGTGAAAGGCAGATTTGAAAACTAAGGACTATTAAAGAGAACTGTATTATTACTTCAAGAAAGAAGAATAATCCTTTAATGCATGACCAGTTTCAATCTCTCCTTTCTTTGCTTTTTGTGTATTATTCATTTACGAAGATGTCAATGAAATGATGTGTACTGTGTCACAGTATTTTTTTCACCTAGTAGCAAATAAAGTGAGGTCCCATCTGTAACCACTTCGTTCAAACAAATGCATTTCATTATTCAATAACCAAAAAGTACATCTGATCCTATACGTAATCCTGCCAATTTAACTCAGTGAGTCTCCACCGTGTAGATTTCTCTTAGCTCTACCGGCAGCAATCCTATCAAAAGATCTCCGGCTGCTACTGGAAATGAATTGTGGGAATTCTGATTGGATGTTGTTGACGTTCTTATAAGAAGAAATAAAAGAAGTCATCTTCGTCAACATATCAGCTTTATTAAGATAGCCGGCTTTCGACGGCTTTGCTGTCATCGTCAGTCTAAAGAATACAGAAAGATACAAAAAAAATTTTTTTTTTTTTATAAATATATACACAATAAGATAGAAAAAAAAATTAATTAAATTACAATTGATGGATAACTCTAAAATATTTAATTACAATTGATTAATTAAATTACAATTGATGGATAACTCTAAAATATTTAGTTACAGATAAAATTTCAAAAACGGTAAGGGGGGAATGCAACGGGAGGGTTAGTGGCAGTTCAAATTAAACAAAAAATCAATACAGAAAGACACATTGTATGGTTGCAAAAGTTAAGGAACATATAGCAGATAAAATTATAAAATTAATTGCGGTGGGGGGGGGCGGAGAGGAATTAATACTATACAAGCAGTTCAAATTTCAGGATTATAACTATTTGTGGAGAAATATGCATTCTCATATTCAAAAGAAAAAAAAATAAATATATATATATATATATATATATATATATACATATACATATATAAGAAATGGGGAATAATAATAATAATAATAATAATAATAATAATAATAATAATAATAATAATAATAATAATTCATATTAATGTTATTACAAAGATGGAATAATTGAATAGCAAGTTGAGCCGTTTTTTGCTTACCTCGCTGCTGTCGGCAAAAGTCGAGCACTCTTCGCTCAGCCGCTGTCGCGTTCGGACGTGCTCCGCAGTGCCGTTACCGACCTCTAGCCGAGTGCAGTGTTCTACGAACCTTGATGCGTCAGCTGATGTTCTAGTCGGCGCATAAGTGCATCGAATATTAAGGAATAATTCAATTACTTAGAGTTAATAGTGATATAGGCAGTGTCTCCAGTGTTATCGCCGCAGGCGATAACAAAATTGAGTCAACATCACAACTTATCGGTGAGGCCATCCGTGTCGGCAATGGCCTCACTGAATACTCATCTGAAGAATACATGGATTCATCCCAGCTTTCTAGCACATCTGTCCCATATGATGTGAGTTTTCATCAGCCTTACCCACATCAATCTCAACCCCAAATGCTATCGTCAACGTATGAAGTATCTGAAGGAAGTGGGTCACAAGCACAAGGTAACGAAGCAATGCCGCAAGGTGTAGCGTCCGCTAGTCTCTACCCCTCGTTGCACGGTTTCTCTTCATCGCCTAACGTAGAAAATATTGAAATCAACACCAATGAACAATTAAATGGACAGACTTCAAAGAGATCACTTGAAAATAACGAAAACTCATCTATTCCTGCCAAAAATGGCAAATGAACTCGTTTACGCAGTGCCAGTGAAAATAGATTCCAAAGGTTAGCTGATTTCAATGAACCAGAATCACCAATTAACGTTCCACCAATATTTGTTTATGATGTAACTGACATGATTACATTTACGGTATTTCTGAAATCAGTGCTAAAAGAAAACGTTTTCACCGAACTTAAATATAACAAAGTAAAAGTACAAACTCACTCAAGTGAAGACTACAGACTGTTGATTAAATCTTTAAATGAAAACGGAAAACAATACCACACATACTCAGATCCAACATCTAAAAAACTGTCAATAGTTGTTAAAGATATCCATCAATCAATAAGTGAAAGTGACATTCTAGATGAACTAAAACAAAATTATCCTGTAGTTCAAGTGACAAGACTTCACAACAAAGAAGGACTGCCAATTCCCGTCGTTGCAGTAGTATTAACTAAAGAAAACAATTGGAAAGACGTTTATAAACTAAATCGACTTTGCCATGCAGTCGTGCGTGTGAAGATCGAAAACGTCGGCCTGGGCCCATCCAATGCGCGCGGTGTCAGGGCTATTATCATACAAAGAACTACTGCACACGCAATATTATATGTGCCAAATGTACTGGGAATCATTATACCAAAGACTGTAAAGTGGCGAGTAATTTCATTCCAAAATGTGCGAATTGCAATACAGAAGGTCACAGAGCCAATGCACGGTCTAATGCTTGTGCTCACTATACTAAAGTATTAGAATTTAAATCAGCCAAATCGGGAAATTCTAATACATTCAACTCAGAAAATACTAACAAAGTCAACCCATTACCAAATAAAACCTTCAACCCCCAAACAAATCATTTTCCTCCTCTTCCAGCAACTTCTCATATACTGCACTTCAGTCAAAATACTTCACATCCACATCCTCCCAATTCTACACATCCTCTCAACCAAAATAACAACTATAATAATAATAATAACAATAATAATAATATTAATATAATAATAATAATAATTTGATCTTGTCAATTATTTAACCCAGCAAATAAGCAATTTCATAAATCAGTTAATCCAGTCCTTCATGCCATCAATTGTCAATTCAATAAAAAATTCTATAATAGCATCATTTAACAATAACTGCAACAATGGACAGTCTACCGCGCCTTAACAATCTAACGATTCTAAATTGGAACAGTAACGGTATAGTACCTAAAAGACATGCTCTAATTCACTTTTTAATATCACATAAAATAGACATAGCTTGTATTACTGAGACCCATCTTGTTTCTATTGGAACAGTAACGGTATAGTACCTAAAAGACATGCTCTAATTCACTTTTTTATAGCGGATCGCCCCAACAATACTCCAGCCGGCGGAGTTATGATCCTGATCAAAACTAACATTAGTAGTTGCCCCAGTTTCTTGCCCTTTACACCAGGTGTAGAAACAATATCAGCAAAGGTTTCTCATGAGTGGCGACTTAATAGTTATCTCGGCATACAAACCACCGAACAAATCCTCAATAGGTCACATTTTTGGACACTTTCTCTTCAAATATTTCCTGTATTTTGCTGGGCGACCTGAATGCAAAACACACGTCATGGGGTTGCAAAAACCCAATTCTCCAGACGGAATATATTTACACAATCTCTGTCAAAATTACAATTTAAAAGTTATTGCTCCGGTCGAACCCACGCACTTTCCATAAAATTCGAATTGCATCCCCGACATCCTTGATATAGCCATTACTAATTCAAATATTCCACTAGTTCCCTTCTATTTCAGAGCTGGATTCGGATCATAATCCGGTTATTTTAACAGCCAGCACAACTCGACCAATTATAAATAGTCCACCAAGTTTAAATACCCACAAAGTTAACTGGAAAAGTTTCAACTACATCTCGCATCATATATCCCACCTATTAAACAGTTAACAACGCAATCGGAAATTGATGAATCCACCTTCATTCTGACCAACGCTATTATTAATTCCATCCAAAATTCTTCCCAAGCACTTCACAGACCACTCGTGCTCTAAACCACCCCAACTCCCGGAAGACATCCAAAAACTGATAACAAGAAAGAACAAAGTAAGACGTCTTTGGACTAAACATAGATTACCTCACTTAAAATCAGAATACAACCACCTAATCAGACTTGTCCGCAACGCATTAGCCTCATTCCACCTTGAGAAATACAAAAAATACGTTGCAGACCTAAACCCCCACGATGGCTCCTTGTGGAAAGCTACACGCAGGTTGTTAGGAACCAAATCAAACATTCCAATCTTGAAAATGGCAACATGACAGCACATAGCGAGAAAGAGAAAGCCGAAATGCTCGCTGATTACTTTGCCTCAACCTTCCAAACTCACAACATACGGGAAGAATTTCATAATGAAGTCATTGAATTTAATAGCTCCCCTAATTTCGACACACCAAGACCGATTCCTTTATAACTCCCAAGAAGTATATCATACCATTAAAAACTTACCGGCAAGGAAATCACCAGGTCATGATCGCATCAACTCCATTGTTTTGAAAATGTCCCAAGAAGTGCCTTAGCATTTCTAACCAACATATATAACTCGGTGCTAAGGACAGGATATTTCCCAGTTCCTGGAAACATTCAGTAATAATCTCTGTACCAAAACCCAACAAAAACCATGCCAACCCTACTAGTTACAGGCCCATCAGTCTCATTCCCATTTTGTCAAAAATTTTAGAAAAATTACTACTAAAGAGACTACGTAAAGTTATACATCATAACAACATTATTCCTCCCTTTCAGTTTGGCTTCTCCCAAGTCATTCCACAAGCCACCAACTACTGCGTTTAACTGAAAATATTCACGAAGCATTTCAATCTGGCCATCATTTATTAGCAGTATTCCTCGATGTCGCTCAGCATTTTGACAGGGTCTGGTACGAAGGAATCATATATAAACTAAGGAAACTAGGTATACCAAAATATTTAATCAACACCATATTCAATTTCATTAATGATCGCACATTTATTGTACAAGTGGGCTCAACCTTCTTCACCAAGAAACAGTTCAGCAGGAGTTCCACAAGGTTCCCGTTGTCACCAGTCCTCTTTAATATATTCATTTCTGACATTCCAACGCACCCTAATGTACACACTGCCCTTTTTGCAGACGATACTGTCATTTTTGCTTCTGACCAATATCTCAATACCACAAGGAACTTAATTCAGACACACCTCACAACTATTGAAACATGGTGCAGAAACTGGAAAATCAAGATAAATCCAAACAAATCCTCATCCAAAGTTTTCACGCTACGATTTCCAGCCTTCCCACCCCCACTAAAATTTGACTCGGCATTAATACCATGGTGCTCCTCAACCGCCCCAGTCCGTTACCTAGGTGTCCTAATGGACACCAGATTGACTTGGAAAGACCACATCACCTCCAAGGTAAACGAAGCTAATAGACGCCTAGGTATTCTCAGACCAGTAATCAACCGACACTCATCATTAAAGCTCCATTCTGCTCTCCTTATATACAAAGCCATTTTACGTCCATTAATCACGTACGCTTGTCCAGTCTGGTGCAATGCCGCCCCTACAACTATAAATAAAATCCAAATATTCCAAAATAGGTTCCTCAGAACTGCAGTTAATGCACCCTGGTTTATAAGCAACACTAACCTTCACAAAGACCTAACCATAGAGCCCGTCCTAACTTACATTATTAAACTTTCAGCATCATTCTTCCAAAATCTACCCTCAGTTACCGGTGCTTCCCACTACAACATAGGTAAAGAATATCCCATAGAAACTCGTCTCCGCAACCGACTTCCCTTCCACATCTTCCTCCGGAAACTGGCCGACATAAGATAATAAAATAAATAGTCCTCCCATCAATAGTCAACAATATGTATTCATCCGATTTATCATTCGCACTACAACAATCTATGTTTAATGGGAGGTGGCCGTAGCCACCCCCTTCGCATATTTTCGTCTGAAAATGCTCGCTACAAACAACTGAAAAGCCACATGGCTGAGAGTACTTTCACCTCGCAACACCACCCCACTCATGGCGAAATCAGGAGTTTATGAACTACACTGCCACAATTGCGAGGCTAAATACATCGGACAAACTGGTAGAAGCTTTAATACCAGAATTAAAGAACATTTACATGCATGGAAGCACAACACAAACAAATCGCACTTTGCTACACATCTTATAAACGCAGGCCATACTTTCCACCCAGACTCAGACATCAAAATTCTTGAAATAGAAAATAAATTCTGGAACAGAAGTGCTTTAGAAATCTTTCATATATTTCAAGCCAAACAGAAATCTGAGGCCCTTCTCAATGAACAAACTAATTTCCTCTGTCCCCTCTGCTAATAATTTTACACACCCCGACGTCCCTAACTGACTCCCCCGCCTCCTAAGACATTTCCAAGAGAACACTAAACAGACCTCCGACCCACCCACCCCCGCCGATCTCCGGAAAGCAATAAAAACCCCGTGTCACGTTCTCTCTGGGCACAGTCGCTCGACTTTTGCCGACAGCAGCGAGGTAAGCAAAAAACGGCTCAACTTGCTATTCAATTATTCCATCTTTGTAATAACATTAATATGAATTATTATTATTATTATTATTATTATTATTATTCCCATTTCTTATATATTATATTATATATATATATATATATATATATATATATATATATATATATATATATATTTTGTTTTTCTTTTGAATATGAGAATGTATATTTCTCCACAAATAGTTATAATCCTGAAATTTGAACTGCTTGTATAGTATTAATTCCTCTCCGCCCCCCCCACCGCAATTAATTTTATAATTTTATCTGCTATATGTTCCTTAACTTTTGCAACCATACAATGTGTCTTTCTGTATTGATTTTTTGTTTAATTTGAACTGCCACTAACCTCCCGTTCTCTGTATTGATTTTTTGAAATTTTATCTGTAACTAAATATTTTAGAGTTATCCATCAATTGTAATTTAATTAATCAATTGTAATTAAATATTTTAGAGTTATCCATCAATTGTAATTTAATTAATTTTTTTCTATCTTATTGTGTATATATTTATAAAAATTTTTTGTATCTTTCTGTATTCTTTAGACTGACGATGACGGCAAAGCCGTCGAAAGCCGGCTATCTTAATAAAGCTGATATGTTGACGAAGATGACTTCTTTTATTTCTTCTTACTGGAAATGAGCTAATCAGGTAAGTTGACGGACTGTTTACAGCTGCTTGCAGATTTACACTGACGCCCAAACCGTGCCTGTGTGTACCAGACGAGAGTACGTTGCAATGGGGCCATCCAAATAACCAAAATTCGAAAACCAAAATATAGAACACGGGTTTATAGATCAAAAAACAAGTCGCACGCCACGCAATATACAGTTTTTTCTTCTCCCTCGGTTTCCGAAATACGCCCCTTAATTCGCCTAACTGGTGGCGCTCGCCCTTGGGGTGCACTGCCCGTGGCACCTTTTCGTCCCATACACACGAGCTCGAGTTTTGGAACGCAAAATTCGGTTTAATGTTCCTTTGAACTGTAATTTCTCAAATACCTCAGAATTATCGTTTATTGGTGTTGTTCCAAATTTGGTTAATTAACCTGTCGATATTAATTCAAGACTCCAAGCAAACGTTGCAGGTACAGCTAGGATTTGAATGAAATCGTAAAACTAATAGAAGAAACGTGTATCTAGCTATTCTTCAACATTAAAAATTATATGAACCAAGAGACAATAAATGAAATATATAATATTCTCGGTTTCTAAAGCATCATTTATAGCCATAAGGATTACCAGTAACTCAAATCTATATATTAAGAAGAATCAACAAATAATTATTTGGCTAACTACAAATGACTATAATAAAGATGTAGTGTGAATTCCAAACTAACAGGGAATAAAAAGGAATGAAAATGTGTGTCCAATATAAACATTAACAAAACACTAAAGAACACAAATTCACCCCCAGAAGAAGTTAAAAGATTTATCAAAATTAAAATGAAAGACATTTTGGGACTCCTACTGCAGAAATAATGTCTTAAATAATCTACAGGAATCATACAACCCGTTTTTGTCAAGGGTTGAGCTGGTTCAAATTTATTTCCGAATCTGAGCACTACCTCCATGGACGGAATGGAATGGAGTTATGCAGAAGTAGACCAACTCACAGAAACGTAAAAATTAAGCAAGGGAGCTCTGGAAATATTTCATCGCAACTTTCCAAACCCTGTTTTAGCCAAATTGATTCATATGGATAGGAATTTTTCTGCATGACTTCTTTCTATTGTCGATATTTAAATGAAGTAATGCAATTTTCGTGGGATTGGATGTTGGATAGAATAAATCCACTTGCTAAATATAGAAAAAATCCTCCAACACGTAGTGTAGCCAGAATTCTATTTTATGGGTTCTTGATACCAAAAACTCGAATGATGACAAACCTCTCTATCCGTCCGCCTATGAACAAGGCTAGCGGCTACACCGTCCAGCCCATTGTCTTCAAAATATATTCCCCCATCAATCTGGTTGATGTCGGGAACTCTTGAATTTTGAACCGATATTTTAATTTGATGGGTACATGAAGCCCCCTAGGATGTTTTCAAAATTTTCCAAAAAAGGATCCATCGCTTTTCACTAAACTTCTTTTTTGAATAGTACAAAGGAGAATGATAGAAGTCTAGGTTCGTTGAAAACCCTGCTTTTTCGAAAATCGGAAAAGTTCAACATTTTTTCGGCGTCTTCCTGCAACTACAATTATTAAGATAGATATTGTAGAGTCGTAGGCTTCCGCGGTCGGAGTCGTTGAATTCTTGGTTTTCCGGGATTAGCCGCGTCATGGTCGATGGAGCTGACGTTTCCATCTTGCTGTGGCCTTCTTCAGAGCTATACAGCTCAGCAGTATAGCTCTGAAGAAGGCCACAGCAAGATGGCTGAAACGTCAGCTCCATCGACCATGACGCGGCTAATCCCGGACAGCCAAGAATTCAAGATAGATATTCTTCCCTTAATTAAATCTGTTCCTTAAATATATATTTTGAAATAGGTCATGGACAATGTTTCGAAAATTTGAGTGCGTTTCGCTTAATTTAGCGTGAAAATACGGGCGAAAAAGTACGTGCTGCTTTAGCAACACTGGTTTAATAAATAGTGCACGAGTAATAACACTAAGAGGGGGGAGTCGCAAGGTCCCACTAACCCCTACTGAGGCGGTGACGTTGATCCGCTTGCACGGGTCCGGTGGGCGTGCCCGCCTACGGGCCATCAGCGACGGCAGCTGTCACTGCAAACTCCCTTTGACTGCCATTGCAGCCCCGGACACCGGAGGGCAATACAACCGCAGCTGATGCTCGAAGCGGTCCCAAGTGAAGCCGGGATTGGAAGAGATCACGTTGATAAGAACAAAAGTACTATGAGTTTACGACACTGTAAACACTTTATCATAGAATGCGCAACGATCATGTTGATTTATTTTGATTTAAACGAAATACTTTTACAAACGTTTGCATATTTATTCTCTAGAACTCATCATGTTCAAGAACAATCTGGAACCAAATTAGAAAGTGAATATTTTTCTGTCGAAAAACAATTTAATAAATGAAACACATTGCCTCCAAAATTTCTATGAACCATTGAAGCATACTTATAATATCCCGCAATACATACGCTGGGAAAAACACAGAATAAGAAGAGTATTTCTTGCAATTAATGTCTTAATTGGATATATCACTTTTTTTGTTATTTGCTGAATACAAGTAATAAACTAGTTATTTACAAGAAAATTATCGATTAATCCAAATTCTTCAATAATAATTCCTTTCAAGAAATGACAACTGCAGATAAATATATTTCTAAAATAAACTTTTGTTCTCAGTCTCATACTGTTTTATTTTCACTCGCATTGCACTTCCACCCCAATTAAAATAAATATAAATACAAGTTCTCATATCATTGACAACATGAAAAAAGAGGACGTTATCCTTCCTCGTCCTTTCCTTCATATAATAATAAACATAAATTGTCCAATATTTCTAACACAATAAAATTAGCCTCTGAGATGGCTCATGGGCAACATACTAGCTTCCCGTGCTATGGTCCCAGGTTCGAGTTCCGGACGAGGTAAAAATAGAGTTGTAGCTTGTCTTTAAAATCGTCCCAATTTCGGTAGCTCAGAAGAAAATCTCAAGCAGGCGGATCTTGCTAGTTACAGCGAAGAAAATACGTCGTTCTCACGCCATGTCGCTCTTCCCCCCAAGCATGGCAATTTATCTACGCCCAGGCATGGGGTACACCGATAGCTGGCCGGTGAAGTCGGACTGCGGACTCAATAACGCCAAATACATACAAACAATATAATTTTGACTGTAATATCGAAACATCGGAGAGCGCATATTGAAAGTTCAAACATCGTTTCTCCTCATCCATCGACAAAGCTTAATAGTGACAATAAAAAGAAGCAAATCTCTTCACGGAGAACGTCTCGTACATTCTTCGTCCATCTGCTGCATCTAAACGAGCAGCCCGCAAGATAAATCGACACTTTTATTTTCGAAAGGATCCAGATTTCTAATGACTTGTTTACAGAAAAGTTGAAAAGTAATTCATCCATTACCACAAAGTCTGCCCCGGATCCAACACAAAACTTCGCTCTAAACTTTTCTAGACTTAATCCACCTTCCAGCAAGTTGCCCGTGAAATTATTCTGCGCAGCGAGGCGTACAAATGGAAACCATCAGGGCAACCCTCTGCGCAGAAATCTGTTCAAAACACGCCGTTGGGCCCTGGTGCAGCCTGCGGTGCATTTGCGTGGCAACTGTGCATGCCTCGCTGCATGGCCCGCCGGAGGAGAGTTTTAGGTTGAAATTATGGTCTTTTGATCTTCCACAAGCACCGTGATATAGAATCTGGCACGCCATAATCTGCCTGCAAAAGATTTTCTGGAAGTTTTCGGTACCATGGATCATTGAAGAAAACTAAAAGTTTTTGAATTTAAATGTGCTGCAATTTTAGAAAAAAGATACGTTTTTAAGAATGTCTACGTAAATAACACTGTAACGTGTCAAATATATACGATAATAAATAACTTTGGTTTAGGCTCAGAATGACATGACAAACTAAATAATGATTCGTTGTAGGATGATTCAACTTCCTGAAATCCCTTTACCTGAAACGCCGACTTAGAATTTTAAATATTTTCTGCAGTTTGCAGTTGAAAAAAGTATTACAGGCCACTTCACATTCTTGTACAAAAAAATATCATGAATCCATGTTCATTTTCTTATGAAAAGTTTTTCATGTTAATATGCAACAGAGTAAGATACAAAATATTGAGGACGTATTTTAATGCAATTTAACGAATTTATTATCAAGACAAGAAAGTGAATTAATATATGGAAATTTTTTCTCAATGAATTTACTCACTCGTTACTCGCATTTCACATTGCAATTTAATTTCACAATGCCAACTAATGTCAATAAATAGAGAATTTTCTGTATACAAATTGCGAGCAAATTTCAGGTTGAAAGAAAAATATTTTTTTTTATATATGATCCTATACCTCAAAAACACTATATCCAATTACTCAGCGATGCCTTATAAAATGCATAGCAAATTTGTTAAAAAACTGTTTCACACTCGTTGACACTGTAGAATAAACAGAAGCACTGCGTTTAATCAATCTGGCAATCGGGACTAATATGATATTATGTCGACCATCGCTTTTCCTTTTTCAAACCCTTATCTTGCTTGCCCGGCCGTAGATTCTCTGACACGTGTCATATTCGCAAGTTACACACAGGCTCAAAGATTCTCATAGGAACAGGGGATATGGTAGAGGGAGGGACGCAGGCATACCATTCCACATTTCCAAACGCAGGCTTTTTATCGTCGATTGGTAATTTTTTCGATCGCCTTCGCCGCTAGTTTGTTTCGTTGCGCTTCCAAACACACCCACTCTCGCTCTCTGAAACAATATGCATCGCGTTTCCCATCCAATTAGGCGCGTGGCGAATGAAACGTTCATCGTCTGTTTGCTCTAATTACGCTAATGTGCTCGTCTACGCGCCGGAGTAATTGGGCGCTTTGGGAACGGGAGGGGTGGGGGAGGGGAGGGGAGGGAAGGGACGGGGAATCCCCGGGGCGGGGCTCGCGAGACTCGAACCCGGAACGTGTGTCGCCCACAAAGCGTCCACGCCCACCGACAGACTCCGAGGGCCTATTACGTTGGATACCCTGCGCGAAGTTTCAATCGCGGGCTTCCTCACCAAAGGAAGTGTGGGTTTCCTTTGACCGGTGGCTGCCTCAATTAGAGATGTAGCCATCATAGTGATAATGTTCAGTGTTGTTCACCATTCTGATTTAGATGTAGTAGTACTTAGTCAACCCAACCAAGCCAACTCTCACATCCGGCGCTCTGACCTTCGCACTGACACCACGTGCGTGTTAATAAGTCTGCCTCGCTTTGCGTGGTCATCAAAAAGTGTTTTGTGTGGTCATAAAAATTCCAAAATGTTTCAATAAATGACACAATGTCTTTTTTACGTTGTGAATAATATGACCCATTTACCGGTGACGAATACGAAGATGTATTAATTGTGTTGCATTTTCACGTTAATCAGAATAACGAACACGATTAAACATGATTAGCGTACTCTTGCGAGAACTATCGTATATTAAACCTCCCCCTCTTCCCTATCCTTTCATTTCTGTATTAAGACCATAACATTTTTTTCTTTAAGATTCTCTATCCTCCGTCACTTGTTCATGTTGACTCCTTTTAATTGTATTAACTGAATGTATTTTAACATTGCAGTACAATACACTATTGACAATAGAAACTATTCTTATCAACTTATTACAAAAAAGAGAGGTTCCCGTGAAATTCAAACGCATAGAATAACAAGTAGTTTAATGTCATACACAGTTGCAGATTCCCTACATCTCTGAAAAGGTAGGGTGGAATCGCGAAGCGCCAAATCAGCAAAAATGTAATAGAATATCCAAGATGATGTCATCATGTATATTACGGTATGATAAGCGTTTCATTGAGGTCTATGTCCTCAAAACTCTAGGTTTTGACCCTAGAACGCTTTATTTGAGAGTTACATAACTATCTAGAAGATTTCCGGGTGTTGCGGGTTGCATTTGACAGAATTTTTTTTTTCAACAAATCCTTTATATTTTTAAAGTTTTAGTGCAATTAGTCAAGTCTCCATGAAATTCTCTTTCTTGAAGTGCCTTATTTATAAAGATTTGTTGTATGTCTGAGCCGCAAAACGCATCTATACTACTGAAATAGTATAGGAGATGATAACTATTTGAACACCTGCATTTCAATGAAATATATGTTCGCAAATTAACTGCACAAACTGCACTCTCGTCTCACTATAACTCATGACTCAAATGACTCAAAGCCCGAGTGATGAGCCGACTAATTCACTACAAATGGACTGATAGAAGCGGATTCATATACTCTTATGAACACAAAAATGTAGGTATCTGCAACCATCAGAACGTTCACAAAGATTTTTATTAACATTGGATATGAAATCCTCGAGTCGAACATTACGAAACGCAATTTTTTCACAGTTTCCAAAGACCTCTCTAAACCCCATGACCCAAGAGACCTCTGAGACAGCATCGGCGAATGACGGCGTAATTTTCGGGTGTGAAAATCTAGGAGCATCCGTGCCTTTCGTTATACAACTTGACGTTCTTCTCACTCGCCGAGTTACACAAAAGTAATTTCACAATATTTAGAAAATGTTCATAGAGTTTTTCAATTGTAATCATTAGAAATATTTCTAATTAGTTTTCAATTTATTTCTAAATTGAAGTTAATAAATATACTCATAAAAGTGTTGTAAGAACATTCATTTTCCACCATCCCTCTCATCCTGCGTTTTCACTCCTGTCACACGTGAAAGAATTCTTTCTTCTAATAGCGTACGTATTCCTTTAGAATGACCGACGCATTGTACTATGTATTGTATTCAACTTCTTAACTTTGTTAGGAGGAAGAGCAGGCCTATCATATTTGCTTATTTATTTACTAAATTATTTACAATCCTTTCTGCGTCCTTTGGCCGCTCCCGGCAAAATTAACCCATTAACTGCCAGATTAATTGCGTGCATATAGGCCTCCCTCTTTGTCGTTGTGTTCGTGCGCGCATATTCATTATTGGAGCCCTCTGGCAGGATGTGTTTGCAACTTTTAGTGCTAATCAATTGTTATGTTGCTAAATTATACTACTAATAGCGCTCCAAAGCGCCAAACGGTGTATATATGAGCATTTTTTTGTATAAGAAGCAATCGTTAGACCTTAGCTGCTAGTCAATTTCGCTGCGGACCAACCACCGTTTGCTTTACATCGGCCTCTCCCTCCGACTTAACCACAGGCATAGAGGAGCTAAGCAGGGTTTTAATTGATTCGAACCGACGCAAGTCACGTGTACACCCAGCCAGAAGTATACAATGTCATAGCGAATATAAAGTGAGAATCATATAATGGTCCTTTTTTTCATAAACGCAGCTATCATTAAAATATTTTTCTATACGGAATGTTAATAAAATTGCGTCGTAATATATTTTGTACATGCAAATATGAATGAAAATTAATTTATTAAAATGTGTAACAACGTCGGGATACAAATTTATGAACGTGAAACCGCGTGATTGATATGGGAATGCTCTCCTCACAAATATTGCATAAACAAAATTAATGGGGGTTTTATTTGCGTGAGTGTTACTGTGATATAACTTCCAAATTGAAATTCAATAATATTGCAATTGACCATCGTGGCAGGAAATAACGAACTATATTGACACCTATGAGTCCCCAAGCGAGCATGAATACAGAGGAGAGGCATATGTACTGGTGCAGGAGAAAGTAATCCACAATCAAAACAGTTATTCACTTTGATAATCTAACATTGCTAAAATGATATTAGTGGTCAAATAATTCATAGCCCAGTATTATAAAATATAATCAGCTTCGTAATGTAGTTATATTAAAATTGAACTATGGTCTCCATTAAATACTACCAACACCAGTACGCCCCTATCGCATTACTGCGAGCCACAGTACCGTCCGGTACAAGCCGTAAGGCCAGCACCCGACCTGAGACGTCTTGGGGGGTGGCGAACACAATTCACCAGATGGTCGACTAGCTCAGTATAGACGTCCCAGTGTGGACACAATAAATAAAAAAAATAGGGGGGGCAGGGTCGTGAAGATCGTTTATGGATTGGATGCAAAAATTACAAATAACTCGGGTGAGAATCACTTTTCACTAAATTCAGAATATATTCTAAAAATATTTGCTGCTATGACGAATACATACAATGGCACACAAGAAAAAAAATCAAATACAGAATTCTCTTGACTGAAAAAAAACACACACTAATAACACAATACACAATTTCCTACTTTCATCTACAACCCAATTGTTTAACAAACACACTTTCAGAAATTCGAAAGAATCGTTAAAATATTACTTTACAAAAATGTGAAAGAAACACACATTGAAAATCAAAATTAATTTTTGACTTAACATTACTTTTACAACAAAAAGGAAACTCTTTCTCTCTCTAAAATCCAGAGAATGACTATTATTATAATTATACTCTTACACAAACTCTTAATCACTATATTACAATATTAGATCTTGAAATCCTTTTTGAAAGAAAAAATTGATTCTGTTCTCACGTATTAGAAGTCGGAAACAAATGTACTTTTACTTTTCTTATCTTTTAAGCGTGGTAAATCTGTTACCCTCCCTTTCTTTCTACGTGACAGATACAGAATAAGCTTTCTTATTAAACTGAATCACTCCTATCCCTACAAAACAGTTTATTTGGAACGACCTTACTGGGTTCTCGGCCGCGTAGAGCAGTCCGCTGGGCTTCCTTCTCCCCCTTTTCACCGAGCTGCTTCGGCCTTGAAGCGTCGTGGCCTCGGGTTGAGAACGCAGTTGTCCCAGAAATCGCCTTCTTCTTCTCGTTCAAGTTTTATATTCTTGCGTGCTCTCATATGAATTTTACTTTATTTTCAATTACGGTTAATGACCAACTGGATATTCAGAGTGAAAATGAATCCAGAGATCACCCCTTTTTATACGAGCACCAACTTCAAGAGAGTATTTAAATATAAGAAAAGCATGTGAGAGAAAAAAAACTGGAAAGAGAAATGAATGCAAGCCATTAATTACTGCCATCTATTCAAAATTTCTCTCCCTAATTCTTCCATTATAAATTCATAACATTTCTTATTACCTTTCTTCTAAGATTATGTTTAAATCAGTTTATAACAGAATAATTACCTCTTCGGGTCTTCTAGAAGAGTTTTCCTCAAAAAAGTTGCAAATCTGAAGTCCGCTGCAATGTCACTTCCTGGCGTACCGTTTTCCATACGTCCGCCCAGTTCAGCTGCTACCTTCAGAAAGAACTTTTTCTTTCATCCGATCTCCGGTCTCGCCCTTGGTCTATGGTGGCGGTCTCTCTTGTTCTAAATTCTAATTAGCATTCCAAATATTCATCCGCGTTGGCGCGCGTTCAAAATATTCCTTTCCCTCGCTTTCTTAGGGCGGTATGTGACACGTTTTCGGAATCTAAGAAAACGGACGGTCACATTACGAACTTCCAACTTGCAAAGAAACTGAATCAAAACTAAGCATCCTTCGACATTTTGTGTTTATAGTTGCATTACATTTCCATGAATTTGGAAATAATAAAAAAACATTTAAGTAGTTTCGACTTTGACTGAACAATGCAAATATTTGATTGCATTAATCCGCCTATTCTTCTTACAATGCGCGTACCGACTGAATCTTCATATTCAATACGTCACTTTCGACGAAACAGTGAACGTTATGCGACAACAAGGCTCTAAGGAAGAAGCCGCCCGCCACTGAATATTTTCTACTCACGTGTTACGTTACGGATCGGCATTTCTTTATATCCTTGGTATGTAAAAGTTTTTATATTGGGTATATTGTATTGCGACCCGCGATTCCTCTCTTACTCTTAATTTTCCTAACTTATTTTAAAATCCCACTGTTTATTTTCGCCTGCCCCGGATTAAATCAATACTTATTGCTATTATTCACAGTTTATTCTTATTCCCATTACGTTTCAAAGTGAAATCGTCCATCGGTCTTAGAAAAATGTATAATATGTGAGTCGGCAGCCTTGCCCATACAGGATTTCAAGTTAGGAAAATTTGTAGGATTTTTCTTAAACCACTCTTTTCTTTGAACCACTTGAATGAAAAACACGTTCATCTTTACGAAATATTATAATTTTGCTTTAATAAATTCACCTTCTCCAATTTCGCAATCCCACTGTTTCCGCTACGAATAAACACAAATAAGAAATAACACAATACAACAAAATTCACGACTTTTATACACTATTTACAACACATTCATACGATACCTATTCCTTTCCTATGGCAATACTGTCTCAAACTCTCTCTTATGACTACTCCCTATATCTAAATGCAACACAACTTGGCCTTCCTACATGAATAATCTAAATGTTTGTACACTTTCCTTTTGGTTTGCATTCTTGGCCTACGAAACAAGTGGTAAGCTCGTTCCCACAACCAGTACCCCACGCCGTCTTGTGTTGCTTCGACGCGTTCCAATTTATGATTTATTAAAGTAATTGCCGTCCTCTAAAATGCATTCACTCAATGAAAAAAATCTATTTAAAAGTCCGCGTACTTGATTACGCCTTCCAATCCTCTTTCCATTAGTTCAACCAAAACGACCACGAGTTATTCCGCAAATGAACTGCACTGTCAGCTCTACGTGCGAACTCAGCCATTGTCCGCTACGTTCTCCTTCGCATATCATAATCCACGGCTTTCAACTGTCTCCTCCTGACCGATAGATCCTCAATTACGTGTTCTTTTGCTAACTACTGCACGTTATCTCCAATTGTCGAGCACACACACTTTTTCCCTTTAGCTGTCACTTCATACAATGGTTTTTCTTTGATATTTGCTTGTCTACTCATTATTATTTTTTCTAGGTACGGACATTTCTTACATGTCCCTATACAAAGCTCGAACACTTCATTTTTCACGCTGGTCACTTTCTACCCTCGCCTCTTATATTCATATTTTATTTCTCGTATCCATCTTGATTCTTTTGTTCTTTTTCACGTATTACGTTTAACCCTTAGCGATGATCCCCACATAAACCAGAATAACTCATCGCAGTATCATGGCATCCATTTTACGCGGATTCGGTCAATAGATTTTCGCTGATGCAGTTCACTAGTTTTACCTATTTTTTTAGAGAAATAATTTTGCCAGAACGTGTACATGTGATGTTTCTCAAATTCCTAATTCCTATCGTCTCGTATTCCCAACCTGTCATCGCCGGAGCTTGCGTTTGTTCGATGATATGTACACTCTCCGACAAATTTATTCACAGACGCTTGGCCCGAGCGGCAGGCGGGTGACGTGAAACACGAGCGCGGGCTGGAGTAATGTGATTGCGGGGTGACCCTTCCCGGGGCGAGGCGAGGCGAGGCGGGCGCGGGCCGCCGCCGACGGAGGCGCGAGCAGGTGGCGGGCGGGGGCAGCTCCCACGCAACAGGCGGCCGCGAAAGCACTGTACGCAGGCGCCGGCGGACAACGGAAGGGGGCGGGGCATTCCGCGAGCGGCGGCGTACGCGAAGGAGAGAAAGAGACAGAAAGAGACAGAGAAAGAGACAGAGAAAGAGACAGAGAGAAGAGACAGAGAAAGAGACAGAGAAAGAGACAGAGAAAGAGACAGAGAAAGAGACAGAGAAAGAGACAGAGAAAGAGACAGAGAGACAGAGAGAGAGAGAAAGAGACGAAGAAAGAGACAGAGAAAGAGAGCAGAGACAGAGAAAGAGAAAGAGACAGAGAAAGAGACAGAGAAGAGACAGAGAAAGAGACAGAGAAGAGAAGAGAGAGACAGAGAAAGAGACAGAGAAAGAGAAAGAGAAAGAGACAGAGAAAGAGACAGAGAAAGAGACAGAGAAAGAGACAGAGAAAGAGACAGAGAAAGAGACAGAGAGACAGAGAAAGACAGAGAAAGAGAGAGACTTTTTACGTATTTTCTTCACCTACCCTGATTTTATTACGTTATTCAATTAATAGTTTTGACATTTTAAATTTGCTTTAAAAATTTAATTGAAAAAAATGCGTTCAGGGTATGTTGCTCTTCTTAATTTGTATCATTTCATGCTTAAAAATGTATTTTATTTCTAAACACTTTTCTTATTACATACTATAACTATTGTGTTCTTATCAGTTGCGGATGTTATTGACACCTGAAGAGACGTGCAAATTAGACTCGCGAAACGTTATATTCTTCATGGCCTTCTGTTTGTCTATAAAAAAAGAAACGATACTATAAATTGTTATTCAGAAGTATTAATGAAAATTGGACCGATGTTGTATTATTAAATGAAGTTAGCTCAATTCAAGGAAGAAAATAACAGAAATGTTGGATCTGTTTCTAAAAACAATTGAATATGTCTTAGAAGCATTTTCAATTCAATTGGTCATTCAATTGTTCACGGAAAGTACCAAAAATTAAAAAGATCCGTTTCAAGTGTATAGGGTCTTGAGTGCGGCCAGATCGTTTGGGGAATAACATTTTTTGATAAAATACTGCGAAGAATTTTATGCGCTATGGTTGTCTATATACGGACAGACATTGAAAAAAAACAACAAATGTTTTAGAATTAGGAACATGATTTCTGACTTTGCTCCGAATTAGAGATTGTAAGGTATTGTATTAGCAAGCAGGAAGACCGCGCATTGCAGGCACCCCTTCGCAGGATTAGGATGAGAGAGAATACTGGGTAGAGAAAGGAAGTAGAATGAATAGACGGTAGCTAGGGGTGGATGCACCCCGAGATATTTTGAGAACTTCCTGGAATCCATGGGAAGCGATGCCCGAAATGCGTGGCGGCGCGACAGTCACTTGGCATGAAGTGCCCCGCGAAAGCGAGATGACGTTGTGTGTCACGTGGTCTGGGAGGTATATAAGCAAGAGCGCAAAGCGCGAGGGTGGGTTTTGATCTGAGTGAAAACCTCGTGAGTACGCACAAAACTTGCGCCCAGAGCGGAGCGGAGACGAGCTAAGCTCGTAGGGCAACCCATGTGCTGGAACGCCGCTGTGGAACTTTCTTTCCACGGGTGACTGCGGTCGCCGTGGCTCGACGCAGTGCACGTAAGCTCGCTGAGGAGTTGCGAGGGCCACGAGTCAGGCAGATTTGCATCTTTTAAGGATCGCTCCTGCGATCGGGGTGAAATGTCTATCAGAGCTGTACATAACGGATCAAAGTATTTATTTGTAAATACTTATTAATAAATATGTAAATATCTGAAGCTCGTGTCTATGATTGCTGTTGTGTTCCCACGACGTCCCAAGATAATAAATCAAAAATACAACGATGAACAACAACAATAATATAATAATAATAATAACAATAATAAATATTATAATAACAATCAAAATGTCAAATATATTATTCCTAGGAGTTGTACGTGTAGACACATTTTTAACCATAAGCAAAAATTGTTTGCATTAACCATGCATTCATAAATAAAATAAAGATTCATAAATACTTAACACATAAAAAATGTCTTTTCTAATAATGATGTATATTAAATGATGTCATACATGACTTCATAGATAGTTCGATGTACCTTGTAATGAGGATTTACTCGAAAGCTTACAATGGAGGAAAATGAACAATGATGAAGATTGAGAGGTTCATGGAATGGTATGTATGTGTGGAATGTATCATGGAAAAATGTAAAACACTAATCAAGAAAAACTTATTATAGTCGTTTAAACCTTCCTAAAGCTTATACACGTAGCTAATATATTTTTTTAATTTTTTGGGGGGAGATTCTTTTCAGTTAATTTTTTCTCTCTAGCCCCAGAAAATTTCTTGTTATGATTACTTATTGTATGCCCTAGGCTCTGATTGCTCTGATAAAGTAATAATTTGAATGCAAGAATAAATTAGTAATTCCCAAAAAAATTTTTAAAAAAATGAAAATTGAATTCATTAAGACAATCTGCATTTTGTTTTGTATAATAAGAGTTCATTGTGTAAAGAGATTGCAAAAAGAATCAAACAAATATACACGAAAGCTATAAACGACCTTTACAACGAGTTCTATACGCCACTGAAACAGAGTCGATTTGAAGGATGACAATTTTGAGTAACAAATATTACAAATATTAACTCATTAATAAAAAGTACTGGATTTTACTGTGCTTCAAAACCACTTGTCAAAAAATGTATTATACTTCCAACTAGTGCTTCAATACCCCGATTCCGTAAAAAGGTTCATCCAAATTAATGAGCTGCAAGATGTTTTCTGTAAGAAATATAGAAAATACAAACCATCAATATATGTAAAAACCCTAAAAATATGTTTTAAAATGTGAAACATTTAAACAATCCCAACCAACAGCCTCATGAAGAAACCTATTTGCAAAAGACCAAAGAGGTAATGATCATATTTCATAAATATTTAGATATTTATTTAGTCAAAAAACAATAAAAACTGTAAAAATAACATCTCCAAAAATATTAAATTATCATGTAAATGCAGTATTTTAGCACTAAACAGAAAGTACACTGTTTACAAAAATTTTAATCACACTAATAATCCTCTTAAACGGCCTCCTGAAGCATTTTAGGATGGGGCAACAGCAAAGCATCTAATGACACAACTTTGCAGCGGCCACAGTGCAATTACTATGCGCGGAGACGGTCGCGATCGCTTATCAGATTTACCAGCACCCGACCACGTGCACACACGCACGTGCATTTGCATGTGCATGTGCACGCATATACTTCAGCATACATGCGCGCGAATCCTGATGGACACGAACACACTTTGCAAGTCTTTCAGATGATCATGCAGGGAATAAGAACATTCCCGTTAACTACCCTAAATAATAATTTACAATGATTCACAATAATGACACTTAATTATTTCAATTTGTGAGGCTCTTAAAACAAGAACTCAAAATTGCTAGGTTAAGTAATATGCGAGTACCGTTTTCATTTTTACAAATTGGAAAATGAAAAAAAAATTAAAAAATATCTTGGATTGTAGGGCACACGAAGGGCTTAGAAAAGGAAATCATCGAATGGAAATCGAATTCAACTTTTGATGCAAAAGATGTATTTATTCGAAGGTAAAATATCCAAAAAAAAATAAAATGACCACATGTAAAATTCACCTGGTAATGTAAACATTTTAACATTATTTTGAAAGAAACGTTTTACAAATGTATTAGTACGCCGTTCTAACTGCGTAGAAAACAGTTGTGACGCAGTTTGGATCACGATAAAACATTGATATTTAAAACTAACGTTTGAAATATATTGCCTTCGTTTTCTCTGCATTTTGCCAACAGAATAATTTCTCTCTGATATGTATCAATTGAAATTACCTTACCTCGGTCAATCTACGTTTAAGAAAGTGTTTAATATTAATGAAGACTTAATTGATAATGGCAGTACAGTTTAAATTAGGGGAGACCAAACTTTAAAGAGCAATGTGTCAATATTTTCAAATGAGTTCATATGAGTCAAACAACTAGAGTTCTTTTCTATTTTCTTACTGAGATAGTAAAATAGGAAGAGAGTTCAGATCAGCTACGCCGTAGTAGTCAAAGGGATAACTTCATCACGCAACTAAATTAATTTATCTTTACAAGTTGAAAAAATGCGATTACTCGAACTAATCTTCAATAGTGAAAGATACTCGTTCTACACAATATGAGAGAAATCATTTTCGTGAACCCCACTGTTGCTGCTACATCTGACAGAGAATCTCGTTTGTCAAGATTAGTGTGATGATGAGGAAGAGAGAGAGAAGGGGCATTTTAGTACTTAGAAAAAATTGAAACTGCTTGTACAAGTATTACAATACACAACTTTGGCTTTCTCCTCACATTAATGATAGTGCAACACACTTCTTTTTGTTTTAATGTCTTAGGTGATTAGATTTCCACGATTGAATTTTATATTGATTGGGAATTTTTAAGAATATCACATTCACTAAGAAAGCACCTTCTACATTAAGAGTTTATTCTGATCAACAAAGAAGATGGTGATACAGCGCCTCTTCAAAAAACTGTGTGCACGAGTACTTGAAAACAACCAATATGCCACATTTGGTGCATGCGCCACAGCTAAAGTCACAGCCCGTCATCAGTTAAAGACTGATGGATTCTAAGTCTTTGTGTTTAGAACGGGAAGATGTGTATATTCTCATTAAAAGAATGTTATTTATTATTTTAAAAGACTTCAGTTGAATTAAACAAACGTTTTACTCTATTTAGCAGCTTTTCTATTAGACTAGGAATAGTAAGCACAGTTTATACTAAAAATAATATTCGCAAACTTTTAAGATTTTACAACTATTAACATTTACAAAGCTTGTGCAAGGAGACAATGTGGCACTTGTAATTTTCCAATGCGCCTCGTTTGGCGCAAGTGCCACAAGTTGATCACCCCTGGTTTAAATAATCGTTTCCGTGCAAACGATTTTTAACTATTCGAGTACAGCTAGATTGCTCACAACCTATGCAAAAAATGAAAGATAATTTAAACGTCTGAGAAGGGCAAGTAAAAGTGAAGAATATAAAAAAGTGAGATATAACCGAACAAAGATATGAAAAGCCATAAATTATTATTTGGATTCCGTGCACAGCACAGAAAATGAAAAACGCTGAATGCATAATGTTATAAAGAAAACACAAAATAAGAGTGTAAAAGGATGAATGGTTGTAACAGAAGTTGCGAACGTTTAGTAGAAAAGTGGAGTGAAAGCAAATACTAAAAATTATGCTCGCTTTCCTCAGAAGATACAACACTTTTCCCCTTTTAGAAAGAGCTGTCTCGTCTTATGTTACATAACAGCAAACGTCTGGCATTCCGCTTTGCTCTTTTGTGTTTCTTGCTTCTGAAATCTTTTTCCGGCAATTGAACACTACAAAAACATGCAAAAATAAACACATTCAAAAATAAAAACATTAAAAAATAGCAAGAGTAATATGCCACAGCATTTTAATAAATTATACGGCAATGTGGCTACTTGAATCTAATTGAAATGATTGAAGGGTGACTACGTAGTCGTTTTTGAGGCTCCCAGACAGCAGAAAACTGATGATGATGGCTAAGCCATCGAAAGCTGCTATTTGTGAAATAAATACTATTGTTGACAATGACAACGCCTTCAATCATTTCAATTATGTAAATGTCAACTACAACTCACCACTGAATCAATATACTTGAATCTATTTGAGACAAAACATTACGTGACTGAAAGCGATCACGAAGGGTACCCCAGTCACAGTGCAGCTCATCAGGCAAAAGACATTTTAGCTAGACCGATGGTTAATTTGTTATGCGATTACATTTAAGAGTGAAGAACGTCCGTCCATTATTCAACGCCAATGGTCCCAACACATTTATCACGAATTTCGTATTTATCACCGTCAACACAGACTTATCATACATACTTTCACACAATATCTAATATATAAAAATATATGTTAATGAATTCTGGCCGTTGACTGCATTGCACATTTCAATAATACTATCAATCACACATTTCAATAATACTATTAAGAGGTAGGGGGCCTTATATGTGTTATCACTTCCTGTTAGTAACTAGTTTTATAGTAAAACACTAAAGGTTAATGATATCTTATAATTTAAGAATGAACACTTAACCGACGTCATTTGCTCATTAATCATTTTCAAGACCAACTGTAATTGTCCTGTTTTGTGTATTGCGATATTCAATGTATCAACTGAAAACAGTCTATATTTAGTCATTAGCTCAAGCAAATATGTGAATATGAGGTTATATCTCAAGGATATACTTGCATTCAGGTTATAGTTGGTGTTGGGATGACAGCGAGTTTTTTAGTTCGAAGCTTCACAGTTTTAAATGTCAAGATTAGTAAATGTATATAATTGCAATGTTTAACAATTGCCTGACATGTGCCCCTTTACAAAATTTTTCAGTGATTGTAATTATGTATTAAGCATTACATTTTTACGATAAGGTGGATAGCAGGATATTCTATAATAGTCCACTAGAAATGGTCCTATAATAGACCAATAAATAACCTTTAAATACAAAACATTTCAATTACAATTTTAACGGAATTGACGATGGATAGTGATTGTAATGTTACAGAATTGGTATCCGTTATATCCAAACCAAAAACAAGTTCTTAAACAGGTAGTTTATTACAACACTTATTTATCGGAGAATGTACCATAGATAAGCGCAAGAGCCGTATAACCTGTAGATGTACTGAAGAGAATACCAAGTCGCCGATTGCCAGTAGATGTCCAGATAAACTTGCCGAATTGCTAAAGTCCAGGAGAGAAGTCCGTTATCTCGCCGGTCACTGCTCACTACACTTGCACTATAAACTCACTACTTCACATTACGCCGGGATCGCTTCGGCCGACTCTGGTTCCCGGAGAGGGCTCATTTCTACCCGCTCAGGGCTCAAGCTTTGCCGGCCAGCCCGACCAGCGCGTTGCAGCGCGCCGACCGAAGCGTGATGGCTGCGCGCTACAACCCGTTTATTGCTATAAAAGACTGAGGTTTAAAGAAATATATACAATTTGTCTTCTAGCTCTAGATCTCTTTCAACTGAATTTGCAGATCAATCTTTTTTATTCTCTCCAAATCATCTCTCCTAATGTTATGGGTTCGAGGAACTGTAATTCGAATTATTATTGAAGCCACCAGACTAATTTTATCAAAGAGGAGGATATCACGTCTGTTGTTTTGGAGGTCAATGTTAATGAAACCCGCGAAAGACGAGGGAGGAAATTTCGTCCCTGGTCTTCAAAAAGTCCTAGTATGTCTCACATTGGTTTCTTCGAAATGTTTCTTGTTGCATTTACAATGCCTCCATTCACATTATTTTATTCAGATTTAATGACCAGCCTCACAAGTGGGTTATCTTGATGACAAACCATGTACTTTTACATTCCAAAAATTGTACTACTGAGCCAAGAGAAGTAGCAGTAATCGGCTACAGAATTTTGGCCTTACAAACTTCTTACTACAAAAAATTGTAATTCTCGAATTCAGAGCGACGTGCATGATGAGTCTCACTTTGCTACAGTACTACTTGCGAATTATTTGCCCTTATTGTGTCATTCCAGATAACACTTTCTTTGTTCTCTATATATTTCTTCGTTTTGTCTGGCTCAAAAACACGAATCAAAGAGTGAATATCAAGCAGAATATTTTCCGTTGTTAGCACATTGCCTCTCCTCAAGTTAACTTTTACATCAAGTAGGTGTGTGAATTTCTATACCACAGGCAGAATTTGAGATAGAGACGTTTCATTTCTCTCGCTCAATTTAAGATCGTCCATGTTAAATATGTTATTGTTATTATTATTATTATTATTATTATTATTGTAGTAAATATCATTGTTGTCATCATCATAATTATTATTAATACTAATATCATTAATATTACGTCATCATTCTCTCAGCCACTTCGTTTTCTCTCGACGATCCCGCGTATTTTATTAATGCCAGTTTTTGCTATCGATGTGCCAGAGAACGTCTTGGGTGGTTCGCCGACGGTCGATGTATATTCCTCTCCTTCTGTGTCCGCCCGTGTCCCCGCCCTGCCCCAACGAAAGAGCACTCGCACGCGATCGCGTCAATCTTCCATTGCTCGGAAGTGCCGCGTCGGAGCTTCCTCGAAAATGAAATGTGCGATCCTCAGGAAAGGTTGCGCCCACTGAGAAAAAGAAACGTCGAGGTTGAGCACAACACGACATTTTGTCACGGGGCAAGAAATCGTTCTGATTTTCCTCGCCAGCAGATCAAGCAGAGTCACGCTCTCCTTTCATTTTCGATCTAAAATACTTTATTTATTTATGTATTCACTTGAGGTTTAGAGACCCTTTGACTACTGAGTTTAAAAGGACAATTAATGATCTGAGGGTAGATTACTGTGATAATGTTGAGATAGAAGATTAGGCAATGGAAAAGAAAGCAAAGGAAACGGGAGAATCCCGTAAAAAAGTGCCGATAGCTCGGTCTGATCTCCACAAATTTCCCATGGATTGAGGCTGAATTCGGAACTCTAACGGAGGGAAGCGTAAGTGACAGTTTTCGGTTTTAATCCGAATTGATACTTCATGTGAAACGCTTTTCTATGAGCAATTTCCGAAGGCACTTTCTATTCCTTCGTTTATGCACTGATTCGTTTACTCCTTCATTGGCAATTCAGGGCGAGATATGCACAGAGTGTTGCGGAATATTTGCCAAAGCAAAACAGGAGAGGAAGAGATACTCTGAACACAAGAAAGTTGAATCATCGTAGTCTTTTACACAGTAAAAATATTGAATGACGTTATGACAATCCTTGAGAATGCCTGAAAATCAATCAAAAGATAACTATTAAGCAAAGTATAATTTTGAAATAATTTTAGTTTCATATCTTGGATAATGAAATATATTTTCCTAAGAATCATAAAAGTTTATGTTCCACAAAATTCACCGTAAAACATCTTTTTGGAAGTACAAGTAAGATTGAAAAAGAAATATTAAAAGATTGCGGACTTTAAATTGTGACTGTGGAATTCCGTAGAAGCACGGCTTAATTGGCATCGTACACCGCAGGGAGGATCTGTGCTCCCGTCGCATGCCCAGAGAATCAGCAGCCGTCCGCCACCATGATCCAAGCGATGAATCACGTGGCGGTGCGCAAGAGATCGCCGTCAAACGACACTTTTCTGCGCTCATGCAGTCGGTAAAATGGACTGCACACCCCTTTGATTGCTTTTAGAGTGTCGGTCCGACTGATCCATCACACAGAATTAATTCCAAAAGATAGTCGGTTTTCTTAGGCCAGCAGGTACTGGTCAGTCACACGCCAGTAGATAGTTGAATCCGCCATAAGTTTCCTAAGTCTCGTCTTAAGAAGTCTTTCTCTCTCCAGCTCGTCTTTTTAAGTCTGCCTTCCTTCGTTCCTCTTATCAAGTCCTCAGATCAAGTGTCCTCTATCAAGTCGTCATCTCACGTTCGTTTTTCCTAGATCCTCTGTAGCTCCTTCGTTTTCCTTTCCCCACCTCATTTGGAAAGTTCTATGCTCTGTCGTGTGTGATGTTTTGCCTCTTATTTGTCCGATCATCAGGTTTCTGGAACATTCCACTAATCTTTTCCGTTCAAGGAACCCGTGATTTCTCGAAGTCGCTTAACCTTCGTGACTTCATATAGTTAACGAATTCGGCTAGCGACGTCGGTTTTGCGGTCGTGGCTTTTCAGTAGAATCATACCAGCAATCGCCCCGATGACCGAGGGAAACCACGAAAAATCCGGTAATATTGGCCGGCACGGAGATTGAACCTGGGCCTCCCGAATGTGAAGTCTGCACACTACGCCATGAGCCACTTCGCTCGGTAACACAAAGACAAATTTAATTTCTATCAAAGGGCCACACATAATTAAGAGAGCCCTCAATCAATTACAAAAGTCTACCCAACGTTACTGTATTTTGCAAATTTCCCAAACTCACACCTGCTACCCCGTTTAACTCCAAACTCTATCTATCTACCAACTTGCGCACCGCGAAAACTAACGAATTGTATTGCCATACGCCATTCCAATAGCACTAAGTTAGACTTATTTCATTGTGACCCGTGTTGTTTTTAACTTTTTACTCCTTATGGGAACTTCGAATTTAAAAAATCTCTTTTGGCATCATATATTTCAAACATAAGCAATAATACGTAAAACAAAAGCTTCTCTCTTCCACCAGTTACTTAATCCTCCGCTGGGCAGGTTGAAAAAGTCCTTCGGATGGGCACTTGTGGATTTTAAGGACCCCAGCCTTATTATTCTAAGATAATGCTATTGAGGGAAGAAAGGCATTCACAAATAATAATTGAAGTGAACGTATTGTGTGTTTATTATATAATTAGTGTATTACTTTTTTATTCAACCATTTTACGGTCACTTCTTTGGCAACACTATTACCCTCCTTTATATCTCTTTCTTGATTTGTTTGTTCTCCCAAATAAACTTAAATAAACTTGGCTATTGAATGGGCAGAAATTAGCAGTTACAAGCCCACCAAATGTTAATTCTGTACTTGTCATGTTTGCTTTTCATATATTGAAGTACAAGGCACCTGCCTCTGAACCCTACTACATAATCGTCAACTGTAATTCTGTAGCCTGGAGTTATTGATAAAAGTCTCTGCATAAACATTTCCCAGACTTTGGAGCCTTGTTTGTAATCAAACTGTACAAAACGAGAAATTGCTTGAAAGCTTTCATGTCCCAAAATTGCTCTACCATGTTCTACATTCCACAATTCTGATAAATCTTTATGTCCAGATCAGTACGCTTCAGCAGGTATCAATAAACCAATGCAAGGCTCTACTTATATTTCATCCATTTCCTTCTACAATTTAGGAGCTGCAGAACGATTAGCTTCGTTCCATTCATAATAGACTCGTTTGGCTTTCTTATTAAAATGATTTTTCGCGAACATGGACATTCTATTTTTGGTCCAGGTTTATCACTAATAATGTTTTGCGGTGAATTTTGAAGTGATCTAGGAATTTCATTATTCCTTTTCATTCCATTTCTTTCATTTGAATTGTTTTAGTACGTAGATGTATGCAGCTCTCTATCTCATCAATGCAGTCATCTTCATAATCATCTTCTTCCACGTTGTTTTTATTTATTTATTTATTTATTTACTTTCTTAGTTGAAATTACAATGTTCAGTTTACAAAAGAAACTATGCAATTGTAAGGTGACTTAATTTAATTCACTTAATCTAATCAACTTAATCTAATCAACTTAATCTAATCAACTTAATCTAATCAACTTAATCTAATCAACTTAATCTAATTTAAAATTGTACTTAACTAACTTAATAGGGAGAGGAAACAAATAGCACCTCAACAGAATTAGTCGATATTTGAAAATATCTGGAGGAAAGAATGGAGCGGGAATCTGTTCTTTATTCTGGTTTTGTACCTGGGATCTTTTCCGAGTCTGTAGTGAGTTGATGCCTTTATGAAGGGTAAATTGGTGTAAAAGTTGTTTGATAGGTATGCTATTTGGTGAGCTATTTCATTTATGTTTAGATCGTGATGTAGTTGTTTATTGCTTATAAACCATGGAGCTCTTGTTATTAATCTTAAATATTTGTTTTGAGATATTTGCATTTTGTTGAGATTGGTTTTTGCGACATTGGTCCAGATCGGACATGCGTATAATAGAGTTGGCCGAATGAAAGATTTGTATAGCATTAGTGCATTTGACAGTGAGAGGTGGTTGTATGAATTTATTAAAGTTCTTAATTGGATTAATTTGGTTTTTGCTTGTTGTGCTTTTATTTCAACGTGTTGTTTCCAATTAAGTTTAGTGTCTAAATTTAATCCAAGATATTTTATTGTTTTCGTGATTGGGGTCAATTTATAGCGTTATTGTTTATGAGTAGCGAGATGGATGTGCAAAGGTTTTCAATGAGAAGATTTTTGCTGCTGATTTTGAAGGATTTAATTTGATTTTCCAGTTATTTGCCCAATTTGTTATTAAATTTAGATGCTGTTGGAGCTGGAATTGATGAGTTTGTAGTGAAGTGCCGGAGATGTATAAAGCAGTGTCATCGCGAATTGGGCGTATTTATTTGATGGGAAGTAGGAATGTCTGCAGTGTAGAGATTAAACAGGGTTGGAGATAGCGCGAACCTTGGGGACCCAGCGGAAATTTGTCTGGGGTTAGAATGGTGACCTTCAACTGTAACTGAGAAAGTTCTGTCTGCTATGAAATTTTGATGATTTGAATTAAATACTTTGGTGTACCAATTTCGACTAGTTTGAAGTAAAGGGCTGGGTGCCATATCCTGTCAAATGCTTGTGACACATCTAAAAATACAGTGGTTGTGTGATATCCCTTTTGAAAAGCAGAGTGAATGTGTTCAGTTAGCCTCAGAAGCTGGTGCGTCGTTGAGTGATGGATATGAAACCGAACTGATGAGGTGGAATTGCGTTTGTTTTATTTATGTGTTTGTTTAATCTGACAAGTATTAATTTTTCTAAGATTTTTGACATTATGGGTAAAAGACTGATTGGTCTGTAATTTTCTGCACATGATTGATTTTTATTAGGTTTGCTATTGGATGTTTATTGAATGTTTCATGTTTGGGGATAATAACCTGTTCTTAGTATGGAGTTGTGTATATTATTTAAAAAGCGATGGCATTGTTCGGTAATCTTTTGAGGATTGCAGTATTAATTCGGTCGTGTCCTGAGATTTTTGTTTGGCATTTTTTTATTATCAGTTTAATTTCATTAGGAGATGAATTTAATTCTGTGAGGAATGTTGTAAAGAGGAGCGTTTGAAAATTTTAAAATTTCATCGTGTTTGGCATTTTTTATGGAATCATTGGGTGTGAATGTGCTGGCAAAATGAGCTGCTAGAATTTCGGCTTTCTCTGTGGGTGAATATTTTTTCCCATTATCAGTTGACAGTGGGGGAATGCTGTTCTTTTTCCTTAAAATTTTCTTTGTGAATTGCCACAGAGAATTGCTTTAGTATTTAGTCCTTCAATAAATTGATTGAATTTTTCTTGGTTGTGTTTACTTATTGCCTTTTGCAAATGTTAGTTAGATGATTTAGTTCTTTTTAGTTCTGGGATTTTTAAGGTGTTCCAAAGCCTTCTGGTTTTATTTTTAACTTTTATTAAATCAGTAATATGAGGAGGTAATGGTTTTCTTAGTCTCTTTCTGATTTCTGGTATTGTTGTATTTTGGGAATTATTCACTGTTTTTATTAATATATTATTTAGCTCACTGATTGCTTGATTTATTTCATTAGAAGAATTAAGGATTTGAAATTTTGGTATTGATTTTTCAACTGCTTTTTTAAAGTAATGCCAGTTTATATTGTAAGTGTTCAGTGTGGGACAGGAGAGGATGGAGGTTTTGATAGTTTAGATGTTATAACAACTGGGATATGGTCGAGTCTAATTCATGGTGAACAGTAGAATAGAATAAATCTTTCAAATTTGTCACTGCTATATCTAATATATCTGGATTTTTTTGGAATCATATGGGAAATGTGTTGGTTCTGTGGGCGTTAGTATGTTAAGTTGCAATGTGTTTTTATTCTGTTTAGGTATTCCCGGCCGGATTTGTGGTCCGACATCCCCATGCAGAATGCTTTGAATTCAAATCTCCTACTAGAATAAATGGATTTTGTAATTCAAGTAATTTATTGATAGAAGTAGAATTAATTTTTATGTTGGGTGGTTTATACGTAGTGACTATAGTTAATGTTTGATTATTGTCATATGATACATTTATCCCGATTTTTTCTATACCTGGAGTGTGTGGCAAGGTTATTTGGTGGTGTTGAATGCTATACTTTATCAAAGTCAATACACCACCTCCCGAATTTTCGTTTCTGTCAGCTCTGATGGTTTTGAATCCTGGGATGGTGAATGATTTGTTTGGGCTTAAGTGCGTCTCAGTTATACATGCGATATCTATCGAGTTTGCCTGTAGAAACTGTTCTAATTCGGATTTTTTGTTTACGATGCCATTTGCATTCCAATTTAATATGATAAATGCTTTATGGTGTGAATCTACCATAACTGTTGCTAATTGTGGATGCAATGGAGTTCTGAATATGTTGTATTATTCTTGGAATTAGGGAGTTAATGAGGTTGACTACGTGGTTGGTTATGAATTGTGCGATATTGGTAATGAAAGTGTTATTACTGCCGTATTGGTTAAATTGATTGTTCATTTGGTGGTTATAATATTGTTGATGATTAGCATTATTTGCATTCCTTGGTTGATTATGATAATTTAATCTTTGGTGAAATTAGGAATATTGTTTGTAGTGGGCAAGAATGGAAAGTTTGTTGAGTCGTGATTGGGAGGTGGCGTGCTTGCTTGGTGGGGTCTGGGATTTGGCAATCCAGATTTTACATTATTGCTGTTATTTTCGATTATTTTTCTATAATATGTACATTCATGTGTCCTGAGGTCAGCCCTGTGCTTTCCCATGCAATTCTTACACGTAGGAGTTGAATTCTTTGATGGACAGTTTGCTGAAAGGTGATTTTTTGCACAGAAAACACACGAAACTTGGTAATTACAATTATTTCTACTGTGCCCGTAGTCAAGGCAACGGTAGCACTGAATGGGGCCAACAGTTTTCTTCCTTCTTTCCGGTTTAACTACGGAGTTACAAATGTATTTTAATTCCAAAACACTTTCTATTTTTTCGGTACCGTTGAATTCAACGGCTACTACTGGATGGGACATTGTTCTTGTTTAGTCTCGTGACCTTTGTGACTGAAGGAAATTTAGATGCAATGTCTTCGAATATTTCGTTTTCCGAGATAGTGGGATGAATGTTCTTTATCACTATCGAATATTTCTTTACACTGGGGTCTGAGTACGTATGGAATTGTTTGTTGGTATTTATAAAGTATTTAACTGCGACTCTAAAGTCTATTATTGACGTGAATTGTATTTTAATTTTATTGTTATTGAACTGGGTGGTGAAGTTTTCTGTTAACTTAGATTTGATTTCATTTATAAATGCTGTATGATTGCTAATTCCCGTTAAATATATTGGGGGGATTTTTTTTACTTCTACTGGCACTTCAGGTAACTCTTCATTTAAGAAACTGAATCTATTTGACACTTCTACATTATAGTTTTTTTGCAAGTTGTTGTCGGTGTTCAGTTCTGGAGAAGGGTCTGTCGAGGTCATGCGTTTGGCGTCTCTGTCACTGGCGTCACCTCTGTCCTCGTGGTTTCGCTTTCCTTGCATTACCTTGCTTTGTTGAGTATCTGATTGAGTTGATCCAGTTCCTTGTTGTTGTGATGGCACTTGTCCAGATTCGACAGGTGCCGGTGGTGATACAGTCATATAAGAATGGCTGACTGCGTTTTGATGAGACTGCGGTGTGTTGCTTTCGATGTAATCCATACTGCTGCCCGTGAAGTCCGGGCAACCTTCCGTTGCCGCCATGATGGTTGAATATTCTGGATTATAAATTGATTCTAGGGCTTGAGTAACTAACTGCCCTGTGCTGAGAAGATCATTGTTAGACATACAAATGTAGATGCACTAACACTAAACACGCACTGCCGTCCACTCAACACTGTTTAGTACTAGCACAGAAAAATTATCGCCACTGTTCTGCGGAACGTTCGGAGCGATGTTGCTCGTTCGAAAGCGCAGAGCGAACTCTTCCACGTTGTGTTCACTTCTTTCATCTCAGCTTGATGGCAAATATTCATCATCACTACAATCAGTAGTAGGCCAATGTTCTTCATTATCACTTATCTCGACCAACGTGTGTTGTAAAATTCGAGATCCTTCATCAGAAGGAACTGTTTTTCCATTAATATGTTTGAAGTCCAACACTTTTTCTCATTATTGCTTCAAGAATTCTTTTCTTACCGAGAAAATTAATCACGTTACAAGACAAATGTCAACGAAAGACTCATGAAAACAGGAAATGAAGATCCCATTATCAGAAACGCGTAATTTACATTTCATGCTTTCAGCAATCAAGATCTGAACGCGCAGTATCTGGAAATAAGACACTATGATAATGTTGCATTACGATACGATAACAGTCTCACCAAAACACAATGAAAATATTTCTCGAAGTGACACACAATATCATAATGTTATACTACACTCAAAACAACAACAAACTGGAATTTTCGTAGGGGTCTTGAAAGGCCCCAAGTGCCCTTCCTAAGAGTTTTTGTGTTGTTTTTGTGCTCCGTTATGGCTTAAATGTTTGGTATTGGAGCTGCCGAATGCATAACAATGTCCCCCCTCATTTTCCAGCTCGTGACCTTGAAGTGAAGCTATGTTAAAATCGTGGTATAGGACCTTCCGGTCAGAGGCACCGCAGTGACATCAGCAGAAGCCGGTACTAGAGAACCGGCAGCATAAAAGCGACTCTGACATTTCAGTGCGTTGTTGCCACACATTACTAGGCACATGGCAACATCTACATCACACATGAATTAAATCTCAAAATATTAACACTTACTGAAAGGCCTGACACATTTTGACATCATGACACTTTCGCCAAAGACGAATCTTATCGCCTCCTCGAATTCGTGCGAGTCAAATGAGCGGCAACAACGCTAAACCCAGACTGCAAGAAAGTGAACAACTCCTCGCAAGCTGATTGCTTCTGAGCGGGTCACATGACGTACCACAGCTCGTGGCGAGAGGACTGTCAGAGTCGCTTATGTGCTGCGGTAGCGCTGCTGGTGATGAGCGGCTCTGGCGCGGGCAGCAGCGCCGTGGTGAGGGCAGCCGCCACCCACCGCCGCGGGAGAGCGCGTCGGGCGCGCGGCGAAACACGAAACCATCTCTCGCCAGCCGCCATCGTCGTTTATCGGGAAGCGATGCATGTCCATGATTATATAACATGGATACTTCTCTGCTTTAATCATTAATATTTTAAAACCGATTTTTTTAAACATCAGTGTATTGTGCTCGATGTATTATATTTTCGATGTTTTATTTGGGAATGAAAATTATCGTAATCACAATTTTGTAAACTTTAAAACATGAAATAATAACGGATGGTACAACTTTCCCTTTATGAGACTCAGACAAACTCCTAACTCAGACAAACATGTATTGTCATCAAGCAGATTTTCTCTCCGGGGAAAAACACGGATGTCCTCGAATTTCCTAGGTCTTAACTCGCACGCGCAGACACAGTCAACGCATGTGCAGAGAGCCAAGTCCCCTCCCTTCTTTCTATGACTCTAAAATGCTTCGTCTAGGAGTTATTTAACAATATAAATTCAAGAATCTGGCGGAGTGTTGCGGGTTGTATTTGGCAAAAATATTTACATGCTTTTTTTAAAACAAAATCCTTCATATTTTTAAAGTCAAAGTGTAATTCGTCACGTCTCCAAGATATTCTCTTTCTTTAGATATCTCATTTATTGGTTGCGTAAAACGTATGTAAACTAAAAGGTATGTATACTACTGAAATTATATAGGTGACGATAAACACAATGACAAATTAAATTTTGTGGCACGCGAATTTAATGTTAGCAATTACTAAACCACATTCAACATATTGGTGAGTTAAAAACATCGATGTTTTTAGTTTTAAACATTGATTTTTTTGTCACTGAACATCAGTATTATCAGGCAAAGTGGGCGGCGGCGGAAATGTAAACACCAATGCAACTTTGACCCATATTCTGCTCTTATCGCAGTACCTAATCAATTCACTCGCGAATGTCAGAAAGGAGACATTAATATGTACGGAAAGGCGCGCAATGTGCATAGAGAAGAATGAAATGTTATCAACTACAGTTATACAACATTCTTTTATTTAATAAAATATGTAAAACATTGAAACAGAAGACCAAACCTAATTTCGGAGAAATTTCCTTACATTCACTCATCACGAAACGATCATTACATTTCTCCCTCTCACCTTATTCAACACAACCACTTTTTTGATTCTCAGACAAACATTCTATCTTACATCAGAAAAAGAATGGATCCAAAATAAATATTCATAAATATTTCATAATTTAAAAATTATTATTTTACAATGATCTCTTTTACTCCTTTCACACTTAACTGTTATTAATATGGCTATTTCTTTGCACTCTTTTCTTTTTGTGATTGTTCTGTGAAATTCTGAATGCTTCGAATAGGCTATATGAAGTAATTACTTAATAATTATTTGTGTAAATTAATTTCACCATTTAATCATTGTCCTAATTTGTACCCCGACTCCGTCAGTTCACAAATTTCTGTTTTTCGGAGTTTTAAATCAAATATAGTAGATATTTTCCTTCGGCAATGCAACTATTATCAGAGATTCTACTCACTATTAAGGTACCCCATACCTCATAAAACTTCAAATTATAATTATACAGACGGGGCTACAAGATGAAATACAGACGAAATGCGAAAAACTGAAATGTTCATTTCTGTATTAGTACTTCACAAAGGGAGTAGGCAATAATTACAAACAATGAACCTACGTAGGAGAAAATCGTACCCGCCAATTAGAATTTAGATTGTATAAAATTTGCGTATGAAAACTAATAAACTCGATGGATCGAAGGAGAAACGCGACAGGGTCCGATGTACGCACAATTGTTCTGAACTAATCAGCATAATACACGAAACGTTTATTTTTCTCTCCCACGCCTATGTGAAAAAAAGTATCTTCCAACTCCACATTTCTCATTTTGCTATTTCTCCATTGATAGTTTTACTTTTCAGTGAATGTGAAGAAGAGACTGTTTCTTAAATTGAATCTACAAAGCTTCGTTAGAATAATTAAAGACAAATTTTAAAGACTAACGTTTGCGATGATAGCAGTGCTGATCTCCAATTGACACCAGTCGCTGGTTACCTCCATTCATGAACATCATCACGGAGCGATGAAAACACACCATTTCCACTTACCTGCAACAAGAAAAAAAGAAAATGTCAACGTTTGATCATACAACATTAATATGGATTAATGTTTTATGTGATTTACAAGTGTATTACAAGAACCTTTCTAGTTTCAAAAAGTTACCAAAGAAAACGTTTTCTTCACGTAATCATATCTACTTCTAATCACCAGCTATATATTAAGAAAAAACGTTGTGAAAATAAATTAATACCTATTAAATGATAAATGACAACAAGCTTTTAAGGCAAAAATGATTGTTCGTGTATAAATCCAAATTGAAGGAAGGAAATATCTTTCTGAATATATTTACATTCTAATAACGTCCCTACATAGTCTTATTCTGAACGTTTTGTGATGAAACCGACGAGGAAACAATCCCAGGTGTCCATTTCCGATTTTGATAGGAACACCTGGGAATGTTTGCTTGAGAGTTGTTTGGTAGTACATACATCGCTGGAAGAAAAATAAAAATTTAGAATATAAAAGAACTTGCTGAGAGTTGCACGTACATAAGAAAGAATATAAGAGAAAATAAAAAGAAGTAGCTTTAACTTTCATGAATGTATACAATACAATAAACTAAATTTGTCTTACATGTATCATTTGTCATTATTACTTGTCATAATTGACTACAATAGTCGCAAATATTTCAGTGACACGAATTTCCATTAATTCTAAAACGTCTGTGATGAAGTTAAAAAATTCGACAATGTCGTGGCATTTATAGATATTCTTGTGAAAATAAACGAAAGGAATCTCATTCGTCTAAAAAAACGAACATACAATATTCCCTTCGTGACTCAAAACGGCACGTGTCGAAGAGAGGCGAGGATGGTGACGAGAGCGAAGGAGAGTTGGTGAAGGGGAGGGGCAGGCGAGTGGTGAGAGGCGGGCGTGGAAGGATGAGTAGTTTCACAGGGCGAGAATGTTCCGAGTTAATTCAACTACAGATACAACCGCAACCGCAGAAAACTGATAATTCGACCAACAGCCTTTACATGTAACACAATACTTTATACACTTTGGCTATACTAAATCCATAAAGCGACGCATTTCCATATTATTTTTTTTAGTTTGTAATGTACGACTTTTTTGCAATAAAAATAAATCTTAAACATAAGAGAAAATTAAAACCCTTATAGAAATACATTTTAAATAAATGGACATTTTAAATATAATATGGATCCTCTTTAATATCGTTAAAAATTATTTAAGATCGCTTTTCAACTACTTGGTCATATAGCAACCTCTGCGATTTTTGACACTGAGGTAACAGTAAAGGGAACACATAAGTACAGTATGAGCACACAAACGTCCACGCCCGGGGCGGGATTCTAACCCACGACCCTTTGAGTGGGAGCACCCACGACGCTTCGGTCTGAGCGACATCGGCTGTCTAGTCTGGCTTTAATTGTTGTTTTTTTTCTTATTTAAGGTCGCTTTTCAACTTCTGAGGTCATTTAGCGATCACTGTAAGTAACATTGGAAGAAGCGCTAACTGAAACTGTATACGGACACACACAAATATTCCTGCTCGGGGCGGGAATCGAACCCGCGACCCTTTAGCTACGGTTCTTCAGCTTTAGCGACCTCAGGTATCCAGACCAGCTTTTTTAGTTTTTGTTTCTTTACAAAATTAGATTTAATTTTCATCAAGGTCAGGGGGAGATGCCCACTAAGGGGAGTATGGGAAAATGAAAGAAGGAAGACAAGTAACCTGGGCAAGGAATGACGCGGGGGAGAAGCAGAATGATATTCATGGTTTCTTATCACAAAGGGCGGGGTCTGCGCGATGCAAATCCAATGACGCCGCAGGTTGAAGCAAAATGTGTCGGGAAAGAAAAGGGACATTTTGCGAGAAAAAAGGAGGAATCCAGTCGAACCGAACGAGAAGGACGGAACGCGGGGGAAGGAGGAAAAAGGGGGGGAACGGACGACAAGGACGGGACGACAAGGACGGGACGACAAGGACAGGACGGCAAGGACGGGACGGCAAGGACGGGACGGCAAGGACGGGACGGCAAGGACGGGACGGCAAGGACGGGACGGCAAGGACGGGACGGCAAGGACGGGACGGCAAGGACGGGACGGCAAGGACGGGACGGCAAGGACGGGACGCAAGGACGGGACGCAAGGACGGGACGCAAGGACGGGACGTAAGTGATCTGAATAGGATCTGAAGAGTGCGGGCGGGAGGGGAAGCGAGGGGGGGGGTGAGGCGGTTCGGCCGGGCCTTGGCGCCGTTATTCCTGGCGCCGCCGCCTGAGAATAGACGCAGCCACCGCCGTCGCCCTCTCCGTCGCCGCCGCCGCCGCCGCCGCGTCAAGAGCGGAGGTGACGTCATCGCTGCGCCCGAGAACCCGGAAGGCTCCTCGCTGCGCCGCGCGCGCGCAGTGGAGGCAGTCGATGGCTCCTGTCGCAGACTCCCAACACGCGCGTGAGCCGCCCCGTCTCAAATTCCGTTGATTAAATAATTGACTTGTGTTTCCGATCGTGTCAATTATTAAGAGCATCAGTCCAGTTAGTGTAGTGAATTGTTTTATTTCAGGAGGTCGTACCTCTACCGCTAGATGACACGAACCGGCGGTGACCAACACGTCGGATTTCCAGAAATTTCACCTCAAGGTATCTCCCCCGACGGGCACCTCCCCATCCGGGGCTAGCTCTAAATTCCTATCTGGTCTCTGACATATGTAGTAATGTAATGCATGTATGCAAGTGTGTGTGTGTGTGCGCGTTCGCACTTAGGCAAGGGGAGAGGGAGTCTCAAAGAAGAGGAAGCAAAGATCGCGCGCCGTCCGTCACCCGTTAGAATATTGCTCCGTCTTTCAGCTGGTACTGATCGGAGAAACTACGGAAATCTACAGATCGGAGCAGCCGACATATAGAATTCTCCTCTATAAGGCGACCGAAGGCGACCTAGCTACACAGCTAGAGTCGAAAGTCCCCCACCTCCAGGACTCAAACATTATACCCCTGTATCAGACACGCGTTGTGCGTTAATGCTGACTCTGAGCTAACTCAGGCGGCGTGAAGTTCAATGAAACCGTATAATTGGAAATATACTTTTGATATTATAGAATGCCCACTTTAATCATCCATAATATTCTGATTACAATTTCAAAATGTACTAATTGGTATCTCATAAAAGGTGCCAACATAGATTCGGTCTGCATGATGAAGTAATGTAATTAAGTATCTATTCATATTCACATGGCACTAATTGATGTTTCCATCATTATTTTTAATTTATAATGTACAATTGAAGACTCAATACTAAAAAATGTAATCAACAGACAATATTAATACTTCGTCCAAATATTTCGTCCAGAAAAAATGCTCCATTGAAGATCACTAGGCCAACATTTTAAGGTTTCCTAAAAACTTTTAAACTTTCTTTAAACTTTTTGCGAAAAATACATAGTTCGCCGGAATTGGATCTAGCACTAATTTTTCAACCAAATTTATTTACATGCCAGGGGGAAAATTAAAGAAAATATTTCAAGCCTTTTTTGAGAGAATAAACTTGTCGAAATTTCAGGTAAAATTACGTGAAAATTACTTTTTGAAAACCTGTACATAACCTTATTTGAAGACTTACCTTTAACGAAAAGATTTAATTCAGAAAATAAATCTCTATCTTCAATATTGCAGTTGTAGGAAGACGCCGAAAAGTAATTTAAACTTTTTCAACTTTTGAAAAATCGGGGATCTTACCGATAAAGAGACCATTCTTTTAAGAAACATTTACGCTATTAGAGGACAAATTTTTATCAATGAAGTTTAGACTACATAAAAAAATTGAAAATGAGAACGAAAATGTAAAGTACCCCCAAAATCAAAATATCCATTCCAAATTTACAGGGTCTCGAATTCCTTATATATCTCGGGAAATACTAATATAGGAGAAGACAGACCAAACGACAGACCAAACGACAGACCAAACGACAGACCAAACGACAGACCAAACGACAGACCAAACGACAGACCAAACGACAGACCAAACGACAACCAAACACAGACCGACAGACCAAACGACAGACCAAACGACAGACCAAACGACAGACCAAACGACAGACCAAACGACAGACCAAACGACAGACCAAACGGCAGACCAAACGGCAGACCAAACGACAGACCAAACGACAGACCAAACGACAGACCAAACGGCAGACCAAACGGCAGACCAAACGACAGACCAAACGACAGACCAAACGACAGACCAAACGGCAGACCAAACGGCAGACCAAACGACAGACCAAACGACAGACCAAACGACAGACCAAACGACAGACCAAACGACAGACCAAACGACAACCCATCAGCCCAATACACAGTCCGACTCAGGCAAACACACAGGCATTATAAATTTATAAGACAATCAAATTTAATTTTGCGAAACATCTTTCTTATGACGTATCGCGCATTTGACATCTAAGCGAAAATATGCTAGTCAGTTGTTCCGTTTACCGCTACCTCCCGACGATTTTTTTGCTGCAATTGGCTAAATGTGTGATTATGCAATCATTCGTGCTCTAAAATGCTAATATGCCGTCATTTGTGCCGTAAAATGCCTTTCTATGAACGATTTCTTGCAAGAGAAAAGGTCATTTATAACGCTGATTACCAAAACGTCATGAAGACGTCTATAAGGTGCGAGAAATGTGATAATGTGCTCAACATGCTGCTAAAGGTTTCCAAATTGTTTCAATTGTTATGCATAATACGTTCAAAGAACTTCCTTATTCTCTTTTCTATATCTTGCTCTACGTTTGTCATATTGTTGTGCATTTAAAATAAAAAATACGTTTATGTGTCTTAAAACATATTTTTAATAGATTTCCTTAATTTGTCATTTCTTTTAAAGCACAAAGAGTATCTCTGTGAATCCCGAGGTACAGTCCATGTGAATCATCTCGAGATAAACAATTTTAGGATTAAATTAATTTTGTTATTCTCCGTTGCAGCATGTTTTATCTATAATAAAACATTGCGTTTTTCTTATGCTGCTTGCCTCAGCCCAATGATTTATCGTCGCCTCATTGAGACGACAAAACGGGGACAGGGCGGGCGCCCAATCGCGCTGTGAACTTGAAAATGCAGCACAGGCCCTCGCTCGACGTGTTTGCGTAGCCAGCGCTCTTGGACGCGCGCCAAACAAATACTCGGGGGCGGAATTCTCGAGGTGACGTCTCCGAGGAGCAGAGCGCCTTCACGTCACACCAGGGGCGCACGCTATCAGCGACGCGCGCGACGACAAATGACTCGTGCAAACAGGACAGTGTTGCAAAGTTTTGTTTTACTTATTTATTGGGATGATTGATTGGTGATTCCGGGAGCGTCAACTGCTAAGGACATTACTTCCGTAAGTGTACTGCATGTTCGCAGGAGGTGGTAATGATTTTCTCTTGCTGGATGGCGAGTTCCGACGTCGACTTTTAAATTTTTTTTTAAATTTATTATTATTATTATTATTATTATTATTATTATTATTATTATTATTATTATTATTATTATTATTATTACTATGATTTTTCATCTTTCAACTATTAATAGTTAAATTGTTGGGAAGGGATTCTGAAACTCAAGAAAGCGTGCGCAGATGATTTTCTCCCCCATACGTCACATACAGTTTTTGACTGTTTTGACTAAATAAAAAATAAATAAATAAATAAATAAATAAATAAATAAATAAATAAATAAATAAATAAATAAATAAATAAATAAATAAATAAATAAATAAATAAATAAATAAATAAATAAATAAATAAATAAATAAATAAATAAATAAATAAATAAATAAATAAATAAATAAATAAATAAATAAATAAATAAATAAATAAATAAATAAATAAATAAATAAATAAATAAATAAATAAATAAATAAATAAATAAATAAATAAATAAATAAATAAATAAATAAATAAATAAATAAATAAATAAATAAATAAATAAATAAATAAATAAATAAATAAATAAAGACCAATGTCGGCTTATTTTCCATAACCAGACACGCTCCACCAGCGGGTCATCGCCCCAGCCGGGACAAGCTTGAAGTTCCCGTCCATTCTCCTGACGTATGTGCTAGTGGAGTGCATGTGAATATAAGTGTGTAAGCACGGGGTAGGAAAGGACAAGGACAGGGAAGACCAAGGACGGGGAAGGAAAAATCACGCGCGGTGCTTAGCCCGCTGTACTGCTTCGGTATTTCTCCTCGTACTGATCGGTGAAAACACGGAGAACTTATTTATTGGAGTTTAGAAGTCTTTCAACAGGGAAGGTCACTGATATCCATGAGCGTCAGAAAATCTAATGAGATGCTGATAGCGATCAAGATGAGGAGAGTAGTCCTGAAGATATAGTGAAATGAGACACGGGTGAAATTGTACAATCCTCAGAAAACCTACCGAAAATTCATTTTGTTGCCAGGAATTCTCCAACGATGTTCCGGGGATTGAACCCAGATCGCAGCTGTGGAAAGAGTGTGCGCCATGCATTACGGCATGAGCCCCCGGGGTGCAGCCAAGCCACGTGAGCTTTGCGTGCAACTTTGTGTTGTCGGAACGTCGATTCAAGGGCTAAGTTTGGTCAAAAGGTCAAAGTTTGTGTGACAATTACGCAAACTTTGAATTGCTACGAGGCAAATGCGCGAGCGATGTGGTGAGAGTTTCTGCGTGTACACGTTTGTTGCTCAGGGTGTAATTCAGCTGAGACAGCGCAAGCGAGTATGCGAATGATCTTTGTAGTCAGCACGTACTCTAAAATTTTTATTTATTGCAAAACGGAGTATGTAAATTTAATAATTGCGTACTCTGAAAAATAATATTAATAGAATTGACGTGTAGGCAATATTTTGGTCAATTTATTGCCTTTTGATCTTTACGTTTTCTGACTTTGTGTCTATTGTTATGCAGCGAGTAAGTAACTAAGGGTATTGTGATGATGTTTGTAATTTTTTCAGATGTTTTAAATATTTGTTTGATAATTGGAGCTTCCTCATTTTTTCGCTATAATTATGAAGAATTTTACAGCTTTCCTGGTTCTTCAAGACTAGGGACGTCCACGGCATTATGGAAACACCTATCTCTGGAAGTTTTGAATTGTTTACTTTTAGTCAATAGTCCCGTTATATTTCTGAAGGTGTTGTGTGTTGTATCCCTGGGTAGTGTGTTGTATGGCTGAAGGTGGTTGTGTTTTTATGCGACAGAAAGGTGCGATCTGATGTCGAGGGTTTAACAAAATTGGCTTCATAAAATGTTCGTAATTTTGATGTAAATTATTCACAACGCATCTGAGAATGGTGTACCTTGAGATGTTGAGATGAACAGTGCATGGCGATCTGATGTAGAGCGTATAAGGTTTCTTAAACCTTTCGTAATTTTAATGCAAATTATTCGCAACTATCTGAGAATAGTGTACTTTTCCTTCTTGCGGTGCGAGATGAACAGCGCTTGAGTAAGCCTATAGCAATTTACAGCCATTATGGAATCTCATAAAACTACGCGACAGGTACTTAGACGATATAGCGCCGCATGGGGGACTACAGAAACAAAATGTGAGTCTGAGGAAGTGAAGGTGACAGTAAAAGGACGCTCCCTTGGGAACGGAGACATTTTGCATGTTGCAACCGGAAGGAGTTAAAAGGAGTGGGAACGGAGGGACATGTGACCCAAGACACGTTTGTTTTTCTGAAAGACGCTTCTCAAGTTTCCGAAGAAACGCGCCTCTTAAAAAGAAACAGAAGCTGCACAGAACGCACACACTGACAGCCCAGAGCCACTATTGAAGTTGTCGCTGCCGCAACTCGGACTCGGAGGTCGTACGTCGGTGGCGGATTTTCGACACAAGCTAGAGAGCAAATTCAAGCGCTGTCTGGAGAAGTCTATGGGTCGGTTACTCTAGTTTTTCTTGTTTTCACCGGTCAATACCTCCGAGTAGTGCCTTAAAAATCGGGCCACGGGTTGTGCGATTCTTCCTTCCACATCCTTGCCTTAGCTTCGCCCCTTACCCACGGGTTGTGCGATTCTTCCTTCCACATCCTTGTCCTATCCTCGCCCCTTACCCACACTTGCTTGCTCTATACTATCACGCATGTCGGAGCTCCAGACGGGAGCTTTGAAAGTTGGTTTGGCTGAGGCCAGGCACCGATGGGGGAGATACTTGAAGGGAGGAATTCCTTGTGGGTCGGCGCCAGATCTCAGTATCCAGCAGAGGCGGGGAGATCTTGGCCACCTCCCGGTTTAAAGGTTTAATAACAGGTCACATACCAATAATCAATCAACTCACCCTTATATTTTTCTGTTCCTCTTTTTCTTCGACGCACGAATTAATTGCTTCACAACCCAAAAGAAATGTATGAAAATGATATTATTTAATTATGATAGTTAAATAACCAGTGAATTTGCCAACCAAATGCACGTTTGGTAATAGATCTTTTCTGTTCTCTTACAGAACTCTGAAGAATATGAAACTTCTCACCCTTTAATTTTGCAAACCCTTCTAGAACGAAAGAGATGAACTACAATTGTACTGTAAATTTTCACAATATTCATTTTTCTATTCTCCAATCTATAGGGAGATGATGGCTAGCACATGTGACTCTAAGACACCAATAGGGAACATTAACATGTTTTCTTCCTTCATATTTTTCTTAACTATAAATACTCGTTCCATATTTTCCATTAAACATATTCGTAAAACTGAAAATAATTTGAATTGTATATTGTCTTTTATGGGTGTATTATCCGATCACGTTTTCTTGCGCCATCGCTTCGCTAGTTGCGAGGGAGTGAGGAGTTTGGTGATTTTGATAAAAGGTATTTTATATAAAATTTGTAGTTCGTTTTTTGACTACACGGGATCGAACATTTATGGGTATCAGATTTTGTACATAACGCTCATTGTTATCATTTATTCTTAATTCACCTAATGTTAGAAAAAGAGTGGGGGGTCTGGGGCTCATGAAAACGTTCGCATATAATAGCATAATCAACAGAAACAACAGTACTTTGTAATCTAGTATATTCAGAAAAGCAATGGAAGTGTAGCTTCTAGGGTGAAATATAAACAAGTAATGGAGAAAGGTAAGCATGTGGAATATATAATAATCCCAAGATTTATATTTATAATTACAGAAATATTCAATTTTCTTCCTAAACATTCATTCATTCATTTTTCTTCCTAAAGAAATCGTGTAATTGGTTTTGTTTAGAATCGTCTGCACCACTTTCGTCACTAAACCATTCAACGTATACATTTCATAGCAAATATTTAATATCGCTCATCACTTTTGCTTACCTCAACGGCGTTTTTTGTTTCTACTGGCTAAACGTTTGCATGTCTAGGAGTCTCCTGCAAACCCCAGGAAAGAGCGTTTCTGTAAATACTCTTTGTGGCAAGCAATCCGTTCTGGCGATGGACTCGTATGACAGGAAATTACACAGGGTGTTTGAGTTTAGTTGATAGGAGAGAAGATAAACGCTAGAAAGTGGCAATAATGTTATTTTTAGAAGAAGTTTATATCGTGGCGAAAATGACATTTACGAGTACACTTAAGAAGCAAAAGATTTGTGTGCACTAAGAAACATTCGAAGAGCAGTTTTCATTCACACAGAAATCATGAGATTAATACAGAAATAAGCAAAATACTAATATGTAATTTTTAATTGATATTGTCAATAGATAAATAAAGAGAATTAAAGTGAATACTTACTTACAGGCAAAATTACGTCTTTATAGTAGCATCGATGATAATTTCTTAAGTGCCTCAAACGTGTAACCTACAACGAATTTATTTTTGATTTCGCAAGTTGGTTTCGCATATTTTTACATGTTTTATCTATTTGCTACATACTTTGTTTCATTTTAATATATTTATAGGTCGAAAATGAACATTTCACAGGCAGGTTCGAAATACATTGACTTGAAAACTAACGTTACAGAAATACATATAAAGAAGAAGAAGAAGAAGAAGAAGAAGATGATGATGATGATGATGATGATGAAGGTGACATTTCGATAAAACTGTGAACGTTCTCTTTCCAAACGTCCACTTGTCCTTCTGTGAGCAACACCGAGTCCTAACGCTTGATGTGATATTTTTCAGTATTTCTTGGATTTATCTGGCTCAACTTCACGTCCTACGAGTTTTAAATGATTAAATGTTTCAAAATGTACGATTTTCGGATGTTGCTCATTCAACCTCTCATGCACATAATAAAGCCAATTTAGTAAAGTATTTTAAAATAATTTTAAATAAATGTATTATGAAAAAATTACCTATACTTTAAAATTCAATAGTGTATGAACAAATTAAATAATGTTCATACTCTTAATATTTAAATCATTCATCAATTTTTTAGCCCAACGGCATTTGTCTGGCAGGTAGTCGCCATTTTGAAAGGAATTTGGAGAAAGGACTAAGAATAATAAAAAGAAAATAAGGTGAATAAGAAGAAAGAAATAGAAATAATTATGAGCTGGGGAATTAGATAAAACCGAAAAAGGTTTGAATAATGAACATGAAGAAGTAAAAAGTCGAAACAAGAAGAAGAAGAAGGGAAAAGAAGAAGAGAGAGAGAAAAGGGGGAAGAAAGAAGATAAAAATGAAATAAGGAAATTGGAGTCTAGTGCATTCGGAGAGGAAGGCATCAAGAAAATCTTTAGCCTTGTGGCTCTTTGCCAAACGTGCATTTGTTTACGATTCTTGGTTGCCTCGAAGAGCAGTATGGAATCTTTGAGAATCCTATTGCACATCGTAAAGATCTCAGAAATTCTTTCACCGACACCACAACTGATATAAAATGGTCTATGAATTGGGGGAGAGAATAGCAACACAATTGGATCGGCCCCTGAAGTCATAAATATACACTTGATATGCGATTTGAAAAGGAAATTGCCCATTCGAATACAGCCCGTTTGATTTGTATGTCACAGTCGTGAGCAACAGGCTGGGAATCTGGAAGATAATAAACGGGATCCTGAGTGCAATGATGCTCATAAACCAAAATCCATAATTTCAGAAGGGCTGTGATATATTCTGAATGGCTCTAATTACGACTTTTGCACTGCAATTAAACAGACTCACAAATGACTGAATCAGTAATCATATCATTTCGGTATGGAGCAAGGGTTTGTAGATCAATGGAATTAAGCAATATATATGACCAAAAAGGTGAACACTTTAAATGTTCTGCAACAGAAATGAGCAATTTAACGTACAAAACATGATAGTAAAAAAACGTGTCTAAGTGAACGTATCTCTAATCTCATCTGTAGGACAAAATATATAATTTTCGTAATATAGTGTAAACTCCCCCTATTGTCTTCATCACGCACATATGTCCCTACTTTATAACACATTGGGCATCACATCTACGGAATAATATTATGTAAAAATAATATATAGGAGATTATAAAATGCTACTCGACAGAACAGATAAACATTTGTCCTGCAATTGCGATTTGAGACGGAAGAACAGTTCACTTAGCTGATGACACGAATATTATATGCAATAAAGAAAGAGTAACTGCTACATTATCTGATGTTCAAATTGATTCCGTAATAGCAAGTTATAAACGATTTTATTTCAAATAAATAAAAATCACTCCACTGATTATGAATGAATTGAACACGTAATAAAGTTCATTATGTTACGCATTCATAATTCTTTCAAATTCATTTAGCCTTCATGCTTCTCGTTCTGTAGATTTCGCAAATGTTCATTCCCGCCTGAGATATGGCATAATATTCTGGGGAAAATATCATACGTATAGCTCCCAGACTTTTAGATTCCATAAAAGCATTATATGAATAATAAGTAAATCCCACCCACGTATTTCTGTAAGTCTCCCTTTATAAATCTACTAATTCTAACACTGCCGTGTCTTTTGATTTACGAACCAGTGGTCTTTGTAAAATATGACGTACTCAAGAGCGGGAACATATTTTCAACCAATATAGGTGTCTTTAATTACAACTCTCGACGTAGAAATTATATACAACCTAATCATGTGAGGTTTCAGCACCAACAGCTCGTTACAGAAAAATTCAGATACAATAAATGTTAATTGTTTTACAATTTACTGCCAGATGACTGTAAACAATTAAAATTAATACGCAAGTTTAAGTGACAAGTAAAACCGTTTCCGCTACAGAATTGTTTCTATACAATTAAGAGACTATACTGAACATCAAAAAGTAAAATAATGTTCATTTCGAAAATATATGAAGTATTAGTTACCATTAACCTAGTTATTAAATACGCCTAAATTAGTTATTAAATAAGCCTGTACTAAATGTTGAACCTCAGTTTCTGGGTCAATGACTCCCATCTCGATCAGGTTTTTAATCCAATTTCTCTGATCCTTTAGGAAATCTTGAGATGGCCACTTACTTTGCTTCTAGACATACACTCCATGTAGCTTTACTATCCGTGTATGTTTTCTTGAGCTCTTTCGGGAATTCTAGAAATTCAAATATTTTTTTTCCATTGTATTGCAGCAGTAAGTCGAGTACTTTACCTAAAGCAATATGAATAATTGCGTACACCCGTAGGTGACTTGCCTTTTCAAATAGTTTATTATACTGGAGCGCATATATTTCCATAACAACTCTTGACAAAAACGCTCATTACTCCAAGTATTCATAATTCAACTTCATATGTATATGAGTTAGAACATACATCCCAGAGTCCAAGAAACCATGCACAAATTGCACTTGTCCCTATAGTAAGCCATGCAGCTTTTAACTGTTTTCTTTTTACCTTAAATAAATAAATTTCTAAAACATGTTCTGGAATTATCCAGAACTTCAATGAGTCACATTTTAAAATAATCAAATAATATTAAGTGTTTTCTGCAAGATTACCTCAAATTGTGTACTTTCTAATAGTAATGAAGATAAAAGTATTCATAACAATTAATGTACAAAATAATTTCCTGCTTCCTCAAACTCTCATTTCGCTCCAAAGGATATAAACAGTTCAAAGGCATGAGCAGTTTAATATAAAAACAGGATCGAATTAGATCCAGATTTAAATCAATACCGCAACCTATCACCAACCTCCTTTTTACACACTGAACGGTCGTATTTAATTCCTGCTCAGTTTTCCATTCTCCTTACTGTGTACATTATTAATTAACCAGTAACATTATTTTTCACTTTTCCATGGTCTGAAGAGACGTTGCAAGTGTGATACAAAGTAGATCACGCAAGAAGACCCCTTTCCAGTATCTTATGAACAAATTCAATCGAAAGTCAATATGTTCATAACTAGACATTGCAATGAAGAAAATTCGATCAGAGCAGAAGAGGTTGCCTTTCACCAGCATTATTTCCTCTCGGCTCCTCCCAGCGAGCAACGCAAACGAGCTTAGACGCACAAAATAACCGCAAAAATGGAACGGGGGCGAGCGAACAAGCTGTGAGCGCGGGATTTCCCCTAAAAACAAAAGGCTTCGTCAAAGAGCCGCGGCAACGGAAGGCTTCCCCCTTCGGCCGCGGCGGCAGCGCCTCGCGGAGGCGCTTTGAAACAGGCGCCGCTCACAGGAGTCGCGCGACAATCGAATGACGCCTCGCGCACGCCGACCACACGCGGTACGTGCCGCTGCGCATAAATACCGGGCACAAAACAGAAAGGTTGGATTGCACTGACCTGCCATGATTTTGTGGAAAGATATTCAAGTCGTGCGTTTACAGAAATTATGTGTGATGAATTCAAATCGGCAAGGAAGAGAATGTCCCTGCAGGTTTAGCTAAATATCTGAATGTTAAACTTCTGTTAGGAAGGCAAGAGAGCGAGATTGAGAGTATTTTTGCCATGGAAGTGGGCAGAATTGGAAGAGATGGAAATACAACCATCAGCCACAACTACCACGGGGTAAACAAATATTTTCTTTTGCTAAGAATTTATAATCATTATTATTATTATTATTATTAGTATTATTATTATTATTATTATTATTATTATTATTATTGCATACTCACTTTAAAAAGCCCATGATAGCATAGGGTTTAATGAAAAATATTTTTGGTAGATAATTCAATATGAGGTAGTTCCTGGAGAAAGCCGTTCCAAAATTTCGGAAATCACTTGAAGTTAACGTACATTTGAATGACAGTGTGGTAAAGCGTACGACAGAACAGAGTATATCGTATTTAAAACTGATAGAAATATGTTTCACTGTTTACTAGTTCATTTTTGTTTGTTTGTGGACCTGGAACGAATTATGATACCCCTGCAGAGCTATTGAATACTTCTTACCTTTGCTGATCTTGGGAATAATTTTATTCCAAGTCCCACCTCTCTAACTCGAACCTCACATTTTTGCAACACCTATTCTGTCCACTGTACTCTTGACCCGCAAAAGACACTAATAACGACTCTCTTCAGAAAGATGCTTTGTGTATCTGGCGCCGTTTTTTCATCTGTCGGAAACAATGCGTCGATGTACTTTTCATGCAAAATGAATTTAATGTTTTTTTTAATTATCCTTCGCAGGCGACATCCAGCTCATCTGGACGATATATCTACCCTGCGTACTAAATACTAAAAAACTTTAAAAGAGATTTTGAGGTAAAAGATTTGGCTAAATGTCCTTGACTATGGATCAAGAGATTTCGAAAACTGATGAATTGAAATTATGAATGCATTCAAGAAAAAACATAATTTAACAGTCGTAATGACGTAGTATGTAATATTCGTCACTAACATCCCAGAAAAAAATCTGAATCTGAAATTTCTTCATCTTTCGGCTCAGAAAAATCATTTAAGAAGAGCTACTTAAAGTTTAACTTCTATTACGAAGAAGTTTTGCGTCAGTAGTGTTTTATGTCATTTTTTGAGGGATTACAAGTATCGAAATTTATGTAAATTATGCAATGTTGAGCCTGCAAGGTGGCCAGGTTGGCAATTTGGAAAGCATATCTCACTTTTTTACTTTTCATGATTTTTCATACCTATTAATATCAGTTCGCCTCCCCTATACTGACATTAATTCAAATAAATTTAGAATGATCCTGAATATGATGATTTCAAATAAGTTCATTTTTTATTCATTAACTTAAATCAACACTATTTTTTCTCACTTTTCATCAAAAAAAGTATCAGAGTGTGTCCTTTTTAAGGCCTTCCATTATTATAATATGTAAGAATAATAAAAAACAATAAAGTACGCATTATAATATTTATTGAAAAAGTAAGAATTAAAGTTAGTGGCAGGATCAGCAACCAGACGAAACAAGATACGTAAGTGTGATTAATATTTTCGGTGAATTTATTTATTAGAACTACTTCTTAATATTCGATCAATAAATATATAGTATTCATTAACATAAAAATATAAATGTTGTCTCGAATATTAATTTTTATTAATATTTATTAATATTTAATTTACTACAATTTTAAAGTAATTAAAAATATTTAAGGTTTTTGATTGAAGGTCGTAGTGAATAAGCCAGTTCACATTGCCGTTCATTTATTTGGCCTTCACCAAAGCTATAAAAATGAAGTTTCGAGTTATTAAAATGTCATATAGCGCTATTATCAGCAAGGGTTCATATGAATAAAATACAACGGTTATATCACGGAAACGGCAGAAGAGAAAAAAATATCAGATAAACCACAGAACTAATATAAATATTATAAGATTACTACAATGTTAACCTAAGCTTCCTCTCGTAATGTCTTCAGGTTTGTTTATCACTGTTGCTATCAAGTTTTTAATTTTTCTTATATTTCAATCTAAGCGTCGTCTTCAGCTTTGTAAATGCAGTTGATTTTTTTTGTCAGTGGTCTGTAGCACATCATTGACATGTATCCTAAATATCTACCCTTCCTCTTCTGACTGTAGTCAGAAAAAGAATAATTATCCGGCATGACCTACACAAAAGTTCACTTTCTTCAGATTTCATTTGTATTTAGGTAAAAATAATATTTTTTCATTTATTTTATTTGAAAGAATTTTGAAACGGAAATTTCTCAGAGTCCTTCCTTTCATTTTCTGTACTTTTGTCCTCATTTTGTGGCCATTGACCCAGTGTATCTAAATTCCTAGCACAAAGCGCAGAATCCGAAAAAAGCGAGAGGGTTCTGCTTCCATAAGGCGGTGTCAAAACATAAATAAGACAGGAAGGGAGTATGTAGAGCAGACCTTGCGTGCTAGTCTTTCAAACGGAATATCTGGTCGCTTCAATCAAGCAACGGGTGTGATCAGAGGGAAACGTTTAGGTTTCCGATAAATCTAGACGATGGAAACCCTTAAGAAGTCAAGTACCGTATTCTTTTCTTTCTTTTGCAAATCAAGTATAGAAACAAGTAAACATAAGGGGACCTTTGGTCATTAATATATCATACTCATGTATAATTTATAAACATGTATTAAATTATTTTTACTACGAGGGATGATCAATTAAAAATTAAGGTTTTAGGATGACCCTTTAATGAATATCAAATCAAAAAGCTTATACATTATTTTCTACTTATTTCGGTCTTATTTACATATTTTGGCTACCTTTCTCGTTGTTTCAATGTCGTCGTCGAAGTTTTGTGCTTCTGTGTAATTTCGCTCCAAGTCTTCCTCTTTGTAAGGATAACTCTTCTTTCCCCTCAAAGGTTGTTGAAAAAATCATTGAAAAATGTGACAATTGTATAGTATCAAATCTGAACACGTAATAACAAAATGTACTTTGTCATTTAAATACAAAATGTAACTCGTGTACTTTGTTTATGTGTAAAATAATTATGTATTTTAATTTCCCGTCGTCTTGAAAACGTTGCCATGAGGATCTCCCTATGGATGTTTATCTAATTATTGACACAATTGTAAAGTAGGTCTTGTGTGGATGTATAACTATGTCACAATATTGAGGTGTTAAGGGTTAGTAGAAATATGTTTCTACCAGCTGTTATAGGATAGACATTTTAGACTGTTTAATTTCTTCCTACATTCCTCTCGTATGTGTTGAATATGTTTTTCCAGGACATATTATTTGCATCAAATAGCATTCCTCAAATTTTTGTAATTTGAACAAATCTTTAGTTTTGGTCCGCAAGTGTAAAGATAGACAACTAGTCATATTGACTTTTAGTGAACAGAATGCTGTTTTTATAGTTAAGAATTAAAACCCCTGTTCTGTGATCCAGTTGTCGAATATATTTAAAGCATATTCCATGATCATTTGACTTGAGTGAACATATCAGCCTTAGCATAAAACAGTAATGCCGTATGCACATTTCCTTGTAATAATCGAGAGGTCGGTATTATTAACCGCATCATTAATCGGCAGTAATAAGAATGTAACACTCATGCAAACACTGTTGGATTTTTGTTCTCGAATTTCATGTTATCTGACAGATTTTCGGTCAGTCTTACTTGTATGACTCCCTTCTGTAATGTTTTTAAAAAGAATCAATATGTTGCAAATTATTCCATTTTTGAAAATAATAATGCAAATTTTGAGAACAGATCCTTTTTCTTCCAATGGTAATTTTTTATAAAAATGTCCTGGATGTTTCCAGGTTCATGAGTAGAATTGTTGCCGCGCCAGTAATAGACGTTCGCTCTTTCAGTGAAATGGTATCATTAAGATTTTGAAAAGTTTCTTCAAAGACGCATGGTTTCCAATCCGGAATCTCAGTATTTCAGTATCATAAGAAATAAGAAAATATTTCACTTATATGCACTTATGCGCTGGAAAATACGAGTATTTGAGTATAATACACACAAGAGTAATGTATCAAAGAATTCGATTGAATTATAATACAAGGTTTTTCCTAAATAAGAAAACACACGTTGCTTTCGAGGCATTGCCTTTCTTCCCTATTTTAGACACTTCCATCTTTTTCTTCGTGATTCTTCATGATAAGAGAATAATATCTAGTATCTTTGATCTTCGAATTATGTTCATTCTAAAACAAATACTTACCCACAAATATCGTCTCAAATAAATTTCAATATACCTCTTACAATTTCAATCTGCTACAAACGTTAACGGACAAAAACAATAAACAACTTTTAAACAAGTTGCGGTGTCCTACAACGTGCTATTACAATGTAGATTACTATGCAGAAAAATAACAGAGGATACATTCGATCAATAAAAACAGAATGCTATGTAATTCAAGACATTGGAAGTCTCGTGTCTTTTTCATTTCATGGAGGAACTTTGTGCTAAACTGGAACGTAAGAAGGGGCTCCACATCAATATCGAGAAAGAAATCTGTAATTCACGAGTTCATGGTTCATTCATACAAGAAACGAATGTCTTCCCCTTCGAGATGAAGCGGTAACCTGACCCGAAAAGGATGAAATAGTGACTCTTGAGTGAGATCTGAGAAAAGAGCAGAGAACATCGCTCGCTAGTCAATATCAACCTCAAATCTAAAGGCGCATGAAACGAAATACGCTTTGAAGGGTATGATTTGGTATTTGGGTTACGTTTTTATCACAATAGAAAATGCATACTTTATATCGATATGTTTAATTAAATAATACAAATATATTACCGTTGTAAAATATACTACCTTAAAATAAGATACTTTTCGATTTTAAAATGTTATTTTCAAGTTAATACTTGCGAACGCCAGAACTGGCAATTTGGTGTTGATGATATTAACTGTACTTTGTTTAAAGATTTCATTACGAATAGTATACTAATCTGCATTTACCTTCCAACCAAAAACTGCATTTATTTTCCTTACGTTGATTACATTTATTCGATAATTATCAGAAAGAAAAACGTATTTTATAGAATGAACATAATATTTTCAAGTATCTCGTCTTCTTTTTCAATATCATTCAGTTATGAAACATGATAATTACAATGGTTAATTATAAATAGTTGATCTTAATATCATCGCTAATCATAAGTATAATGTTCACAATAATAATATAAAACTAATAATATCAATAAACAATCATAATTACCGAGCTAATTAAAATGAGATTCTCTTGACATTGTTTTTTCGTTTGTTTTATCTCTAACCACAAAAGTAGATAAAAGGAGGCACTGCTATTTTGTTAAGAAAATTAGTGGTGAATTTGAAAATAAGTGGCTATTATCCCACATTTGTAGGGTAACAAATTGTCTCCGGCCATTACCAGGTGATTGCCGAAGCAGTACCCTAGTAAACGGGCCACGGACCGTGCGCTATCTTTCCTTTCATTTCGTTGTTATTTTTGTGTATCTTCACCTCTTACTTACACATACACACACACAAACTTACATGCACTATACTAACACACATGCCCTGAGGCCGGTCGGTGACTTGGAGTTTGTCCCGGCTGGAGTGACGCCCCATGGTGGGAGGGGCTTGGTTGGGGAAAACCGCTTGCCGACAGGTAGGTCGGCGACAGATCTCACCGTCCAGCGGGGAAAGATCACCGCCACCTTGCATGCACTACACCTACGGGATTACTGACATTAGCAGATGACACGCCCGGAATCACTAATCAGTCAATCAAACAATCGTGTATAAACTATTTGTTTTCTATTAATAGAAAACAATTCAATTGCTATCATATAAAATTTGAATATAGCAATGGGCGTGTTTGTCATTTTCGGATGTTTACTGCAAATAAATTCAACTCCTGAATCAAAAGAGTAAGTGGTCTGGCTTACATATTTACTTACATTGTTTAGTTGTGTTTACAAGAATGACACTACAAGTGACGAAAATAAAATTGATGGATTGATTTTTTCGGGTTTCCGGGCGCGCCAACTGCTTCGGTCACTAGTTCCGTTAGTGTAGTGCATGTTTTTTCGGGAGATGGCGTTGATCTTGCCCCGCTCGATGGCGAGATCCGGCGCCGACCTACCGTCGGCTAAAGGGGTTTGCCCCTAACCAGGACTCTTCCACCAGCGGGGCACCGCCCAAGCGGTGTCAAGCTCTAAGCTCCCGACCGGTCTCCCGGGATTGATTGATTGATTGATTGATTTTTTCGTGTTTCCGGGCGCGTCAACTGCTTTGGTCATTAGTCCCGTTAGTGTAGTGCATGTTTTTTCTCGGGAGATGACGGTGATTTTCTCCTCCCTGGATGGCGAGATCCGGCACCAACCTACCGTCGGTTAGTGGGGTTTCCCCCTAACCAGGACTCTCCCACCAGCGGGGCACCGCCCCAGCCGGGACAAGCTCTAAGCTCCCGACCGGTCTCCCGGAATATGTGCTAGTGTAGTGCATGTTAGTGTAAGTGAGTGTGTAAGGGGAGAGGATAGGACAAGGAAGAGGTAGGACAGATCGCGCGCGGTCCGTGGCCCGTTTGTTAGGGTACTCCTCCGGCATTCACCTGGTGTTGATCGGAGAAACCACCGAAAACTACCGATCAGAGCAGCCGGCCGCTAGAATTCTCCTCCAGACAGCGACTGAATTCGACCTCGCTGAAAAGCTAGTGTCGAAAATCCTGCCGCCGTCAGGACTCGAACCTAAGACCTCCCGGTCAGAGGCGCTGCAGTGACATCAGTTGATGCACTGAGCCACCGCTCCCGGTGTCTCCCGGGATATGTGGTAGTGTAGTGCATGTTAGTGAAAGTGTGTGTGTGTGTAAGGGAAGATGATAGGACAAGGAAGAGGAAGGACAGATCTTGCGCGGTCCGTTGCCCGTTTGGCACGGTACTGCTCCGGCATTCGCCTGGTGTTGATCGGAGAAACCACAGAAAACTACCGATCAGAGCAGCCGGCCGCTAGAATTCTCCTCCAGACAGCGACTGAATTCGACCTAGCTGAAAAGCTAGTGTCGAAAATCCTGTTTCCGTGGGGAGTGGGAACCTAGGACCTCCCGGTCAGAAGCGCTGCAGTGACATCAGTTGATGCACTGAGCTACCGCTACCGGTGAAAATAAAAATAACAAAAACCATTTAAGTAATATAATTAGGTGGGAAATGATTCGATCATTCCCCACCAATTTATAAGAAGTGGAGAATGTGTAGAAAAGTTCCGTTGGAAGACTTGACGATAAAATTTCGCGAGGGCAATTTGTGTGACAAGGAGCACTGGCCACAGAGCACCGCAGGGTTAACAGGGTTAAGCGCGCTGCGTGGTTCTCCTCCACGCGGAAATGGCCTCCCTCTTCAACGACAGCGAGGGAAACGGCGAGGGGGCGACGAGGGGGAGGAGGACACGTGGTCAGTTCTGGGGCGGGGACAAGTCGGCCGTGGATTATTCACGGTCGCTTGGAAGTTGAGTGCGCCCCGCCGTAATCGATAGCAGACGGCGGCGAGCAGCGACCGCTTAAAACTGCATGCGCCTCGGGGGTCACTGCGGCCGCACGACGACAGGTCGCGAAAACGGAGAGAGAGCAGACACGGACGTTACGCCCACGCCGTGAGCGGAAAAGGGTGGAGGAGATGTGAGTGCTGGAATGTTGAGGTAAAAATACCGCGATGAAGGGAATAATACCAAAGCGAGGTTTTACAGGAAGGCTTTGGGTGGGGTGGGGTGGAGGTCATAGAGGCGGGGATGGCTGTGAAAGTAGGTTTGGGCATACAGCAGAGTTTGGGCATAAAGACAGGTATGGAGGTAGAGGCGGTGATAGATTTGGAAGCGGCGTAGGTAGAGGAGATGTCGGTTGACGTGGAGGTGGGAATAGATGTGAATGCATGGATAGGCGTGGAGACTGTGAAAGACTGGATTGAATGATCGATTGATTTTTTCGTGTTTCTGAGCGCGTCAACGGCTTTGGTCATTAGTCCCGTAAGTGTAGTGTATGTATTTTCACGGGAGATGGCGGTGATCTTCGCCCGCTGGATCCGGCGCCGACCTACCGTCGGCTAGTGGGGTTTCCCCCTAACCAAGACTCTCCTACCAGCGGGGCGCCGCCTCAACCGGGACTAGCTCTAAGCCGACCGGTCTCTCGGAATATCTGATATAATGCATGTTAGTGTGTAAGGAGAGAGGATAGCACAAGGAAGAGGAAGGACAGATCGCGCGCGATGCGTGGCCCGTTTGTTAGGATACTGCTCCGGCATTCGCCTGGTGTTGATCGGAGAAACCACAGAAAACTACCGATCAGAGCAGCCGCCGGCTAGAATTCTCTGCCAGACAGCGACTGAATTCGACGTAGTTGAAAAGCTAGTGTCGAAAATCCTTCCGCCGTGTGGAGTGTAACCTAGGACCTCTCGGTCAGAGGCGCTGCAGTGACATCAGCTGATGCACTGAGCCACCGCTCGCAGTGGTAGTCTGGTAGGTCGTGGATAGGCAATGAGAGAGATAGACGTTAAGGCATGGAGAGGCGTGGGGGGGGGGGCGTTGAGAGGGGATAGAGAGGTAACGGGGATAAATGTGGGGGGAAGGGTTGGAAGGCGTGGAAACTGTGACAGACCTGGAGGCGCAGATAGGCTGTGAGAGGGGATAGACATTAATGCGATAGATGTAGAGGCGTGGATAGGCGTTGAGAAGAGGTAGTTGGGAAGTGGGGATTGACATGAAGGTGAACGGGTTGATCAGATTGGGTGTATAGGCCAGGGTACAGAAAACTTTCTGTCAGGTGAGTTCGTGAGCGGGTTAATGAAGGACCCGAGTTGTCACGGACTTTAACACAAACGAAAACTGGAGGAAGTTACTGGTGGTGGAAGAGGAAGCTATATTATGGAGGTGAGTGCGTAGGCGCAGGCTTTGGCGGACGGAAAAGGAAGTTTAAGGTAGCAAAAGGGGCGGGGCCGAAAGCAAAGAACCAGACATGCGCCGATAATGCCGTAGTTGGTAAGCCATGCCGACGGCGTCGCATGAAGTTATCTGAACGTTTGGTAAGTTGCTGAGACGAGAGTTGTTGTTTAAATCTCATATAACGGTAATTGAAAGAGGCAAGATACTGCATTAATTCATTCAGGGCGACGTTCCTATCCTTTCCTCGTGAACGTTTCTCATTACCATTCTGGAATTTAATTTCATCCATAATAAAACAAATAAAACATTGATTTTATTTTTATTACAAATGTTATCAACTAATAATCATGTACTTCCTCATAAATGTTCGGAAGAGTAGCAATACTTCGTTATTTTCTCGCCTATCGCTTCATTGTTTTCGGCAACATACATACAATATTTTTCCGAAGGCATGTGTTGGTGCGGTTGTTGCAATTATAATATTGCATTACATTGCTGATTGGTCGAATTAATAAAACTTAAATTTTTTTCAAAAAGTTTGAGATATCTAGGTGTTATTAATAACTAGTGCTACAATAGCACATGCTTTTCCGCATTATTTTTAAATTTTAAGTTTTCCACAATTTAGAAAAAAAAAAATCCTTATTTCAAGATCCGTCTTTAAGAAACAGTTACAACATAAGGAAACATTATGGAAAATATCTTCATCTTTAATATTAAAGTCGCAGGAAGACGCCCAAAAGAATTATACTTTTGAAATTTTCAAAAACCATTTTCATTTTTGAGACAGTTTTGACATTTTTTTAGGTTAAATGTAAAGTTCTCTCAAAAATCAAAAAAATCGGTTGAAACTCCCAAAGCTTTTAGTTCGTTCAGATCGATCGGAGTTTATCACTTTTGGAGAAAATCAGCTGTACGGTTTAGGCACCGGCGTTGACCATAGACGGGCACACAGACAGACTTTTGCCGTCAATAGATTTTTCAGTATCAAGGACCTACAGAACATGGATTATGGCTACATCACATGTTAGAGGAAGTAATTTACTTTACACTGATACACGTTTCCGAAATATCCACCCTGGAGTTCTGCAAATTGTGAGCCTAAAGGAAAATTCATATCTATTCTGAGATTTCCTCTTGTCAATTCATTCAAAGGCAATACAACCGGCGTGTAGAATTGGAGACGCCTTTGTTCCGAACAGGATATAACTTCATGTACTGCCAGTGCACAAGAAAAGAAACATCTCAAAAATCATTTTGTAGGAGAACGATTTTATCCAAAGAAGAGCCCTTCATTTCGCGGTTTAAAATAAATAATTTTAGTTTACACACCGGTAGTCTTGATTACTATCTTTATACTGTGATAAGCCAAGAACCCTGGAATTAGTTTTTTATAATAAAATCAGCATCTAGCGTTGGAATATATTGTTTTTAGACTCGCAAGTCAAGGAATACGCGTTGTTAGGACAACGGATCAACAAGGTTTAATATTCCATGCTTGGTGATAACGTTGTGCAAATGGACACGGGCCCTAACACATTATGTGCAGAAGATGTGAATTGGGCGTTGGATGGTTGTGATCTTTAGAAAGGACGCATGGATTGATGCTCTAGAAAAATTTTGTCGCGAGCACACGTAAGCGGTTGGTGAGGTGCGATCGTATTTTCAGTATAGGCTAGGTATTATGTAAAGGATAGTAAACCGGGAATCTGTTTTGAGTGAAGTTTGAGAGCTTGGTCTTGTGTAAATTGTAATTGGGAATTTTAGTAAAGTAATAGTGGGAAGTGGAAATTAAATAGACTCCTTGTTTCGAGGAGATATACATTAGGTAGCTCCGTAGATGGAAGAATTTTCCAATAAGTAGTTGAATTCGCGAGTCGCTGTTCATACGAAACATAGATAGGGAAAAACCGCGTATTAAATTTGTGGGAATATTAATTCCTATTAATAGCAATGTTTGAGCACATTCTAGAACATTTTTTTAGGAAGGGACGCGAAAAGTGGTACATCTATTGACTAGCAGACAAAATTCTGCTAGTCAGCCCAGAAGCCAGCGATCAAGATTACGAGCGTAAGCTTACGAACCACAGCCAAGCCCGTACGGTGATTTTAATGTTTCAAAGTGAAAAGTAGTTCTCATGAGAAGGCAAGAACTGTAATATATAAAGGAATAAATGTTAAATTTTATTGTTGAAAAATGCTGATAAGTTATAGTATTTACCATCAATCTAATAATTGATTGCATCAATAGAACTTCCAAGAATCGTGATTCTGCATAGAATCACACGTCCACATGCAACATGTAAGGAGTGTATGTTGTATGCCGAACCCATGATAAATTGGCAGTAAAATTAATACTTCAGTTTTAACACAATAGAACAGAAGAATAAAAGTTTCACAAAGAGCTAGCCCATCGTGGAGATTGATAAGAACTTCAAATTTATCATAATAGTAAGTATCATTTATCATAATTGTTAAGTAGTAAAAATATATACTCATTTTGTAAATATTTTTCATTGATTTTCGGGATGCCACACGTTTCCTCTCCACCGAACACATACGAAATCTTCCTTCATTAACCGCAGGAGGGAGCTCTAGTTGCAACGGAACCTGCTACTGCCCTTGGATGCAAAATGCAAAACCCGGAAAAGAGCGCGCCACCGGGTCAGAGGCGGCGCGTGGGCGCGCGAAGCCTGTGGAGGCAACCAGCACGAGGGCGGAGGCGGGCGCGGGGGGAAAAGAGCGCGCCACCGGGTCAGAGGCGGGGCGGGGCGGGGCGGGGCGGGCGCGGGCGCGGGCGCGGGGCGGGCTCGGGGGCGGGCGCGGGGGCGGGGCGGGCGCGGGGACGGGCGCGGGCGCGGGGGCGGGAGCGGGAGCGGGCGCGGGCGCGGGGAGCGAGCCGTGTATAAAACAAACCGCAGCGCTGGCGGGCGGCCACGTTCACGTCACGCGATGTCTATCGACGTCCTGCCCGTCGCCCATCGCCCATCGCCCGCCGCTCACGCGCGCTCCGTCGCTCCCGGCTCAGCCTCCGGCGCCGCGCGCTCGGCGCCCGCGCCTCCCTCCCGCCCCACTCCCCACGAGGATCTTTAACAACTCCGAACGCACGACCCCCGCTGATTACTCATGATCACTCTTAGTGGCGTAACTTCCGTTATAGTATTCATAGAGGTTCTCAAACTTTTCAAAGAATGTATACTATTTACGCTTGATTAAAATACTGATGTACCTCTACCATTAAACTTTCCTAAAATGACCGGTTTTTTAATAGTATCTGGTTAAATCACTTAATTTTTTTAGTATTTTTTATTTTTACTATTTTTTGTTTTTTAGTATTTTTTATTTTTAATATTTTTATTTTTTAGGATTTTTTTATTTCTTAGGATTTTTATTTTTACTATTTTTTATTTTTAGTATTTTTATTTTTTAGTATTTTTATTTTTAATTTTTTTTTTAGTTTTTTGATTCTTTATACAAGGGTTGTTTTTTTCGCATTTTTATAAGACTAGGCTAGTGAATCATGCAGTCTTTCTTCTTCCTGAATATTTCCTCACATTTGCGCTTGTCGATTGACGCAGATACTAAACGGAAAACCCACCTAATCTGGTGGGAAAAGGATGTTGAGAAATCCAATGACATAATCTAACAAATATTGCACTATACATTTAAGACAAGGATTACTGTTTTACAGAAACAAGTAGTTTTACTGTGGCACATATCTTCTTGTACTATCTGTAACGGTATCGTCATATTACAGTATTGCTTGTAGCGACGTTGGCATCACCAAGAATCGAAATGTAGAGTCTCTGGGGAGAGAGTAGACCATTTTTTTCCGCCGTCGATTCGTCATTTTGTATCCAATGGTCAGGAGAGTCCTAAAAGTAGGGTACTGTGTGTGTTGGTAACCACCAATCTACCCGAGGTTTTTAATTATTTGTATAATTAAAAACCTCCACAATGATTTCAATTGTTACCATTTCGATTGATCTTTTAAAAGCTCCCTGAGGGAGCTATCGAGTGAGATATTAAATGGCGGCAGTTGCGCTACTCTATGTATCTATGGAGGTCATGAAAACGATATTGTGGTCCTCCTAATGCCATCGATCCTACGCGGATAAATATTCACACTCCACTACAATGAATAATTAGAATGAAAATTATAGACTAGCAAGGAGAATAGGGCGACGAGTTTGTGCACGCATGTTAATCTCATTGTCACCTGCCAATATATACTGCACTACACTAAAATTATTTAATCTGCATATAGTGTGTAGTATCTTTAACCTGTCTCCACATTTTAACTTGCTATAAATACATCAGTCATTATATCAAAATATCTTCAAACACGAAACGAGAAGATTCCAAAAGACACGAAGACTTCAAAAAATACATACACGTCTGAATTTTTAGAAAACCTAATTTTTTAAATAAAATTGCATTCTTCCATTCGTAGTCTATCTTCACAAAACGTTTACAGGAAACTGGAGGAGCTATGACAGCTCATACTTTTTCGTATTACTTGTAGCTGTAATTTGTACTAATATAAGAAGAGACAACAAAGGCGTTGATTTACAAGGCGATACTCCTTGCATGTACTAAACCAATATTGATAAAACATTTTTGTTAGCTGATTTTGAAGGTCAGGAATGTTTGAAGTTGTCATTTGCAGCAATAAATGTTCACATATTTACAAAATGTAATTGCTGTTTTTAACTTTTTTCGCCAAGGATCATGTCACAGATTCTGATTCTGAGTTCATGAATGCATTAGTTGCGCTCTACTTAATTTGTCAACGACTGTAATCTACGATTGAGTTTATCAATGCACAGAAGTTGAGAATCTATAGGACAAAAGAACACTTTAGATTAATTGTCTAATACAAAATATTCATATTTCACTATGATTTTGTCAGTTTTTTCTCAATTTATAACAGTAAGTAATAATGAGGAATTTTGCTGAAAATCATACTTGCGCCAGTCGTTATAGCTGGCCTGTGTTCAAGTGAAAATAAGAAAAAAAATGGGGTTCCTTTTTTATCATATTTGAAAATGTCCTAGAACGTCATGTAAATTACTCTCAAAAAATATAAAATCAATTTCAAAGTCGCCGCCGCATTCATTTTGAAGCACTATTAGACGCTACTCATAGTCTGACCGACGTGCAGAGACAATGGACGAAAAATAAGGGATACCCATGCCTAACCAATTCTCAGTGAACTGAAAATGCCAACATGCAAAGCATCGGATTCCACAACAAACATCGTCTATGTTCCTCTGCACAGCCACTTTAATCCCATTGCAAACATCATATATCATCTCCCCGCCTACCCGGACAAACATCCGATGTTCCTGCAAATTCTCATGATAAATCCGACGTTCACGAATACGTCAACACTCCTCTCATTTCATAGAACATCATCTCTCTAATCGCCGCAGGTCCACGACCAAATGCTTGGAAATGTTCTTTTCAATTTCTATGGTAACGCCAACACCCGCCTCCACTACCTCCTCACAGGACCTGTTGTCCCTATTGTCGCAGTCATTGTGATGTCAAATTCTCACCTCAACGCTAGTACCAATGCGGCCCACGACATGCCAATACAAACTTCGACGTCAATGTGTACCTCAACGACCACCCGATTGCCGCTGGCAATCGAACGTCAATCGACGCCGGACTTTATCCCGCCAACATGCGCACCACCTGCCCTCGGCGGACGCTCTCTACTCAGCCCCCGGCATCTCGCACCGCGTCCGCACTCTCCGACGCCCACGTCCCTGCAACTACACTAATTCAGAGCTCCGCCCACCGCATTTCCCATTCAACGCCCCATTACCCGCCAACGCGGAGTCACGGCAGCGTCCATGTCACCTAGAATCCCGTGCAAACTTCCTATGTCTGTTTATAAGCAGATTTACACAAACGCCGAGGTCTATGCCCATGAAGACATCTGCTGGTAGCCCACTAGCACTTATTTCGGCTTCCTTATCGGCTCAGTTCCGTCAATCGCAAAACTCAGGGTCTAGACAGTGCTTGCGACTATGCACACATAACGTAAGCACATCATCGCATGCTCGAAGTCCACATCATCGCAACTCCACACATCCATAACCAAGGTCGCCTTATTGACTATCCCTCGCTCATCTCCGTTACATCATGGCAACGCTCTCCTTTCTATTTCTACATCAACATAAATTATTCTCAATCGCCAATGACACGATACTATCACTAGATGTTCACGGATGCCAACATCTGTGCCCATGATTATGACCAACCATTATGGTCCCTGCCCTATCGTCAGTTGCAGTCCCCGCCCCCTTCCTGCATGAATTTCTCTCCACATGTGCTGGTCCGTATTCTCGCGGAGTACCCCCATTCCTTCATGCTCATGCACTGTCCCAGTTTCTTCCAACTCTGCCTCTCACTTACCGATCACCACATCCATCCGTGGTTATCTACTCCGGTGGTACCGGGAGCGGCAGCTCAGTGCATCAACTGATGTCACTGCAGCGCCTCTGACCGGGACGTCCTCGGTTCGAGTCCTAACGGCGGCAGGAATATCGACACTAGCTTTCCAGCTAGGTCGAATTCAGTCGCTGTCTGGAGGAGAATTCTAGTGGCCGGCTGCTCTGATCGGTAGTTTTCCGTGGTTTCTCCGATCAACACCAGGCGAATGCCGGAGCAGTACCCTACCAAACGGGCCACGGACCGCGCGCGATCTGTCCTTCCTCTTCCTTGTCCTATCCTCTCCCCTTGCACACACACTTACACTAACATGCACTACACAACCATATATTCCGGGAGACCGGTCGGGAGCTTAGAGCTTGTCCCGGCTGGGGCGGTGCCCCGCTGGTGGGAGTGTCCTCGTTAGGGGGAAACCCCACTAGCCGACGGTAGGTCGGCGCCGGATCTCGTCATTCAGCGGGGGAAGACCACCGCCATTTTCCGAGAAAAAAACATGCACTACACTAACGGGACTAATGACCAAAGCAGTTCACGCGCCCGGAAACAAAGAAAATCAAACCAAACTACTCCGGTGGTTCTATTTGACTCCATCTCATTTTCACCAATTAATGACTGCTTTGATATATCGATGTCACGCCCACTTCCCAGAGGCGCTCGGCGGTTCCCAATGCAGCCTCCGGCGCCGCGACTATTGGGCTCTGCACAGAGCTTATGTCTACGAAGAGCATCGCTCGCGTTTACGCTCCCCTTTATGCCCACTAAACGCATACGTCTAAAACAAACTGCCTCGGAAATGCCTTGCGAATGCCAGTACATTGACCATTGCATATACTTTGTTAAGTACTCGATTACTCATAACTGATTTCATCATGCGTACTACAACTGGTTACAAATGGATTGCATTTTTAATTTTCTATAGTAAGTAGTATATTTATTCCGCGAGAAAATAAGATATACTTCATTTTTATAAACACACTATAGTTCTCTATTTCATTATTCAGGAATGCGAACAATTTAAATTACAGCGCTTTAGTATTTTAATCAGTCCAAGGATTAAATGATTTTAAAAGTCGTACCCTTCCTCAACAATGCTCCCAATCATTTGCTCAAAGAGGACCAAAACCCTTTAAAGGCCAAATTCCCGTGCCCACACTTTTTTCTTATCCTTATCCTTCTCTTCGATTTCCAGTTTCGTGAGGAACTGTTGACCCAGTCAACACTGAGAAGTTCACTAGGTCACTGGATCAGGCAAATGCAGTAAATATGTAACAGATACTACTGCTCAGTACGATACGGCTTATTGATTATTGTGAAAAGCCAATTAATCATTTATTACAGCTACCGCGTGGAAACGTTAGGCTTCAAACTAATAAAAGCAGGAGAGACATTAGTTTAAAACTTATTTATCTAAAACAATAATTCAACAGCATTTAGAACGGAAATACAGAGCAAAAGTAGTTAGGAATACACTCATTTCATCAAGACAAACGTTTAAGATTTGGTTAATACATCGGTTTATTTTCGAACTTAACGCGAAAAGCTAAACCTACGTGTTTGTCTCCTACATGTTTCTCTACTGCTATCTAGTTTGATCCTTTCTGCTAATTTTTCCTTTGGCATTATGATACTGAATTGTAATGTAAGCGTTAGTACCATGTCTTTCATTCATTGTCGTAATTTTTTGCCGAGCCGTTGCGTCAATAAAAACAAAAACTGAAATATAACTTTGAATTAAGTTCATGTCATGTCTAATTTTCACCTCATATCCCCCTAGGAATCGAGAGCAGAATGAAAAGTTTAAAAGCTGAGTCCGGCTTGCTGCTCGTTAGAAGGCGGACAGTCAAATTGCGGTTTGGGCCGCTCACGCCAGTAGACGATTATTTCGACATGTCTTGTATTTTAAATGCATAAACACTTGACATCACGTTGACATTCTCAAGTCGACCAACGACAAGACTCATGCACAAGTTAGCCAACGTTGATGAAATAAATTCGAATCATTTCACCGTGTTAATCACCGACCAAGCAATTTGGTTCGGCGTCAATATGATAAGATCTTCGCTCACATGATCGAAGGGAGATGTCATGATGCCATGTCATGCCGAGCGTTGCGTAACGCCTCGAGGGCAGGCCACGCGCCGAGCCCCGAGAGCGCGCCATCGGGTTGCGTGAGCTGGGGCCATCAATCCTCGTGCAGAGCATCCGCCGGACAAAACACATTCGGCGCGGATCGACTGCGCTCGTTGTTTCGAGCGGGTTTCCGCCGCCACCATCCCCTCAATCACCTCACAATGTCGCCCGTGCCCTTTCCCTCCGTTACATCGTCACCGCTTATCCCGGCGACTTTTTGCGCTCACGGGTTCTCCGCATGGCCGACACACTCATCGATGATGCTTGCGTTTCATTCAGTCTGGCCCTCCCCAATCACTACCGGTCTCCATCCACTTCAAGATCCCCCACTCCGGCTCACCCCCTCCCCCTCAATTTCCCCTCCTCCAGCTCTCCCCCCTACCTCCAGCTCTCCACCCACCTCCCCCACCTCTCCAGTTTCCTCCACCTCCAAATTCCCACCACCTCCACCACTCTAATCCCTCCAGTTTCCCACCCACCTCCAGGTCCTCGATCACTTACAGGACATCTCGTTCTCCAGTTTCCACCACATGCAGTCTCACCCCTTTTGTGTATCAACGTCCAGGTGATTCCTTCCTGCAACCAACATCGCCCCTCGATCTCACCTAATTCCTTCCCTCTCATGAACTGGTCTCGTTTCTTCCGTCTCTGCCTCTTACTCACCCACCACTATATCAACTTTCTCTATCGCGATGTTTTATTGCCATTCCTTGACTCTAGCTAATCTTTCTTCAATTAATGTCTGCTTTCGGAATAGTCAGTGTCCTGTCTTCGCGAGTTTTGCCACTCCCCAGGAACTGTGCTCTTCCGAAACCCAACTGGCTCGTACCGCCCACCCTTGTGCGCGAATCTAAGGGTTAATAGAAATCCTATCGCGTAATCAGTCCTACTTCAATAACCCTGGGATATGTCTCGAACGTTTTTCACTAGTGCTCAAATTCCATGGCTATCCTCCTAGGGCTCACTTCAGATTCGGATCAAAGGCGCGCTTTAACACTTGCCCGTTCTGAACCCAACTTTAATACCCCCAAAGACACTCAGATTTCTGTAATCAAAGTTTACGCTTGCTCTTGTTTTTTTTCGCTCTTAGTATCTCCCATACTAGCTTCATTGCTTCAACATCTTTTTAAGTTAGTAGTTGGTGCGATGATAATATTTACCATAGATTCTGGAAACCAGGGTGTCCAATGCCACTTGTTGTAGATTTGACATATTTTAATTAGGTATCTCCTCTTCAAGATTTGCTACTAGATAAAAATAAATTCAATTCGAATCGTGCTTCACTCCACCACGTGGTAATATTACCATTGACACCAGTCAACCTTCCATTGCTTTATTCAGCTAATGTCTTCGTATTACGCCTTTCTTTCGCAACTTCGAACTTTCCACAACATGCTTTCTGATATACCGCCAAGTTCCTTTACCCTCACATGTTCCTGCTGGCTGTCAATGCCAGTCTTATGCCGCTACCCCTGCCCACCACAATGGACATTTATCCTCACAACATTAGCTTTAGTGGGAAAACGTCAACATACACACTTCACATAAATTTCTCTTTCATTTATAGCACTTGTATATGGGACCATTCGCTAAACACCGGAAACCAAGATCTCCGTATATTCCTCAGCACACGGCGAAGAGCATGAAAGAATACATGCAGATATAAGTAAATCAATTTACTGTATAAAACGAAAAACATTGTTTTGTAATCGATTCTACATGTAGAGATATAGTGAATTCTGTTGCATTGAACAGAACTCACTGGTACCGATCAACGTGCATAAAAAAAAAAGTAGACGCGGTTACAGTGAACACAGTGAATTCAACAGGGGAAAATCAACTCCGTATCGCGAATACGTATACAAACAACGGGTTTCCAAGCCGTGGGAAATTCCAAGTAGAGGGTATTTTTTAACATTTATGTTTATAAAACGGAACGGAAGGGAAAGGAATTGAGGGAACCGTGTAACTAATGGAATTGCTTGAGTTTATTAATATCATTGCCGTCGGAGGACTTCAAAGACGTGGACTACAAGTTAAGAATGAGTGGAAATACGTTCTTTATAGAAGCTCTTCCTTCTCGATGTATTATTACTACACGTACTCATATATTTTTAGAAAGTGCATCATTTAAATATCTTTTAAAGATCTAAACATCATTTAAAGATCGGAACTTGAGAGATTGCATTAAGAAACAAACATCTGGAAGTGTAGGTCAAGTTAAAAATAAATTTAAACTTTTGAACTTTCCAAAATTTCTGAGTTTTTAATCAAAATTATAACTATATGATACTTATATATACTTATAAATATACTTATAAATGCCTTCTTTTTAATTTATTTAAAGACTCGTTAGAAACAGTTGAGGTCATTAGAGATCACAATTATTTTAAGTATTAGTAAAAGTAGAATAGTTATAACATATTGGATACAAGTTGCATATTGGATGCATATTGAGCACATAAACAAGGATTAATGAATTACATAATTTTTTGCAATAAGGTAAATTAATTTGTCGATACCAGTATTTTTAAATTTTTAATTTACATTCTTCAATTGAATCAAAATGTTCATATAGATTTTTTTAGTGTCAAGGATTTTTCTTGTATTTTAAACATTTTAACATTTTCCTTTCCGGAAGTTTCTGTGCACTTTTCTTCATAGGTTGATAGTGCTAAAGATAAGAATAGTCAATTAACAATCTTGTGATAATATTTATTTTTGTCTTCCTATATTTTCCATCTGAAAATGATTTTCTTGGAAGATAAAATTTAGAAGATAGTAGAGCTTTCCACTGATGATCTTGTAATTTAATCCTAAAATTCTTTAAGGTGTTCTGGAAACAATTTACAGTATCTTGTACGTATTGGTCAACATTCAGGAGGCGCGTTGAGTTTTTGTAAGTTATGAATGATCACTCATTTTCAGCAACTCTCTCATGACAAGGAAGTAAGATAGTCTAATGTTAATATCAGCTTCTTTTATTCATGAATCAATGGTTTGTTGTACAATATATTTTGGATATCTCTAATTGTTGGTAAGGAATCAGAGAAAATGACAACGGGTTATTTCATTTCAAGTGCTTCATTCAATGACTTTCAAGACTCTTTTCTTCTTTTTCGAGCAAAAATTTTAAATAAAAATTACCAGCCATTTGCAGAAAAAAATTGAAAATGTCACTGCGTACTGTACACATGAAGAGTATACTCAAATATTACAATATTTTAGTGATCTTTGGACTGATACAACTAGTCCTGGCATTTTTACTAAGTCCCAAATCTGATCGTCTTGTGTGACACACATCCATACATCCTTGCAGACAGACAGACATACGAATGGGGCAAATCTAGATAAAAAAGGGGGACATAGTCATTGAATTCATAGCCCATAATGATCTGATTGTCCTTAATAGAGGAAAAGAATTTACTTTCAGTAGAGTGAGCACTGGATCAATAATAGACATGTCGCTATACACACCGAAAGTCGCTGCAAGGGTCAAGGAATGAAAAGTTTTGAAAGATTACACTTTGAGTGTCTCAGTGTATATTTAGTTACACATAGAAAAAAAAACTAGAAATTCATAAAAGGACTCAAAATTGGCGAACAGGAAAGACACCACCTTAGTTATTGAGTAAGATAGACACATCAAAATTGACTGAGTTTCTGGAAGAACAAAAACTGATAGATTAATTAAAATGGACGAGAAGTGAAGGTAAACTTGAAAACGAATTAAAAACTCCGAATGAGAAATTAGTAGCTGCATGCGAAGTTTCAGTGCCGAAAAGAAATAATGCAAGGAAAGTCCCTGGGTACTGGTGGACGAGCAAAATAGCAAATTTAAGTAAAAAGTGTCTTTATGCTAGAAGGAAAACAGCCAGATTAGAAGGCGATCCGATACTCCCAGCGAATTATAAAAGTGCCTTCTCTTGAACACCGTCCACACAAAAATGCTTTACGCGGCACCGGTGTGGGCCGACAGACTAGGGGTTCAAAATTGGGGAAAGAGAATGCCTTTCGTTCTGAGGGCCAGCGCAATACAAGTAACCTCTGCGTATAGGACGATCTCGCAGGGCGCAGAGTTGGTCTTGGCAGGAATACCCCCAAATTGACATCTTGGCGCTCGAAAGGGCGGAAGTATATAATGATTCGAAAGAAGCTATCTCGGAACAAAAGGGAACAGAGGAAGTGAAAAATAGAGGCAGATAAAGACTCATGAAGAGCTGGCAAAGACGCTGGGACAACGAAGAGACAGGAAGGTTAAATCCCAGAACTGTCCAAATGGACAAAGAGAACATACGGAAAGCTGAACTACTACCTAACGCAGGAATTGAGTGGACATGGCAAGTTCAACCAATATCTCCACCGCTTCGGTCACCGACAGGATGCGATGTATAGATACTACCATTACCAGGTAGATGACGCAAAGCATACTGTTTTTGAGTGAGAAACCTTACGAACAGAAAGAAAAGCACTGGAGGACCAGGTAGGTGCCCAATTAACGCAGGTGTCGCTGAAATGATAAAACAAACACAGTTGAATAACGACTATACTTTTGGATCATTATTTATAGTGAACCTCTGTAAAAGTGAACCAAACATGTTATTCTGTAGAGATTTATTAAATGTGGATTGGACTGTACATTTGATATCAAAAGATAACAATTATAATTGAAGAAGAAAAAAATAAATTTGAAAACCCTGAAGTCTAAGATTGAAAATAGTATCAAATTTACGCAAGGAGTATGGCTGCATACCCCGCTTAGATGGTCGTTACTGTTTCCTTCCTCAATTTGTGGTTTATTTAGTAAGATACGCTTCCTAGTATCCTGCGCCTAACAGCTGCGGAGTCGTTCCGAGACCCATCTTTCACTCGGCAGAAACAGGTCGTCACCCTGCGCTAAAAGCATCCAAACTGTTCCTTGACATCTTACGTCTCAACTAGACAGTTTGTTCACACAGTCACGGTCTTCTCGGTAAATAAATTATACAATATTCATTAAACAATTCATGGTTTACAAGCATGATGTCATTATCGGTAAAAACCGTACACAATTTCATTTTTACTTTCTCAACGTATACTATAGTTTAGGGAGGAAAAGAATAGGAATCATCTCAGCAGTACGATCTCAAGTACTCGGCCATGTTTAAAGTTCTTTTAAGCAGCAACTTTACTATATCAGGATTAAGTTATATATATGCTATTCCAAAGATTGTTAAAATCAGTAGAAGTGGCGAGAACATACACTCAATTTTGTACCCGAAAATTAGGTTGACTGAGTGGATGGCTGGATGGATAGAAATGTGTTTCATTAATTACTCAGTTATTTCAGTTTCAGCTATTGAGCTGAAATTTTGTAAGCACGTCATAAGTAAAATATGTACCGTTTCAAAGATCACTGAGATATTTTTAAATGTAGTTAACTAAATATGCTCATTCATTCCAAGAAAAAACGTTTTTTATCTTTATGTTAATAATATGTATGCAATTAAAATTCCACCATGCAATTAAAACAACTCACCTACCAATCAGCATTCAGAAAAGAAGCCAAATAGTTTAATTCAGAAACTATAACATAGACGTAGCTAAGATATTTGCAGTTGGCCATGAAACATGAATAAAAATGTACATCACAAATTACGGTCCAACAACTATATATAAACAACGAATGAATAAAACTAAATTGGGGAAGTAAACCTTAATATAACTTACTTACTGAACAACATAAAATATTTAACATTAATAAATTAATTGTTTTAGGTGTAAAACAATTGGTTTTATTTAAAAAAATTAAACGTCAGGTGCGTTGATAGTTCTAAACGAATGTAAAAAATGTAAACGTCAGGTGCGTTTACCAGTTCTAAAAAGTTCGCTACAGCAAAACTCTGTCAGAAGTGACTAGTTTTTGTTACAATATTTATAGTCGTTGTATTTTCTCTCATACCTGTCTCTACTTTTCGTGGGAAGTAATGTTTTCATAACTTTGTCAGCTTCTTCTAATAATTTATCCGCAATATATTCAGTACCTTCCATTTGCAAATATTTCGTGGGAAACAAAAACAATGCAAGGCCCACGAAAATGGATAATTTTTAGAAACAATACTGTCATGAAATGTATGATTCGGGTGGTAAAGATGTGCTTGAATTTCTAAAAATTTTAATTATTCTTAAATGGAAAAGAAAAAATATTGAACGTAACATGTGTATTAAGAGCACTCGGGGTATATAACAAAACTCGCTCCTATCGTCGCTCGTTTTCTTGAACATACCACTCATGCAAATATACTCCTCTTTATATACTCGTTTCGTTAATTACTATAAAAGTTTGGGGTTACTTTAAATAAAGCCTCTGAGACATTTTCAACATTTTCTGGAAAATGCCATCAAATGTTTCCTTTATACTGTTGCTCAAATAGATGATGGTGGTATAGTACCAACTTTCACTAAAACCTCTGAAAATTTGAAAATTGCAAAAGTCCAAAGTCCTAAATTTATTTTCTAACATGTCCCATACCCTCAATATTGAAGCTCAAGATATCTTTCTCAATGGAAAATATCCTTCGATTTTATATCCACTTTCAAAACATGAGTAGCTGAGTAATAACACTAAGAAGAATAAAAGTTGCCATTAGTATTGACCACGTATTGCCACTAGTTATGACTAACTCCTCATGAATCAAATGGATGCATCTTCGAAACGTTTTCAGGTACCTTTTGATATGCAAAATTAATTCCTTATTCACGTTTTCGCATTCTGCAAATATTTTTGTATCACTTGATTTCAAGTGTGATAAACGTTTCATTATCACTCAGGCCAATCTGTGCAAAGATTTGTTGCGAATCAAGTGAAGCGAGTACTGTGAACATCCGGGTGACATGTTAATGAATATCAATTAAATACGTCCTGTTTGAATTGTTGTACTCTCTGTAACTATTTTTTACCTTTTGGTTCATAATATTACGTTTTTAATCTGTTGGATGTTTCAACTAACAATTTGAGAAATACTGTTTATTTTGTTTTACTACCCAAATAATACTGATTTTCGATCGTTTTGATTAATAACGTATTACAATAAAAGAACAGTTCCTCTAGAAAAACAAGTACACAACTTCAAAAGCAAAAACAAACACATTAACGAAGGGAAAGTTACTTTCTTATAAAGTTTAGACACAAAATACTTTAACGAGAAAACACACGCAAAAGGAAAACTTGTAATTCAATTAATTCTTCTGTAATACAAAGCTTCCTTCCCCCGTCTTGTGTTGAAGGTAGGTATTGTCTGTTAAACGACCCACCCCCATAAAGTCCACACTATTATTACATTACTTTCTGAACAAGCATTCAAGCATCAGATCGGAAACGTACGCCACGGTGAAGCGCGGGTCACGCAATGCGACCCAGACTCAACAGCTGATGCCCCAGTTCCCGCAGGGAATAAATCACGAGGGCCTTGACTCGCCAGCGCTCCAATCAATCCCCTCTCACCCCCCCACCCCCCCCCCGCGCAGAATGGACGAGCAGAATTAGCCTTTCATAGAGAGCGGCGGACGCAGTATATCTTTCCGGCTGCGCTTTCCATTTGCACAATGTCACCCGCCTAATGGCTGGGATTGTAAATAAACCGTGACGGAGATTTATAATGACTTCCACCGGGAATGCAATCCCAATATACAAATCCTCTATAAAAACACTTCTTTCGTTCTAATTTTCTCTCATCGTGTCGTCATTATTATGTCTCGTGTGCGAAAACCAATAAGCGATTAATTTGATTTTACTAAAACATTGTTCAACACGTCATGGGAATTGAATTTCTAGGTTGAAAGAATTATTACATGAGCCGCAACAGTTAGAAAATATTAAAATCAAGGGCATTCTGAATTTAAACCAAAACATAGATTATCAATTTTATGTTCCTCCCAATAATAACTCAGGAGTTCAATTGGCTGGAGTTCAATGCAGAATTGGCTGATAAAAGGGGTCTAGATTAAAAATGTCAAATGCTTTCCATATTAAACATTTCACACACGAGACACCAGATTGAATTTTACCCCTTCACGCACGACAAATAATCATAGTACGTAATCGTGTGACTAGAGAGTTAGATGAATGAACTAAAAATATAGGTAGTGTTCATTGCAGAAGAGTCTCTATTATATTTTAATTGAAAAAGAAACACAGTTCATCAAAATATTTTTTTCTTCTCGTCCAAATGAAGACCATGCTAACTGATGATAATTGACTACAATCAAACAACTACATTAAATAAAGTAAATCTAAAGTAAACTAGGAGCAAATTTCATTATATAGAATTATATATTTTTAAATTTCATTATATAGAATAGATTGGCATTATAAAAGCTTTTAATTTTTGATATCTCTAATTACTTGGAATAACGGTTAAGGAAGTTTTTAACGCTAAGGTGGTAACTATATACACAATAATAACAATAACAATAATAACAATAATAATAATAATAAAAATAATAATTTTAGACAAAATGGGACATGTGTTATATGTAAGAAAAGTTTTTGCAAATAGAATTCATAAAAATGATCACCTTTCTACATGATCTTTGGTCACTAATAAAAACATAAGAAGGAAGAAGAAAAAACACTTTTCGCAGAACTTCGCAAATAAGTTTTTCGTACTCCAAAAAATACACTCCTCCAAAACTTATTCTAAAGAATCTATATCAAGAAAAACAGTTGAGATTGAAACAAAATTAATAATGACATAGATTGAAATCACTGGCAACATTTTAACGGTAAGAACTCAACTCAACTTTCTTTTTCTAAAGGTATACAAGATTGTACTGTTACACTTCATTCCAGCGGAGCAACAAAAGATGATTTATTTTTTAACGGCGATACGCTGAAAAATGTGATTATGTTTTTGGCTCTTTCAGCCAATTAAACCAAGAAGCAATCGAAGCTGATAATTCTGACCTCCAACAATTTTCTGTTAGTAGGGAATAACATATAACACCCGTAGAAAACTGTGTGAATAAAGTTAGCTAATAAGAGGAAAAATAAACGTGTCTGTAGACTCTAATTTCAACAACAATACAAGTCATCCTGTCAATCGTGTTTCCTGAGGGTCTTTGAGATGCCCACTTACATTAGAATAAGAAAAATAAAAAGTATTTTTTTATTATTTCATGGAGTTAAATTTCATTGTTTATCACAAGTTTGCGATGCTAAAGTGGTCCAGGTTTAGCTATAGAAAGCTATAAAATCCACTCTCACCCTCTTGGGAGTTAAAGTAAAAAACTTGTTTCTGCAGGGATCAATAACATTTTGATAACATTATCGACCGTATTAGATATCTATTATATCTGACTAATTTTAATATTACTGTGTTGACAGAAAATTAATTCTGTAGGTTCAGCAAAGTAATTACGTTCTGTAAGTTGTCGTAAAAATAGTGGCCATGTGCAAAATTATAAAGCGAAAGAACAGACCTTATAGACTGAGCTTCACCACACATAAAGATAACTTTATTATTATTATTATTATTATTATTATTATTATTATTATTATTATTATTATCTGAAGTACCCTGAGTTTCCCGGGTATTTATTCCCAAAGAAATATTGGAAAGAAAAACAAATGAATTCTATTTATGGTGTATCTCACCCAACTCTGCCTTTGCACCCCATGACCTCCCCTGCCCCCATCCATCCGCCCAGTTCACACCCTCCATTCTCCGTTCCCTCCTCTTCCGCGTTCGCTACTTTTATCGTTGCTGTGAGCAACTGTAAACAAATACATTGTTTGCACATTCCCGGCAAACTGTCAGGAAAAAGTTTAATATTTGATTACTCTAATTGCCTAATTGCGCTATTGGAATGAATTAAAATACATTTAGTAGGAATCTATTAGCTTGTAGAAGCAAAAATCCTACTAAATAAAACCACATAAAATCGTTCGTCTCGACGAGTTAGGTGCTAGTATTGATCACGAAAGAACGAACGAAGGGACCCCTTTCACAGGGTTCTGTATGAGCAACGAGGATTAAATCATCGTGCATAAATAATCACTGAACGTGTAGAGTATCAAAACGAACATTTATGCTATTCAAGCAAAATCTGTAAGGACAATTCTTTCGTCCAGACTGATTTGTTCCACAAGGAAGCTTATTTGAAACACATGTCGAATTATTTTTACTATATTTAAAATTATATATTAAAATTTATTATTTAAAAGCATATTTATTCCAGATATTTTTTGCAATGCTAGTAAAAATATGAGTCGCATTTATCTCATAAATAGAACTCTGCTAGTTTCCTTAATTCACTTCTATGAACCAAGCACAAATATATTGCAAAGATTTTCGGTATTTAAATATCACTGTTGATGGAGAGCAATATTTGAATACAAAGTAATAAAACAAAACTATAGTACGGGAATTCTTAGTTACTGCACATTTCTTACAATATATTCATGTTAATTTTAATCTAAACAATTTATTTAGCTTCATTTTAGTAGCTGTTTTCAGGAAACTTTACCCTCAGTACTCTGAGTTAAAATTAGCTATTTATCACTCGGGCCATAACTCTATACGTAAGGTTTCGCGTGTGTCGAAATGGCTAGTAATAAAGAACGAACAGTTAAACTAAATGATTATTCGAAGCGTAATTGTCAACGCTACAAACTAGTGTTGCTATAAACGTTCTTGGAAACGCTCCGGACGGATTACGACTCGTCCTGAACGACTCTTCGGTCTCGAGCAACGCGGTTCCTCGGAATTGCAGTCAGGGCTCCCGAGAGGGTTTTCTGTTTGGGCAGGGTCATGTCCGGGGACAACACGGCCGAGAGGGGCATGGCCCACGGGGCTCATAAGAGGAAATAAAGATAGCGCGAGCAGGCAGGGGCGGCGGGTGGGCTTTGGAGACCCGGGAGACAGCACGCACAGCGGGAGACTCGCGCCAGATGTGAAATAGGTCCCGTTGTTCTGGCAGGGGCGCTCCTCGACCTCACACAACGCGCTACAATGTACTACACGGAGTGGCTGACGCTATGGTTTCAGCGGTCTTGGCGGATTCTCGACGAACCAGGGGCCGCCATGTCTTCGCAGTCAAAACATGAGCGGTGCCTGATGGTGGCGTGTAGAACTGTTCAACTGAATCGACGTTTTGTTTGTATCTATTTTCATTTCATCATTTCTATCATTTCTAAATTGTGATATATTCGTGTATTTGTATTTAAATCATATTAGTGGTTAGAATAATGATGTTCACAATGCCTTCAGTATGTTCGGCATGCAACTGTATAAACAGATATCTTCAAACCACAAATATATAATTTTTCAAGTTGGTCGCCTTATTTGTGATCCCATTTTGCTTCTTATTGCAATAACATTCACTTTCAGGCGTTATGCTAACTACAATAACATTTCAACTTCCATTCTTACGGCAATAACCAATGCAGGAAGCAACGTGTTTTAAAGTTTCTCAATTCGTTCTCCTTACATATTGTGATTTCGTTTAAAATGATTGGTTTTTGATCGTGAGACGCAGAGGAAGAGGATTTATATTACGCGCGGCCCGCGCCCATCTGGCCTTAACCAGCGACAAACGGAATAGTATCTGTTTCTCCAGAGGGTGCTTCTTTGGCTTCAAAAACATGGCTTGAATTTGCTGCAAAGATGGAGGCGCTTCAGTCACTCTTGTGTGTATGTTCTAGCTCGTTGGAACGCATACTCACCATTCCATGCTCCTCTCCTGTACGGCACGCCCGTGCAGGGAGAGTTAGCTCAGAGACAGCATTGACTGAAGCGACCCTGATCCTGCGACCCTAGGGATGAAGTCTCGACGGTGTTGGTATTGGATTTTTTAAACAACGTACATAGCTAGGTTGAATGTCGCCAATGAATGCTTGAATAAATTGAGCCGCTTTCTGGAGGGGATTTCTAGCTGCAGACTGCTCTGCTCGACAGTTTTCCCTGGTTTCTCCTCTCAAGATTCTAGCGAATGGCAATACTCAGTAGCCTAACAAACGGGCGACGGAACGCACGCGATCGTTCCTTCCTCTTCCTTGGCAGTACAGCCCTGAAGAGGACCGCGACATGCCGGTCGAAACGCCGGCACCCCAGCCTTCGACGCGGCGTCACCCGGACAGCCCAGTTCACAGAGTAAGAGGATTTATATTACTCACGGCCCGCGCCCACCAGGCCTTAACCAGCGCTAAACGGAATACTAGACTATTCTGTTTCTCCAGAGCGCGCTGCTTTGACCGCAGAAAACATTGTATCAATTTGCTGCAAAGATGAAGGCGCTTCAGCCACTGTGTTCGATGACCGCACACAAGCAACTCCACTACAACACCAAATACGGTACGCAACTATAACAATCCTTGTACCCAAGTTGTATCCAAGTTGGCGGGTTCAAACCCGATCGAAGCCGTGGATTTTTAAGGGCGAAAAAATCCTTCGTACGCCTTCCTTCGGAGGGCCGACTGTCCCATGTAGTAGATTTATTGCATGTAAAAGCTCCTAAAGCCTAAAAGAAGCCTCTGAGCTAAATTCAAGTCGCCTGTTTCGTCGCCCAACAATACCTTCTTTCTCCGCTAGATGGTGAAAGGAGCGTAGCGAAATTTGCGTGGTCAGACGGAAGAGCGGGCCTGATGACCCGAGTCTCGCCACGTAAAATAAGGCATTAACTAACTAACAATCCTTTATCGCAACATCCCTATTCGAGCCGTGTACCGGCAGAGGTGACTCAATGTAACAACTGTACTCCCTGCACTGTCTCTGACTGCCAAGTCCGAAGGTTCGAGTCCCGACGGCGTATTGTCGACACGTGCAAGATAGCTAAGTTGAATTCAGCGGCTGCCTGGAAGAAAATTGTAGTGACTGACTGCTCTAATCTGTAGTCTTCGTGATTTTTCGTGTTGGTCACTATCAGGAAAATAGCGAGGAACTACACTAACAAATAAATCAAGGATGACGTGCGATCTTTCCTTTCTCGTCCTATCCTCTCCCCCCCTCCACATACACTTATCTGCACTAAATCACGGCACATGTCGGGAGATCATCGTGCGCATAATACTTATCCAGAGGTTGGTGCCGTACTCCGCTGGAGAGAGTCCTGGAGGGAAAAACCCGTAAGCCGACGTGTAGATCGGTGCCGGATCTCACTTTGCACCGAGGTATTGATTGATTGATTGATAGATTTTTTCGTGTTTCCGGGCGCGTCAACTGTTTCGGTCATTAGTCCCTATTTGTGCATGTATTGTAGTTAGTGCATGTTCTTTTTCTCGGGAGATGGCGGTGATCTTCCCCCGCCGAATGGCGAGATCTGGCGCCGAAATACCGTCGGCTAGTAGGGTTTCCCCTTAATCAGGACTAGCGGGGCACCGCCTCAGTCGAGACATGCTCTATGCTTCCGACCGGTCTCCCGGAATATGTGGTAGTGTAGTGCATGTTAATGTAAGTGTTGCACAGAGGGAGGAACACACACATTTCCCGTGATGAAAGCACACGTACCACACTTACGGGACTAATTAACAGAGTATTTGACGCGCCCGGTCCGGAAATACTCGCTCACTCACTAAGGCTTTGGTCTAAGATCCGCACAGTACTGCTGCGGTGCATTCGCAATGAAGCAAAATGCCTGTGCGGGATTGGGGGTAAACTCAGAACTCAACCCATCGCCCAGTCTGGAGGATGCGAATGTTTTTTAGTCTCTTTGAGTGCTACGCTCATTTACGTCCGAGAATGAGAAAGGAAAGATTGGGAATGTAAGGTCGCGTGCGCTCCGCGCATGTTGTTTCGCGCGCTGCTCCAGGCGTGCTTCGAAGTGGACAGGGGAACCACGTCAGCAGCTGATCTGTGCAGACGGCCTTCGAAGGCCACGCACCGAGCTCACTGATTTGCAACGCATAAATCAATGAGGGCAAACCTGCGGCCTTCCAATTTCCGTTGGCCCAAAGTTTGGGTCTGGGAATAGGACGAGGAGGTAGAATCGCTTGCTGTACATGAAACAATCATGGAGGGGCAGTGATTGAAACGATGAACAGTTCAATCCTTAATATGAAAATGTTACATGTCTCTGCAAAGGCACACAAAATAAAGAAGACTAAAGTCGTAACATCTCTTTTCTATGGACGTAGAATTTGCAATGCCAGTTAAAGGAGATACGCAGTAAACGTGCATGTGGAGGAAGTAGGGCATTCAACCAGCCACACAAAGAGATACGAATATCTATCTTAACACAATGCATCAGCACATCCCTACGCTGTGTGTGTTCTTTTCATTTCTCAAAGAAATTAGGGGCGTTGATTTATATTCCGCTCCAAAATTATTTCCAACATGCAAACCCACTTTTCGTTGAAAGAGACGATCTACAAAGGCATCATGATGGTGAATGCACTGCAAGACTGTGCCCGTAACTCCAAAAATAGAACACACAACGAAGCAATCACTGCTTTTTACTGTCAGGAACTAGATTGTAATGCGGAGACGTCTTTGGATCAGTTCTGAATGGCATACTATACAGCAGGGAACAACTAAGTGATAGCGCCCATTGTATCTCCTATACCGTGCAAGATACGAAGATGTCGTTTAGACAGTCGATTGCATAAACAAGGGCTGCTTGCGTACATCATACTTCGTCTCTGTACTATATTTTATTAGGAAGATATGACAACTTTTTTTAATGGAATCCTGTGCTAAATTATAGCGAATTGTAATTAGCTTAAAGTGATTTAAAATGTGTTTATTTTTGTATTTAAGAGAATTGGTTTTTAGAAATTGATGTATTTTTGTAAAGTATTTTTCTACTGAAGTGGCACTTTTTCAACCTTGCCTGCTCTCGCTGAGAAACTAAAATAAAATGTCTCGTGAATGGGTTCGCCTACTTTCCGAAAACTCTCAAAGGCCACGTACTACGAATAGATAACATGGCGGAGGCCTGGATAAAATGCACCGTTGGGGTAAAGATAGCGCAGGTTCTTAGAGCATCATTTTCTTCTGATTCTTATGATTACCAAGATATTGTTCATTTATTTTTGTATTACTTACTTAAAATTTATCACAGAATACTAGGCGATTACCCGGCGATTGTTGCAGAAGATATAATTGTGGAAATATTGTTTGAAGTTTCTCTCTTCCCCCCCTCTCTCTCTCTTCTTTCCCATCTCTTCTTTCCCATCTCTTCTTTCCCATCTCTCCTTTCCCATCTCTCCTTTCCCATCTCTCCTTTGCCATCTCTCCTTTCCCATCTCTCCTTTCCCATCTCTCCTTTCCCATCTCTCCTTTCCCATCTCTCCTTTCCCATCTCTCCTTTCCCATCTCTCCTTTCCCATCTCTCCTTTCCCATCTCTCCTTTCCCATCTCTTCTTTCCCACCTCTTCTTTCCCACCTCTTCTTTCCCACCTCTTCTTTCCCACCTCTTCTTTCCCACCTCTTCTTTTCCACCTCTTCTTTCCCACCTCTTCTTTCCCACCTCTTCTTTCCCACCTCTTCTTTCCCACCTCTTCTTTCCCATCTCTTCTTTCCCATCTCTTCTTTCCCATCTCTTCTTTCCCATCTCTTCTTTCCATCTCTTCTTTCCACTCTTCTTTCCCATCTCTTCTTTCCCATCTCTTCTTTCCCATCTCTTCTTTCCCATCTCTTCTTTCCCATCTCTTCTTTCCCATCTCTTCTTTCCCATCCTCTTCTTTCCCATCTCTTCTTTCCCTCCTCTTCTTTCCCATCTCTTCTTTTCCCATCTCTTCTTTCCCATCTCTTCTTTCCCATCTCTTCTTTCCCATCTCTTCTTTCCCATCTCTTCTTTCCCATCTCTTCTTTCCCATCTCTTCTTTCCCTCTCTTCTTTCCCATCTCTTCTTTCCCATCTCTTCTTTCCCATCTCTTCTTTCCCATCTCTTCTTTCCCATCTCTTCTTTCCCATCTCTTCTTTCCCATCTCTTCTTTCCCATCTCTTCTTTCCCATCTCTTCTTTCCCATCTCTTCTTTCCCATCTCTTCTTTCCCATTTGTGTTGAATTAATCTTTACCAAACTTTGCAAGGACACTGCGTCAAATCCTGAAGAAGAGCCTGTAAATATTTCGTATGAATTCATACGGTCAGTTTTGTGCAATCGATGACGATTATTTATCATTGAATTCACTTTTATTAGTATAGATAGACATAATTGTCAAAATAACAGAATGGTATTGGCGTGGCAAAACAAGAACTTCCCTGAATCCTGTTTGCAACTTCTGAGTCTTCTTTAGACGAGTTCATCTTTCGGCAGAATTAGTATCGAAGAAAGTGGTTGTTATTGTGTTCAAGTAAATGACCGCGTTTGTCTGAAGGACGAACTCGAAAAGTTCCCTATTCATAAAGCCGGAATGGGCAAATGGAAAATCACCGCTTTAATTAAAAAAACACAAAAATGTCTAAAAAACAATTCGCTAAAATATGAAGTTGTACACATATTTGAAATCGTCTTTTTAAGCCCATTCTCACGCGCTTAAATTTAGTAGAGGATTCCACTAAAAGAAACAAAGTTTACCTTGTATCTTCGAAGCAGAAAATAGCACAAAGACGAAGTATGTTCTACTTAAATAGCCCCTGTTTATGCAATCGACTGTCCAGACGGCATCCTTGTGTCTTGCTCAGTTGAGATACGAGGGGTGTTATCACCTAGTTAATCGACCTTTATATGCCGTAAAGCCTCATAATCGCGGCATCACCATGCGGCATGTAGGTACACGTGCAGACGCAGCGCAACATTACTATGTTTTCATGTAGTTACAAGTACCTGATTGGTACACTCCCCGATGCCAACCAACATCAAGTCAAGAAATACGCGGCACAAGAAATAGAAGATAAAATTGTTTTTTAATTTAATTGAACCGATATTAAAGAGAAAACCTGGTTTAAAAATTAAAACCATTAGCACAACTAAACTATCGATACTTAAAAAATCTTGTAATATTTTTAATAATATACATCGTTAGAACCTTTTTCATCGTAAAACGTTACGTAGGGGACATATTCAACACAAGGCGAAATTAACTCACATTCCGTTATATTCTGTTTTAGGTTTCCCCCAAATTCACTATACTTGAAATTGTTTTAAAATGCATGTCAAACCAGTAATCTCTGGGAGGTTTATCTACAATCATCCTGCAATACAACACACGGATTCTGTCATGAACATAGAGTATTTGAATTATGAATAATGCTGTTAAGCAAACTCTACCCAGAACGACGATCTAATGGCGCTCTTGATCCAGTGGCTCAGAATATCGGCGTTGAAGCCGTCCAACCTCTTCGGCCTCCAGCGCTGCAACGCAAGCACGCGCGACGGCAGCCAGAGGCGGCATTTGGGATATCTTATAGGGGGCGGGGCATAGGGCGCCCCTCGTATAGTAAAATGTACCCCTAAACCAAGTGCCTATGAGTAGTTGCGCTATAACTTTAACATAAAAGTAAGACTTTTGAAAGGTTTCTTAGCCCCTGTCCACCTCCATACCCTTCTATAGCCAGAAACCAGTTTTCTCTTAAAACTTGACACTCTTTAATCTGATTGAATAAATATGAAAAATAAGTAAATAATTTATAATATCTGAAAAAAAATATAATTTCTCAGCGCCAAATTTCAAGGCAAAAAAGACATAAAAATAACTAAAATTAATTTTGAGTCTTAGAACCCTGTAACAGGTTGGGAAAAATCTCAAAAGTTCCTTTAAAAACACAAATCGTTGTGATTTTTTTCAGAGTTTTTTCGATTACTGAGCTGTAGTTTAAAAAAAACTGTATACCATTTTCCCGTCTTTAAATCACCTTGACTTTAAATACACTTACAGAATGGCTGCAAAAGTTGGTCAATTTATGAATGAACGTTATTTGCTCAGCTTAATAAAATTGTTCGCTTAATTCTTCTCAACATACAGAAAAAGTGAAACACTTATAATATAAATTTGAAGATCCGCGAAATTAAATGTTTAAATGCATACTTTTTCATTTGTCCCAACGTCGGGGGGGGGGGAGCATTTGCTCCCACATGCCCCCCTCCGCCTCCCCTCTGGCGGCAGGCATTCACCTGGAGCCCCGCGCGAATCCGGCGCTCGCTTTAAGGGAATTGCGCGGGACAGCGCACGCGGCCTCCGCCCTGCGCCTGGCCTGGCTGCCTGCCTGACCCCGCGCCCTTAAAGCGGAAGCCGCGCTCGCCGCACGCGACGCGACCTCCAGGCGGAAGGGCTCGCAACGGCGGGGCGCCTCGCTTCTCTTAATTGATTGATTACACAGGCACACAAAATAAAAAAAGTTCTCCGACCATGTTTCTCTACGCGCTGAGTCCGGATCTGATGCCAGAATCCTACCACCACCTTCCAGTTATTTTTTTAGTTGAGAAAAAACACCGTTATATTGTATTTTTGGTTTCAGGGGCTTGTTGTTAGACTCAAAGACTTGGCTCATGTTTATCTATGTATGTCTTCGTGCTGAATGCGAATCTGGAACCAGAATTTTAATTCTTGTCACCTTCCAGTTGTGGTTTTTTTATCGCGAACACCCCCGTGAAATTGTTGTTTTTTTGTTTTGTTTTTTGTTTTCGGGACTTGTTTTCAAACCCAAAAACTTGACACATGTTTCTCTATGTATGTTGTTGCGGTCAATTTGAATGTGAAGCCAGAATTGCGCCATCACCTTCCAGTTTTTTAAAAATAGAGAAACATGTGTCAAGTCTTTAGTTCGGACTTTTTTTTTCATTTTGTGTACCTGTGTTATTTCGTTTTTCCGGACGCGTCCGCTGCTAAGGTCATAATTGTGCTAAGATCGTACGTGTAGTGCTTGTTTATATCGAGAGAGGTCGCGGTGATCTTCCCCTGCTGCATGGCAAGATTCGGCACTGGCCTACACATAGGCGTAGGAATTTTCCCCATCCAGGTATCTTCCATAAGCGCGGCACCGCCCAGCCGTGACAAGATCTAAACTTCTGTCTGGTCTTTCAACGTGTGTGGAATTATAGTGGTTAGTGTAAGTGTGTGTAGGCAAAGGGTGAGGAGAGTACAAGGAAGAGAAAGTAAAGGAAAGTTCGCGTGATGTTCGCGGTCCGTTTGTTAGGGTACTGCCCCGTCATTCGCTTGGTGTTGGAACAGAGAAACTACGGTAATCTATCGATCAGAGAAGCCGTCCACTAGAATTCTCCTTCACAAAGCGGTTGAACTCGACACAGCTCTCTAGATAGTGTCGAAAATCCCGCGACTATCGGGACTCGAACCCTTGAACCTCCCGGTCAGAGACACTGCAGTGACATCAACTGATATCGTGATCCACCTAAGCCGGAGGCTTTTCTTATTCTAAAAGAAAAAAATAGTTACATATTTCAATGTTAAATGTGGAAAATCTTTCTCCAGCTTAGTAAATAACTTCGATATCAACCTTAATTTTGAGTTTATTTATTGTTAGTTTTGTAAATTTAAGATAATGGTAATGTTCTGCAAATATACTGCAATAGTGTGCCTTAATCTTAAAACAATTAAATTTAAAAAATTGTTTTCAAAACTAGCATAGACCGTAAACCTTCAGTGTAAGCATGAAATATTGACGGACGAGACGACCACAGGATACAGACGACCACCAAACGCCGGAGTCCGGCAGTTTGAAATGAGTACTACAAACGGAAACTCGGTACTCCGGTACGGGTACTCCAAGGAAACGAAAGTGGCAATTTTTCGTCGGAAAACTCTTGGTGTGTGACGCAGAGATCGACAAAGTGGCTAAATCTTGATCTCATATCTAGTAAAACACATTTTTTAACACGTTACGTAGTCATAATCTACGTTTTGTTGGTCTTTGATACCAAAATATTAGTACTATATTATACTGGTATTATACTTATACTTTTATACGTTGAACTCACTTGAAACCTTTTTTTGGTGTCTTCCTACAACTCCAATATTGGAGATAAAGAATTTATTCCTTCATAAAAGCTGATGGGTTTTTAAATAACTTCGTTACAATTTTTTTAAATGCATAATTTCCGTAACATTTTGCTTGAAATATAGGTAAATGTTAAACAAATATAGTTCTTTAATACAGTTCTAATTTTTTCTTCTTCATTTTTTCTCGAATAGTATCATTTTCCTCGACGTCCCTGAATTTTCGAAAATTACAAAAGGTAAAAATAATTCTAGAAAGTATTTTCTGCCGTAGCACCACAATTTAATGCAAATTCATGAAAATCAACAAGTACATACCCTTGGGATCATTCACAATAAGCGAGGCGGACTCATGTTCCACAAATGTTTTGTTTTCTTTCATTACCCTTTTTTTATAGGGCCGTGACTTTTCTGCGGAAAGCTCACGATAAAATAAATTTTTCCGTAAGCGTACTATATATTTACACTCTTCAACATATAAGAAGTGAAGGTAAGTACTTGTTTCCATGCATTAATGCTGAAAAATAAATCGATTAAGGAAAAGATATTTAATTAAAATCTCAAAAAAACATAATAGCTAATTAAAGGCATATACCAAAAGGGTAGGAAATTATAATTGCGGTGATACAACCTCTAGTGATGCCTCTGGTTCTACATTGTTCTTAGTGAGCATATGATTCTTTGTACTAATTAAAAAGTGTTGAATAAGAAAATAACCCAACGGCGAAAAGGAAAGGCGGGTTTATTTATTTTACGTCAAAAAAGCAGTTAAAAACTGCGTATGACGTGCTATGGGTAAAAGTGAATTGTGTGCACGTTTTCAAAATAAAGTGATCCCTACATTAAGTCATATACTACTTAAAATTTAAAGGGAAAAAAAGAAAAAAAATAGTTTGTTTGCCACCGTAGGTTTTGTGAGGCCCTTCCAACCTCAAAAGGGATATCGATATTTTTCAACAAGATTTTTGGATCATGGTTACTTACAAATTGCACCGGCAACAATTCAAAATACAGATTTATTTGGTTTTCTCCAAGAAGAAATATTACACATTATTACATATAAACCTTTTATGTGATCCGAAATACAAAAGCAACCTAAAATCGAAACCTTGTAATCGCATAAATGTAAATAATTACAATCCTCTCGATCAAGAGAGAGAGAGAGAGAGAGAGAGAGAGAGAGAGAAGCGTTTGCATATTCAATGGGAATAATAAAGCTGTTCGCGTCTCACAGCCGCCATTAACACAACGCATCACATTTCACGGGCGGATGCCTCTCCAGTTGCTCTATTGACAGGCGGAGAGAACGCGCGGATGCTCTCGGCTGTCCAGACGCCGCCGCCGCCGCATCAGATGCGGATTTACCGACCAGCGAACATATCGCCTTTCCCAGCGCTTCATTTTCATCCCTGCTCAATAACTTCAGCCGCAGAATCTCTCGACTTCAAAAGTGTGTGCAGTGACAAACGATTCACAATTATTTTGCTCTTCCTAAGAGGAGAAAACCTATTTGCGAGCTCATTCCCAACACTATTATTTCACTCTGAAGTTGAATTCACTAATGTGTAAAACCTAATTCATTAGTTTCCGTTATTAACGAAATATATTTTTGTTCTGAAACAAATGAAAACATATTATCTGTTATTGTTTTGCCTGCCAATGAGAAAGGCCAGAGAGTGTGCACAAATGAAAGCTACTGGTATTTTAACGGCCCTCCAAATAAATTTCATTCCTCTCATATGAAAAATAGTACTCATTATAATTCACGTTTGAAACCCATACATATTAGTCACTTCAACTGTAAAGAAGTACTACGATTTTATAGTTATTACCACATTAGTAATGTTATTAGTGTTATTACTGCAGAAGCCAAAAATTACAAATTTGATTGCGGGGACGAGATTTTTTTAAAATTTGGACGTGTCAGTAATAACACTGTAACATTTTGTGGTATGTTCAACATTTTATCGGTCACCATAAAATCTCGTGAAGTATGCGAAAATTTACAACAGTATTGCGATAGTAAGCACATGAATTCTGTTACTACGGATGTTTGTATGATATTGTGGGGTGTTTCTTGCGATATATCCATATAAACAATATTCGTATATCGTGTTTTGAGAAACATGGATGAAAATAATTCTCCTGGACCTAAAGATACTTAAAGAAACGACGTTCGGTTAGGAAATTGGCGCGTTGACTTCCAGTGGCGACACCTTCACATCGTCAGTAAATATGATTACTGGAGTAGAGTTTAATTTGGTGGAATGTGAGTAAAATGAGGTTAATTTACCTATTATACATTTTTCTATTTGTACTATTAATAATATTACAATGCGAATAATTATCTTCCAAACCTTGTGAATTGTTTGAATCTGATTTCTGTTGTCCATCACCAAGTTTTTTTTTCTTAACAAACATTTGACTTGAATTGATGGTTGTTTACGTTGCTAATGATATTAAAACCCGTTCCTAAGGATGTTAAATTTCTTAACATATAGATAGGTACAAATGCACTTACCAAACCTGCATGGTTGCATGTTAACACGAGTTAAAGAAGCATGAGACAGATAAAAATATTTATGTCACAACCCTACTAGTCTGTCTCAAGCATTGTCAATGAATTCAATAACGTAGTAAGCATGTAATTTTAAATAGTAATTAATTTATTACTTACAATTTTAAATATACTTCATTCGATAGTTACTTGTACTACCACACTCTAAAGAATTTATAAGCAGCCACAGAAAAATATTTTACATTATTTTTGGGATTCCTGGCCCTGATTTCAGAATTCTCGGGCAACAAATAATTAACTAGGAAGTATATCTCACAGTTTCAATACTATATAAGATTGTTATTCCATCTCCAGTGAAACTTACTCTCCCGATAGATGAACTAGTCTATTTAATTAATGAATTACACAGTATAGTCTAGTCAGCTTGATCAATAAAATGGCGCAGAGCAAAGCAGTTCTTTATTTGTCCTGATTATGAGAATATATGATTTTCAATGTCAATTAAACCATTTACCGAGATCTGATGGGAAGGGAAAAAGACCGATAGCGTTCATGAATATGGTTTTTAAAATTTACGGGAGTGTCTGTCAATATTCCAATACCACGGTTTTAAGAGAGTCAGGATATCGAAACATGTTATCAAAATCAATTCCAAAGTTCAAGTTTACCCATGTCACGTTTACCATTACAAAACTGCTCAGAGCTTTGGTATTCTGAGGTTTTAGGTGGTCATGTCAAATAGTACCTGTGGTTTGCATGATCTTACAACAATCAGGGGCTAATGTTACATGTGTAACTCCGTTGCATGTATGACATATCCCAAACCCAATGAAGATCCATTCCTCTTCGTCCCGTTTGTAATGTTTATTCTGAATTACCTGTAGAAAGAGCTAGTGCAGGATAAGATGCGTGGGGGCAGCACAGGGCGAACGCTGCGTGGGTGGCATCGACCTTCGAGTGCCAGGGCCCTCTTGTCGCGCAAGTGCTTCGCTTTGCGGTGCCGCCACGTTAAAAGAAGCAGATCGGCACGCGCCACCGCCCGCAGGAGCGTCTTCGCCTCGGGGCGCGCACAAAGCAGCTGGGCACGGAGCGCGGGACGGCGGACACGGGGGGGGGGGGGGGGGGGGGGCCAGCGGCGGCGAGGGCCGGGTGACGAGGCCGGGTGACGAGGCCGGGTGACGAGGCCGGTGACGAGGGCCGGGTGACGAGGGCCGGTGACGAGGCCGGGTGACGAGGCCGGTGACGAGGCCGGTGACGAGGCCGGGTGACGAGGCCGGGTGACGGGGGCCGGGTGACGAGGGCCGGGTGACGAGGGCCGGGTGACGAGGGCCGGGTGACGAGGGCCGGGTGACGAGGGCCGGGGTGACGAGGCCGGGTGACGAGGCCGGGTGACGAGGGCGGGTGACGAGGGCCGGTGATGGGGGCCGGTGACGAGGGCCGGGTGACGGGGCCGGTGACGAGGCCGGGTGACGAGGGCCGGGTGACGAGGGCCGGGTGACGGGGGCCGGGTGACGAGGGCCGGGTGACGAGGGCCGGGTGACGGTGACGGAAGGCCGGGAGGCGTTGTGTGTTTAGAGTGTCGACGACGGTGGGACCGGAGAGGGAACGGTGGAAGGAAACACCAACAACAAAAGAGAGGGGGTCAGCTTCGGGAAAAATTGCGATAAATTGACAAATTAGTGGTTCCTGGTGAGTCAACTGCTAAGGCTATTCGTCCCGTAAGTGGTACTTGATTTATCGCGAGAGGCAGAGGTGATCTGGCCTCTGCACGGAGAGATCCAGCGTCTACCTACCTGTTGGCCTGTGATGTTTTCAAACCAAGTATCTCTCACTAGCGGGACACCGCCCCAGCTAGCAGATGCTCAACGTTCCCGGCTGGTGTCTTGGCATGTACGGGAGAGTCGTACTTGTAAATGTGTGAGTAAAGGGAGATGACAAGGATGAGGAAGGAAAGATAGCGCTAGGTCCATGGTATGATTGTTAGAGTACTGCTTCGGCATTCGCCTGGTGTTGATCGGAAAAATCTCGGAAAACTACCGGACAGAGGCGCCGGGAGCGTTAATTCTCCTCCTGACGGCGGCTGAAGAACAAGGAAGCTATGTAGTTTGTGCCTCCCGGTCAGAGGCACTCTAGTGACACCAAATTTACGCACTGAGCCATCGAAGCCGGTGAAAGGTGGTGAGGGATGGATGGGTCAGAAGCGTGGGCGCAGGTTGCTATGAGGGCGGCAGTCAGAACGAGCATATTCAGTGTTTCTCCAGCTATCTGTTTATATGGAGTCGACCCACTTCGCCTCGAGCATTTTAGGAGCTTAAGGGCGGCTTTGAAACATTTCGACTGGGGGAGAGAGGATTTCGGTTCCGGCGTGTTCATAAGGTGAATACAAATGTCTTCGAATCGAGCAAAGCCAATCGAACTCGGATTTAGTTCCGTCTGAGTATTACAACTTTCTAGAACAGGTATCGTTTTGTCTCATTCACGACAATGATGAAACTATGCTATCTTAGTAAATGTATTTCAAATTATTCCTACAAAAGTTTTTTAAAAAATATTTGAACTATTTTTGAAATACTTTTGATTATGTTCTAGGGGCGTCATGTAATGGTTAAAGAATTCTTTCCAAAACCACAGAGCTTGAAGTCGGGACAGATAGATCAGGGAACACTAATTTTAGTAAATTATCAGAATACTTTAGACGCTAGTTTTGTTCACAGACGGACGGACAAATTGGACGGACAGATGGACGGAGATATGGACGGATAGTCAGGAAGTTTGAAAACTCGTAGTGATGAAACCGCACATGCTTTCTCGCATTCTCTCTTACTTCAGTAAATGTCTGACTGTTTAGAGTTTAATGAAAAATAAGACCTGCGCTATTCTTTTAAGCGTTCTTTACTCTCCGTGGAAAAAATGTAAAGAAAAAGTTTACATTAGTTTTTAATATTTTTTTAATCGCATCAATTTAAAGAAGAAATTATTCCACTCTGTATTTCAGAAAATGGTACATGTTTTTTTGTAGAGATGATTTTTGAACAAATTTCATTTGCATAAAAAATCGTCATCAAATTGATATTTTGCAATTTTCGAACACCCAAAGTGTTTGGTGAAAATGGGACCAGCGCCACTTTTTATATCGTTCTTTGACACATACAAGGAGAAAACTTGAAGAAAAAATTTGAAGCAATTTTTGGTAAAATAATTTAAATAAATGATAAATAATATGATAAATAATAAAAATAAACTATATTTTACTCAACAATATGCAAAAACTACTCATCTTGTGAAAAATTGTACATGACCTTATTTAATTTGAATAACTTATTCTATTGAAAAAAAACTTCAATATTTTAGTTGTAGACAGAAAATTTTGAACTTTCGCAATTTCGAAAAATCAAGGATTTTGGACGAAATACCGTCTTACGCCTCCATGTATACTAAGTACGTTTACACGAAAGTAAAATTTGTTGAAGAATTAATATTCATAATATTTTATGTCTATCGAGCAAATTAACATGCATGTGCAACGAGGGAATGTAAGTTCTTTTGATACGCGCCCCACTGTTGAAGTCGGCCACAACACCTGGCTCCGTCTCCGAGCGGCGGCAGCCACCGCAGCCGCAGCTCCAGAAGCACCCTTACGTAACGCGACAACTCCTGGAATAATGGCCCGCTCGTGGCGCGCGCCCGAGCGAAAATAAACGCGCTTATTCTCGGCGGATCTCGCCAAACAAATGCAGGACGTGGCGCAGGGATTTATTCTCGCCGGCTTCGATTCCCTACTCCCCCCACACCCCTTCCTGAGCGGATCCTGCATCACCCTTGCCATCTCCAACATCACCGCCCCTCCCTCACTCCTCATCCCACCTCTAGCTCCGCTTCCAATTCCGCCTACTCCGCCTCTACTCTTCTTGCACCTTTGCCTTCGCCCCATCTCCGCAGTTACCTCCGCCCCGCCGCCGCCCCACACTCGCCGACGCAGCCACTGCCACCGTCGTACCATATGGCTCAGAGTCGTTTTTGATACTCTGATTCAGCAGCAATTGGGCTGGCATTGATTTAGCAATAGCGAAGGGTAATGATGTTCAACAGTACAGAAAAGCACTTTTGTGGCAGTTAAATATCGTCCTAACAGAGATACTAGATTCTACTTATGCCTTCGTTTTGCGATTATTAGTCCTGGATAAGATAAATAAGTAAAAATTATTAAATACAATAGCTTTGCGCTAAATAACTCTGACATGCATTTAAAGGTTTCAATATATTATTATTTTTACGCATACTGCTTACGCAGTATAGAGAAAATATTGTAATGTTACGAAAAACGGCGGTTTCTCAACAATCTCTTATTGCCGGGTACTGGTAATGAAAAAGTGGATAAATCTTGTTCCATTATGTAGTAAATAGCTTCCTCTAAAATGTTGTGTAACCAGAATGAACCTTTGATGGGTAATTCAGAGAGAGAAATTGGTTTACGGCAAAATGTCTGTCTGTCTGCTGTCAGTACGTCAATCTGTGAATAATGCAGCAACTAAATTGTAAGCAAAATTTTCATCAAAATTGATATACCCCTATCGCTCTGACCGATCTCACGGCTCCTTGAGTTTGAAATGGATATTTTGATTTTGAGGGGTACTTTACATGAGCCTCAGCAACATCAGCAGTATTTTTGAAAATTGCAAACAAAAAATTCACATTGTAAAAGTAAAATATTGCTGATAGAGAAGTTTTGTTAAGAGATATATTTTTTAAAAAATCAGTTGTTTTAAGTGCACGCACAATTTTATTTCTTTCAAATGAACTTCATTTTTGCGTTTAATTAACTACGATGGAAAATAAGTTTTAGAAGTGGTGGCCGAGATGTGATAACCAGCACAGTAAAATTTCTATTAAATTCTACAATCGTTAATAATAATGCGAGAAAGTATATTATAGTTACCTGCTTTGCTATTTTCTGTTTCTCGAATTCTTTTTCATGTTGAGAAATGTATCCTTAAACGAAAAACCTAATTTTAAGACAAAAGAACTGTTACGATAAAATTTTAATGTATACTCACTCTCACAGAATATGGAAGTGATGCTCCTAGCGGCCAAATCCGCTTCTTTTCCACAGCTTTCTGACAATCATCACACACTTGACCATCCTGGCTGAGGCGTGTATCCGCTCTTATCATTGGCTTTGCTCCAAGTTTCAGACATCGTCCTTCCTCCTCTTCGGAAAATTTTTCCTCCTAGTTATCGTGCAAAGGCGGGTTGTTCTGAGGTCAGCGATGCCGCCTCGCCAACGTGAGCAGGGGTGCAACAGGCGAGGAGGGGTGAGGAAGTAAGAGTGAGGCAAAGAGGAGAGGGGGCACAGAAACGAAACGGATTGCCATGCTCGCGGGCGCGAGGATCACCCGCCAATTTGTATTTGATGCTGGTTCCGGAATCGCGTGGACGTTGACGAACCAAGGGGGCAGCGGTCACGGATAGGGCTGCGGAGCATTCTTTAACAGCCCGCCTATGAAATTAACCTAATTTATGGTATCTAATATTTTGAGAAATTCTGTGGCAAATTAAATTAATATTAGTATATTGAAAGCCTTGCTCTTACAACTATTTTGAAAGCTAATGGTTCTAAAGCAAGGAACACTAACTATTACATAATCATTTCGGGAACACAATATAAATACATTTACATAATATAGACATTTCCCCACTAAGAAATTGAAATTCATGTTCTACGTATTTAAAAACTTGTATTTTGACATTATTATGTCGGTTAAGTTGAAATGCAAGCAATATATACATTTTATTACGCATTATGAAAATGTAATCGCCCATTTTTTCTATATGAGCAGGAGCATGCAAACAGTGATTTCGTTAATCAATTAAAATCACTGCCGGTGTCCCCAAGTAGATTATCATTGCAAAATTGCTATTGTTAATATTGTTTGATCATTTGTAAAATCTTGATGCAATTTTATAGTGATAATCAAAAGAAAGACTAGGGAACTTCTCTATTAGAAATATTTCGAAAAATATAATTAATGTCTATCTCTTTCATATTTTCAAAAGTTACTATTTTTCTGTTACAAATGCTGAGAAGATTACATCCATCCTCCTGCGATATTTTTATTTATTTAAGGTAATATACAGGTAAAAAGTACACATCTGATATGTATTCGAATATATACTAACATAATTAATTATTTTCAACATATCACATTGCATATATTAATGGCAAAAATGTAATAATTGATATCTTAAATAAATAGCTAATATAAATATAAAATTTTAATTCTTTTTAATCTGTGGAAATCTACACTGGGGTTAAATATTTTCAAATATTTTGAATAACCAGTAAAAAAAGAATAAATTTGAAAACTTTAAAATGTTACGAATCAATGTAATTTTCTTAAAACTGATTGTTAAGAAAGAAACAAAACTTGTTTGAGTTCAAACTGTAAAGAGAGATTGAGTATTTAAAGGTACTCAATCCTGACAATTTTCCAGTTGTAACATTTAAGCGAAATACAGCAAGCTTCCAACTGCATTATCTTTCCAATTTATGTTAGAAGTTTCTTGCATGACCTCAGAAACAGTCTTTCTGGAGGCCAGTCTGATTCAAGGCTCTCTGCAATCTGGTACATCCGAAACCTTGGACACGGTTATCGATATTGAAGTAAGAAACGGTTTTGCCCACAGTGAAACACACTGTCCTGTTTAACATTATCGTAAATAATTTTAGCCATTGTGGCGATAGCATGTACTATTAAAATAATTTGTGCTCAGCAGATCCAATACTTGAATGCATATCGAACCGAGAAAAATACATTTGGTTTTAGATCAACACAAACACAAGAGATTCAATGAGATCACAAGTTCTCAAATCTGAAAACTAAACTACAGTTCTATTATTTTCAATAGAAACTTCATAATTTTTTATAATATAAAGAACTGTGTGTATTGTGCTCAAATATCTTGTCAATTACATAGCAATATTATTCGCAAAAATTTTGAATTAGAGTAAAAGTTTAAATATTTTTGTTAATTACAAGATTAAAAGAGTAAAACAGTAAAAATGCCTAGACTTTAAAATAAAATAAATACAAGATAAAGTTACACAAAATGTGTAATTAGTTATAAAGGCATGTAAATCCCTTCTCATTTATATTAGATTATAAATCCATAGCGCAAGAAAGTTTAGAGTTTGGTGAGGACAGTAGCGCCAGTATCCTCTCTATAGTCGGACAAGCTATGCCTTCTTTTCGGTTTCTTTTCATTATCGCAGTGCACAGGAGCATGCTACAGTAAGGTCTGTTCTTCATTTCTGGGGATAGGTGGCACAATGAGAGGTCTGTGCGAGAAGGCAGTGCCTGATCCGAAGGTGAATAATAATTCTTGCTGCCTTGGGCTTGGAGCCACGGCATGACCACGACAAGGGTCTGTTGATCCTTGTGAGTTTGGAAAAGAGTTCTACAATTCTGTTTGCACTCCCAAAAAATGTAACGTTGATAAAATCTTGTAGTAAGAGATATTACCATAAAGATGTCTTTCATTTCTCACCGCCACAACTTTACTACCTACCTAGTCAGAGGTTCTCATTTCCACTCATCCTCTAATACGTGCCACAAAGTGCGACACAGGGAAAAACGTAATTCAAAATGATAGAATGTTTATATCTTCTGATGTATTTGATGTTGGATATATGATGTCAAAGGTTTAATAGGAGAGAAAGAGGAAATGGACGACAAGGCCGTAGCTTCCTGGTCTGGAAGTGTCGCATTCCGCCTTTCGACATAGATGTGTGTCGTGACAGTCCCATGTATTCTCCCTATAGAAACCCCAAACATAAAAATCTCTGTAGGGCTTGTTATATGACCCAGTAGTAAAAGAGACATTAAAATATATACAAAACAATAACTTCCAATTACAAGAAAATTTCACATATTTAAATTGGATCAACAATCGCTGCCTAATAAAACCTAAGGACTTTTCTTTTCCTAAAAGAAGAGTTATAAATGGAAATTTATTTTAATCAAAATGAAATTCTTCATATATGGTCAGTTAATTTATTTGTTATTTTGCATTTAATATTCATCTTCAGAGATTTACAATATTGTAATGATATTCATTGTAGCCACATATATTCACACTTTTCTCTATTTCGTTGGTAAATAAATATATTTATTAAACTGAGTACCACTGAATTTAATAACAGTTCTTTCATTACAATATTTCCATAGTTTTTTGGCTGAGGAACAGTGATTAAAAATAATGTAGCTCAATATTGAGTTAATTTCATTAAATATTTTGTCATATTTTACATCTCTTCGAATGCGGCAATTGGCAGAAACAATGATATACTGGCAAAAATGGTATTAGCTTTAATGAAATTGGCTTTGAAATCACGAACTCCGTAAAATATTTCAAAAGACTTTATGAACATGTATTTATTTCTTTTAGACCTAAGCAGTGAAAAGGACCTGTGTACGCATGGTACCAAAAAATTAAAATACTGACTTCTAAATCAATGTATTCTTTTTCAAAATTAATAATGTATTATACTAGTGAATGTTGGATTCTGAATCCAATGAGAATCCAATATTTCTGGAGGTATTATATCATGTGCTTATATATTGCATTATTTTGGAAACTTTCTGAAAACGAACTCTTCTTTTCTTTTTTTACTTGCACTCTTCATTCGAATGCACTATACCGTTATTACAAATACTGTAGTAAATGTCACCTTTTATTAATATCTCTGGGATTTTTCAACGTTACAATTACTAATCTGTTTCAAATTTCTGAACTCTTTTACTCTTTTCCTCGGTGTGTAACTAATTTACAAATGAAGTTATAAAAATTGTATAAATGTTTTTCCAAATTTAGAAAATTGCTTTGGGCAGTGAAAGTTATTAAAAATTTTCCGTGAATCTAGTATAATCTAAATTTTCTCATATATTGATCAAATGTAATCTTTCTTTCATATAGAGAAAGCATGGCACAAGCGAAAAACGGCGAATTGTCTGCAGAAACGTGCAGCCACGGCTCTCAGACGAAAAAAATGGATAAATCCACTTGCCACTTAGAAAAATCCTCCAACGTAAACAGAATCCATGTTTTGTGGGTGGTTGATAGCGAAAATCGACTGACGGTAAAATGTCTGTTCCATCTGTCCTCTAACAACGCTAGCGGCTAAAACCGTTCAGCCGATTTTCACCAAAAATTATATTCCGTAAATCCGATCTATTGATGTCGTAGCGTCTTAACTCTGAAACGATATTCACCAGGGGAGGGTGGCTCTTGCTATGAAGCCCTCTGGGACATTTTTCAAATGTTCAAACAAAACGGCTCCATAATTTTTTATTACATTTTACATGAGGAAGTGCATTTAAGAGAATATTGCAGGTCTCATGTTCACAGCCCATCTCAAAGTATCTAAAATGCTTAAATATTGAAATTCTGAGACTTTTCCTTGATGAAACTTTTTCCAAAGATGGGTGATTTTTAAATAAGATCATGTGCAATTTTTCAAACTTTTAGTATTTCCTTCTAGCTACAGTTTCTGAAAATACGGGTGAGAAAGCACGCTGCTTTAGCATCATCACTGAGTGGTTCTCAACCACGTACTTCTGTGACATTAGGCTCGTCTGAATAATTACATAGTCCCTTTCCAGTTTTATTATTACAATGTGGTACTGAAGTACGCATGAGGAAAAGTAAAAATATTGTAATTTTCTTTCTATAGAGTAAGAAAGTTCGTATCTTATTAAAATATAATTATATTATATTAATATATTTAATATTCTATATTATACATTTTTATATTATATTATATATCGTTATATAATAAACTATGGATTGACCTCTGGAAACGAAAAATATATTGAAACGATTATGTTCATTTTAGTATAGGTTTTATTATATTTAACTACTTTTCTAAAATGGCAACTGAAACACAAACTGCTTTTAGGCTGAATGGTTAATCGTCATAGGAATGCCGTTAAAGCTTGGTTAACGTTGCGTTCGAACCAGAAGGTGATTTTGCTTCTTCTGTTATGGTGTGATTTGCAGTAATGGTAAACCAATATTTTGCAATTACACTTTGAAAAGACTTGGGGCCGTAAAAGGGCCAGTGTCGTCCATCAGTACGACGACCATTTGCGGTACTCATCTGACCGGAGTCATTGGTCGTCCTATTTTCGAGGAACTCTATATATTTTTGAAAATTGAAAAGTTAACTTTTCAAAACCAAAATTGAAAAAATAGAGATCTTACTGGTTGTCCTTTTTCCCAACTATACACAGTATAATATTGGTGAGCATGACATTATAGCGCTGAAAGTATGTGTTGTAGTACAACTACTTGTTGCTTGCAGCATTATAAGCATTCATAATTTCTTTAAGAAGCAATCAATCAACTATTTGCAGTGATAATTAAAATATTGTTAGCATTATAAATATCCAAGTTTAGGTTACAAGTTTTCATGAATAACGAATGCAAATTTGTCCGGTGTTCCTTAGTTGTGTTAATTGGTTTTAAAAAATCAAGTTATAGTATGTTACTTAATATGGTTCTGTATTTCAGACTGTGTTTCACGACGAGTTACAGTTCAGTCCTTATCGCGTAATGTGAGACTGTACCTTGAAGATATGGGAGGGGGCAAGATAGCAGTTCGCAGGATAGATTTACCGCGAGCTCATACAAAAAAGACATTCGAATCGAAATATTTCTAACTAGAATCAACTATAGAATAGTATCGCGTTGATGATTCCACATTCTTATCAAGAATGTGAGTTTGGTTAAAATTTGGGCAATGTTGTACATCATAAGAACAATAAATTCCCAAGATAGAATTATCTACAACACCCTCATCGAGTTACACAGGTGCGCACTCTCTGTGATAGCCCTGATTAAAACCTGTAGATAGAGGAATGGACGCCAGATCAAATCCCGCTGAATATATATTTTTTTTACCTGATACCTGAACATTAATCACTATCATCACGAGAGACATTCCAAAAATTTCGTATGATAAACAAATGAGCGGTAAACGATAATGTGATTATATTGGAAGATTGTAAAGGTATCTGTATTCCAAGTAATGTGACGAAATGAAATTTAAGAGATAGTTAAAATATTAATATGTCTCAATTAAAAATATCATATCATATTTTTGTAATCGTTAGAAATAATATGAAAAGTCTGTACCAAGTTGTATAATCACTAGTAATTACATATTTTGAACAGTTCGAGTATATAAATTGAATCCAATGTTCGTGTTTTGCAAATAAAGGTAATTTCTTTCGTTCTTTATTCATAGTTAACACTTTTTAAGTAATGTCATCTGAAGTTCCTGAGACTATTACGAACTCACAAATTACCATTTTGTGTTTTTCTGTGCCTTGTGATAATGCTAACAGAACGCATCCCTAATTGTTTCAAACAACAGATACTTCATTTTGCGGTCTTCTAAAATTTTTAATGTAAGTCTCGGTAGGTGGACATTATCTCAAAACGTATGAACTCCAAAACATAATAGTACGATTTGACGCATTGCGTGAAAGAAATCAACATTTTTATTACATCTTACTTTAAATAAACAATGTTTTGATACGGCTTATCTTTAGTGCGGTAGACTGAGACTATGTGACTATTCAACTGTAGTCCCGAATTTTCACAAAGAAGGCGAATTTTAATTATTTGAATATATCCTTAATGATTATTCGCTATGCGGTAGTGATCCACGCACAAATCACCTGGCATTTAGTCTAACATAGAAACAAGAAAGGGAATTCTGATCTTCAAAACAGATAATATCGTTTAAATCTAAATATTAATTTGATTGTAATCATAAATATGATAATGAGCAGATAAACAAATATATTATTTACCAGCAAAACATCAGTTACACTTCTAATATTACTTTCCAATTGAAACATTGAGAACAACATTAGAACATGATTTATCATGTCTTAAATGTTACTTCCCTAGTAGAAATGGAGAAATTAATAGAACAAATATTCCGTATCTGGGTGATACATTATGCTTGCAGATTAATGAAAGCATCAACAACTTCTAGCTGAAATCGCTCAACACTGGTTTAACTGGAGTGTATTGAGGATCGAGTTCTGCTGATGCTTTTTCATCATGTTCTATTTTACCCTGTCTGAGAATTAAAAGATAAGAATGTTTTGAAGTGAAAACATTGTGCATTTAATATTGCTACAAGATCTGCTGAACTTTTATACTATATAATGTGTGTAATTAGTTTGATCCCGCTTTATTACAAATATTTATACAACGGTGTATTTATTTATATTTAGTTAGTAAGAACGGAACCTAACCTGCTTAATTAAGATAGTGAATCGTTTGATACGTATTTGCACCATCAAACAAGTTTGTCACAATCCTGTCACTTTATGGAAATGAACAGAGGGAAATGCACACTGTTCTAGTATAATCCAGGTATTAGACCTGATAACTGCGCTGCTTAATTGAGTACTACAAAGGTAATTCCTTTCTGACAGAACCAAACCTGTATCGTCTGGATTACGACCAGTTGCTCTGGGATCACTGAACTCCAAACAAAACATAGTTAGTTCCAATGCATTTCACGCATTTGATATTTATTACCACGGCTGATTGTATAAGTCAATATGAGGGAAGAATGGAATCTTGGCAAATTGATATCGTGTTGTGGACTTTTACACACTGTCAAATCTAGATTGTGAATAAATTACTGTTTTTCTTGATTAGATAAATACATTCATATTTTTGCAATATGAATCATTTATATAAAAATAAAACTTACCTGAATGATAACTGCAATGGAAATCTTCAGCAATTGTGTTTGTATCTCACCTTGAACTGCTGTATACTTTCAGATGATTTTGAAATCCATGATAATCTGTTATTCCAGCACAAAATAAACTTGTATTTGTTTTACTTTATACAAGAATATACGCAGTGGTATAGTGATATCTACGTAATGTACACATGTAGTATATTCAAAGGTATACGTAAATACAGAGAGCAGTTATGTCACACAAAGGAAAATCGATTTCAGATTGTTCTGTAACATAATGTTGAGTCGAAAAAAGTGAGCCATCCCAAACTGTCCAACCAACCTGTCTCAGATCACTGACTAGTGCCTAAAACCACACGTGCAATGATCCTTCTTTCCAAATTGAAGAAACTCTCTGTTTTTCTGACAGCTGAAGCTTGAAATTTTAAAAGTCTTGAAATTAAAGTGTACTTTACACAAAGTTTCATTGTTTTCTTAATACTTTCTCTAAAACACCCTGACTTTCTGCAAAGAAGAGAGAAAATACACCAGAAGGACGACATGGTTCAATTGCTAACCTGACTTGAAATTTGGTGTTTGAACATTTTGAAGGTCTTCCTTCTAAGAACTACAAATCAGAAACAGATCATATCAAATGAATTATTGTCCACAATTGTTCTGCATAACAAATCATAGCTTTGAAATAGATAGCATTTTGCAAAGTGCAATATTTGCAATTTAGTAATGTCAGAAATGCAAAACCGCAATGAAACCATTTTTCTTTTCATTTATTAATAAACCTGATTTTATAAACGTACTTTAATGTTTTTCGTTGGTACAACATTCATTTTCAATAACTAGTGCTGCTTCAGTTAACTAAGACTGAGTTCACGTCCATCTGTTCATGCAACTTTTTATTGATAATGTGTGAGATTTTAATTAATACTTTTCCTTTCACACTTAAGGTATGTATTTATTAATGTCGTTTCTGAGAGTTAAAAACACTAAGTGGTAATAGTGTAATATTTGTTATATTAAGATAAATATTACTAATAACATGATGAAATAGAGTTATTTTTTATAATATAATAAACAAAGATAATAACTATAAATGATAGGCATTTTTCTAAAGTCACAAATGTTTTTGGTGATTCTAGTAACACAGCAATGAATTTAATGTTGGCAATAAACTTTCTATAAGCTCCAACGTTATCACGTTCATGAATCTTACCTGGGCAGAGGCGATAAGGGTTGAGCGTCAGTTAGAAACTGAAAGTACAACGCAAAAACATATACTGAACCTGAAGATTTTACAGACCTTAACCATTTAGCGTCGCGTGATTTTCGCTTTCACGTCCTTAGAGGTAATTTATTTAATATTTTAAATTGCAGAAGTTCGGAAAGCAATGAGTTTAAAGATAAACTGCAGATTCTTACCGAGTAATCACTTTATACGCTTACGCATTAGTTCAGGTTATAAGTAACCCGTTAGTGGCAGTATTTCGCCAATAGAGGAATACAGTTAAACCAAATGATATCAGCGGTTTTTTACTTGACGAGCAATGGAAAAGAAATTCCTAATAACGATATCGAGAATAAAATTCCAAACATTCCTTCTCTTTGCAAAGAGTTACCATTACAAAACGAAAGAATTTAATGTACTTCTGATTACTGGTCGTCACGATCATTCATCACCCATATTTCCTGTTCATAGGCCGTTGCCTTTATCGGTAATGTTCGTTTCTTCCCCAATCCCTAATACGCGAGTATTACGCGTCCTTTGTATTAACTTTATTTATTTGTGTCTCATCACCTCATCAAGTTTTGTTTTTCGCTTTAAAAATTAAGAAATGCTTACACTTAAGTACTACCAAAAATATGAAGAACCAGAAAGCACAGAATGACAGACTTCTTCGTAGCAAATGCTTATAATCGCTATGTGGAATTGCCGGCTGCTCGCCAGCTCGGGCATATGCCTGCTGTTTTCTACAGCTGACATCTATCGCCGCACAAAATACATTGACATTTTCAACTTTTCGGTCTAAAATAGCTCTTTCGTTAGAATGTATTGAGTTTTGAAACTTCAAACATTTGAAGCACTTATTCACGTTAAATCTATACAAACCTATTCAAATGCTCATACAGCGTGAGTAGGCTCGCATTTGTGTAATTTTTAAAACACAGAATAGAGCAATGATCTGCTTTGAGTCATCGGAGAAATGCATCAAATAACCCAACTGTACCAAAGAAAATCGGCTGCTTTGAGAAATCTTGTTTATGTAATTTTTAAAATTGGTAAATATTGTACGCCATATTGTGTAGAAATCAACTAAACTTCAAATTTTAGCGATTTTCACAATTCGAGTTAACTGTGAAAATTGGACATATCTCTACCTTATATGCATTTTACTATAGAGTAAACAGTCCTTACAAGAAATTTATAGAAACAATTTGTAGCCGTTTTTTGAAAAATAAACAAGTCAGGAAGGCTAGAAATAGTCCCCAAAATTAATGAATGTTTTTCAAAATCGTATAGCTTCTAGCTCATATGAAAACGACAGGGTTTCCTTAATTTGGAAAAATCATATATACATAAGGCAGAGTCAATGGTAGATTAATAGACTGACGTTTTGTCGCAATTGGTTTTATCACTGATCCACAAAACTGGAATTATGGTTACACTGGCAGTGTGTGTTAGAGTGACTTTTTTCTAATTTAGCAATTTTTTGACTAGTTTTCGTCACCAGAGCGCGGCAATACTTTTTCAGAAAATGCAGTTTTTGCATTATATAACATTCTCATACTACGCAGCATATTTCAAAGAAGTAAAAGATAGAATGAATATGTAAAGTGTTTGTTGGTATGGGGTCAGCTGCAGTGATAAATTTTAAGCAGAATAAGTTAGTGATGAAGTTGAAAAATAATTTTGGTTTTTAAAAACTGCCGTATTTATAATAAATATTCGATTTTTAGCTGAAGTAAATATGTGTATCATGCCCATTTGCTAACATTCTGAAAGGTTACATTACAGAAATATATTGATTAATAAACAAGTCCATTATTAAATATTCTTCTTAATCATTCATTCAAGAGTATGCCAACCATTTTACTAAACTATCTCCAACAAGTGATCCAAAATAAAAGACCTAGGTCACGTGTATGCCCTCTTCATCAGTGCAGAAATATTCATTTTCTCTCATAATGAAACTAGTAAACTAGTAATGAAGATGAAGATGAAGATCTTTATTTATATAATATTATTTCCATCAGAACAGTTTACCCCTTAACTTGACGTTGGTGCACTAGTTACAATATTTAGGAGACAATCTGGGTTAAGTCATGCAAGACTGGTAAAACAAAGAAAGGTCATTAGTACAATCCAAAATAACTAAAAAAATGTTGGTGATAATGTTTATGACTTCTGAGAATGGCTCCAAACTGAATTTATGCATATGATTTCACGCTGAGTCAGCGTATCGCTTGAAAAATAGGTAGAAAATAATATTTTTTGTATCTGTAACATTTAATCCATAGAACACAAAACATAAAAATGGAGACTCAAATAAATAATGTAAAAATAAGACACATGGTTGTAGGAAATCTGACATACGATCTAGAACAGGAAATAGTATATTTGCAGGAAAGAATTTTAAATATATTTGTTGATTAGAGCAGGGGATCTAATACATTGACTTTATTAAAAAATAAGTTAGGAAGGCCAATTATTAGTAGACTTGCAATATTTAGAAAAACAAAATTTTCGAAAGAAAACTAAGAGACAATATACAAGACAATGGTGGAGAGTCAAAGTTGGCATGAATTGAAATTAGAATTAAAAATGAGATGCAATAAAACTCGGCTGAATGCTATGAAAATGAATTTTTGGAGACGATAATATTATTATATATTGTTTGATAGAATAAACGAAGAGAGATTAGACAGATAATAGTGATTGAGAGACAAGCATTTGAAAATGTAGAACTGAAACAACTCCAATGGTATGCGTAGAACGCATGCTGACAGAATATCAAAAATTATATTTGAGTAATCCTCGAAAGAAGAGCAAAATGAGGGAAGGCCAAGTTGAAATCTTGTGGCACGTCGCGGATTTGACACAATGAAGGGCATACAACACAGAGGAAGATGCCTGACGGAATAAAAAAACATTGGTGTGTAGATTGCGAAACGGTCATTAGAACTGTAAAATACTCGCAGAATTAATAATAATTACCTTAAACCCATGGAAGATACTGATGAAGAACTCGTTATTATGTGTGCTGGGCAGGAGCAAAAGGACTTTTGGCATCTGCCTGAATACCAAACCAAAACCAAAGTTACGTTCTTATTTGAAAAGATTAAATGAAAACAAAGAAAATTTGATTGATTATTTTCTAGAGGGAGTCCTTTTAGATAACAAATAATGATACTTATTTGGTATTTATGATATTTGTAAACTTTGTCCATTTATCGCATGATCGCTTTTTCACGGGTCGTAATCCGCTTCTTCCGAATTGGCACACAGGTCATGCAATATTGTATTTAGTAGTATTACGAACAAGTTTTCGAAAAATTCGACGACTGAATATGAAACTAGCAATAAATAGTACCCATTTCTTGTATGTTGCACCAATGAAAAATATTAATTCCATAATTAAAATCTATTTCGATATACCAATTACATATGTGGGTCTCTTTAACCGTTGGAAATCTTTCGGTTTAGCAAGATAACATAATTCACCGTGAGTTGTTCGGCAGTTTATCGACGAATGACAGAAAATGTAATTACACACGGTAGACCTTCTGATGTAGGTATTCAAAGGCAGATTTTTAAAACTCCAGACATTTTGCTCATTTGGCTTTCCATGTAAAGGTAACATGTGTTCTCAAGAATGCTGAAATATCTAGTATCACTTGGAATCCTAAGACTATTTAAAAGGAACGCAATGGTGACCCTGAAGATTTGCTATTATGAACCCAAATGCCAGAAGCAGATTTCCTTTTCCTGACCTAGATTAAAGTGGCTGCCAGCGTGCGATCAAACGCCAATGAATTATAAATTGAGGTTATTTCGTTATTATTTAGATTTTCTTTGTAAAATCGTCTCTGCGTGAGATATACTATACTAATACAAACTTATTTAACAATACAGGTACATTTTAAAACGTTACATTAAATAGTAGCAATGCGTTTCAAATAATAGCAAATATTGTAGTTATAGTTTTAAAATTCAACTCATATTACAGTACTTTAATTAAATTACTTTATAGCTTTTATGAATTTAAATGAAATTTTTCCAAATAAAAAAATTAATTGCTTATTTTGTTTACAATATTTATTAACAATTCATTAAAAATTATATATATGCAGTGCATACTGAAGATGCGTATAGTAACACACATCCATTGTAATTGGCAATTTTTATGAAATGTAAAAATGTATGAAAATAGAGAAAATTTTATTTTGCAACATTATTTTACAGAAGAGGATCCCCTGTTCATTTTCTAACGATTATCGCAGACACAGATTTCCGAAGTTTGACAAAATTTTGAAACATTATTAACAACAAGTAATTTGAAATAATTTATGACAGGAGAATCTCTAGTGATTTTAATGGATTAGCAAAGACAGTGTTTGTACAGGTCTGCTTATCTAGAATAGTGTAAATATCTGACACGTAAAATACTTTTTGTGTACTGCTCGTCTCTCGAACAAAAATATCAATGTAAAAATATACTTAAGTAATAATATATAAATATATGCAATTTCATTATGTTGATTGGAAAATCATACATAAATTACATGTAAGTAATATATTGATATGACTGTTTGTGTATGTGTGTGTGTGTGTGTGTGTGTGTGTGTGTGTGTGTGTGTGTGTGTCTCTCCAATGTTCACGCATGATTGAAAGCTGAAGCTTCTCTGTACCTTTGTAAACATTAAGATATTAAAATGTTATATACGAGCCATATGTCGTTTTTGATTCCTACGCAAAAATCCTCAAAGACTCAGTATCACATACATTTTAATATTTGCGGTAAAGAACTCCATAAAATGCAATCACCCTAACGTTAGAATTAAAGAGGTAATTAATTGTGATCCCCAAAATAAGATCGTAATCATTCATCTGCTTACAGCCGTAACTTACCAACTGCATAACGTCTGCAGAAGAGTCCTGATTGTGAATTAAATGAACTTTAAATATCAAGCTAATAGTATTCATATACTGCAAAACCATTTTATTAATATTAATGTTCGCACCATATAGTATATTTCTTCGAATTGGGTCATCTGAGAAATTGATGATGGAAGCATTCTCACAACCGAAAGCTGCTATCTCGGAGACGTAAGCGTTTAGAAACTGACTTTCTAAAACGTATGCAAATTATTTGCATTTTATATTAAATATTACAATAATAAACGACGAAATGTAGATATAGTTTTATTAGTCGTTGTCCAGTGTTATTTTTTGGCAAAAACAGTTTTATAACAGTTTTGTAAAATATGTTTTTCTGGGAAATTGTGTGCATGTCTTTTATTTATGTATCAAATGTATACAATAAAAGTACTATGTAAACTGTTGGTTGATTTAATATTTATATTCAAATATTTACTATAATATAACTCTACACCTATATTTTCCAAATGTCTAAGATGAATATCCGCCTCCCTGGAAATGGAAGCTAAAGTGGATAATATTAGCCTGATCTCTGCAGTGCAATAAAAACTTCTTAAAAGTTCGGCTCAGGACATCAGCCCATTTTTTGTGCAAGCGAGGGTACAACGTATAGCGTGAAAGCTCAAAAAACGAACGCAGATTCTCTATCACTGCTTCTTTCTAAATGTTCATCAATTAAATGTCTTTGAATTTCAAAATTACTCAGTAACATTTACACATCGCACTTCACCGCTCTCATTTTCTTTTGTTGCATCAAAATCGTCAAAAGCAAACGAAATGTAATCAAAAAGTATGTGCTTCAGAATATACTCCAAAATTCAAACTGCACATTAACTCGAAAGAAACAGCAGTCCATGCGCTTAACAGAACATTTCAATAAATTGAATTCATGTGGATCCATTGTAGGCAGTAGGGGATTCTGGTATCAAATAATGCGCTTAATTTTCTGATTGTGACTTCTGAATAATGCAAGTAGTGCAAGTATGTCCAATGTCGGCCCTGTTGTATAATGGTGTTGAACCCTCATTAAAAGCAGCACATTATTGCAATCACATTACCAGATTGTTTTAATTCATTATTATCTTTCGCACTTCTGTGGTTTCATGGATTAACTCTTCCTCTCCTAATCAACATTATGAAGCGTTTGACAATGTTTGTGAGGAGAAATGTATGATATTGGGTTATTGTTTCCCTTGGTGCAGACTGACGTGCCTGGACCAGCTCCAATATTTTACTAATTTTACTCATTTTCACATCTTGTGGTACCTTTTGTTTTAAATTGTTTTCTTTACTTGTTTACTTGTTGGCAGGAACGCTGAAAGATTTATATTGTCCGGAACAGGGAAAAGAAGTAAATAGTATTTGTCGAAAAGAAGGTAATGGATAAAAGTGTATCAACGATTTCAAAGATTTTAAGATATATTGTTATACAACAAATTTTATTTTATGAAAAGGATTAAAAACTAGTGAAAGTAAGTGCATAATTAGAAACATTAAAATTCAAAGTTTCGCATATATAAATAGTAACGGAAAATTTTGAACTTGTGATTTCAAATTCACGAATATAAAAGGGTAACTTCCTGCAATGCCTTTAAAGAGTAAATATAGTAATCTAATTGTATTTATTAGTTTGCAGTTTAGATCTATTAATGGAAACACACTAACTCTACTGCAATTAACCAAAATATTAACATCAATTAGAAAACTACATTTCTTTTATTTTTAAATAAATACGTAACTTAAATTAAATAATTTAATACAATGCAAATCTTAAAGATAATTTAGGAAAACATTTTTGACACATAATCTGATTTCATCTATTTATTTATTTCTATATTTACATGCGCATTTGATACATGTATTCGTGACATGGCTACTATTCGCCATATTACACTTTCTACTCTGTACACTCTCAAAGCCGACCTTCTGAAAGCCTTCACACACGTAAACAATAATTTAGATGAACATATCCGAAGGCTCGAAGAGGTCGTTCAAAACTCCAGACGGTTGGACAACAACAGGCAACACCGCAGAAACTTTTCAACCGTCCATCCGCGAAAGTTGTAAAACACGTTAATTGCTGTCTCAATCATGACTCAAACAGATTTGCTGTGTTAGATTATGAAAATGATTTTCCATGCCTTCTCAACTCTCACTACTTCTCCCATCATCACACACGTCCACCCACAAACCGACGCAAACACTGGCTAGCAAGGCAAAGAAAACAAAGACACGTAGAGTTGCGCAACCTGCCCATTATTAAGTAAACAAGGACATTCCTACCGAGCCCACCAGGCAGTACTCACTTTAGCAGACAGCCATGGCGACAAATCTCCTCCCGTTCAGTGAAACTCCCATCCAATTTCTGTCATGTGTAAGCTTAAACCAACGTGTTGACGGGATCAGTGAATTGACAATCAACAAAAACTTCACCAAACGGGATAGTCATCATAGGAGGGCAGAATGACATCAATTTGGTGGTCACTTTACACCTGAGCAACATAAGTTGACAAACTACAACCGGTGCTGCCTAAAATACGAACATTGTAATCTCGACTCTGCCTTCACAACAAACCAACATCAGCAAAAGAAATTAGACATGCAAAACAAATAAAATTAAAACTGCATCTGAGAGGCACACATGCTAAATTATTTGAGCTTTCTTAACTTTCTCTCAGAAAATGACTTCACCTATGCAGGTCTCTTCACTTGAACTCGGAAAACATGCACCTGGTAGCAAACTTGCCAACATCTTACACCTCACAGCAGCATCATCCTATCCATGATTCCTCCTGCACCTACACTGCCCTCTCTCCATCCTCCAGAACCCTTGACCCACTCACTGCATCCCCTGAACCTAATCCTTTCATACCACTTCTCCCATTATTCATTCCCACATCTGTAACCACCCTCTCACCTCAACACTGCTGGACACGATACTTCCTTCGACCACGCACTCGAGGTAAAATGAGATAAATAAATAGTAACCCATATCGATGCAGCAAAAGCATCCGTGTAGGTACATGCAAAAGATTCAAATAATGCATCATAATGCAATCTCTTTCAAATAAAATTGAATTTATCGAGGCATATTTATGTGATCTCAAATAGATGTTCTTTGCTTTACAGAACATTATTATCTCATAATGATCTAACACACTCCAAATTCCTAGTTTACCTTTGCAGGATTCTATTATAGAGCAAGGGAATCAAATAAAGGTCTATCATTATGTTCTAAATATTTATGTAAGAAATAATATTGATCACCTTCTCTTGTTTAAATCAGTTCTATATAGTTGAAAAGTTTTTTGAAAGGCTAACAAAGCATCTTACTACGCTCAAAAGTCTACTTTGCATCTACAGACCTCCAACAAAGCAAGCTGTAGATTATTCTTACTTTCGTAGAAAATCTAGAGATAACTCTGGAACAAAATTAGTAATCTCTTTAAATCCATTGTATGGAGATTTAACATTGATTTTCTGAGCAATCCCACTAGTGCAAGAGCAGTTTCTGAATTTAATTCATTCTTAATTCAGAGTATTACAGTAACACCCCACACGGTAATACTCTTAAATCACAAACAGCAATAGATCAAATTATAATTAATAAAACCACAATGATATGAAATATAATTTAACATCTAGGTTATGACCACGATGCACAAATTCTCTTACAATTACTAATAACATGAAACAACATTACAATAAATAAACACGCATAAAGTGAGTACTACTCAACAATATACTGTTTACGGACTACTTGCTGAAGAACCATGGGATAGTTTATAACGCCATTATTACAAATAAAAAGATAATCTATTTTTCTCAAGCTTTCTATTTCTCTTTAACGTGCATGCTTTCCATTAAAAGAGAAAATTAAACATTTCACGAAAAAGTAATACTTGATCACAAAAATTAGAACATCGTGTAAAAATAAACGTACTCTCTACTTTGCTTTCAAACGTCATGACGCATTCAAGATTTCGCCATTTTAAAAATATGCATTGTTACGAAAGTCATAAGGTGGTATAAAAATCATGAAAACGATCAGGATATTTGAACCCAAATAATAAAATAAAGCAATGTATTTATAAAAATACTACCAACCAACTAGAAAACCTGTAGAGAATGTTGTTCTTAAAATATAACGATATAAATGTGAACGATCCGGCAACAGCATAATCTTTAATCCAATACTTTTCGAGAATTGCTGCCGATCTCACTAAGGGTCTTCAGGCACAAAACTCAAAAACAGATCCCATGAGAATTTACGAAAATGTGTAAGTATTAGACTGAAATGCAATGGTGTTTACGCTTTGTTTCGATTAAACCAAATGAAATGAAGTACTGGCGTTAAGCATGTGCGATCAGTGCAGATTCAAATCTTATGTTATTGAATTAATGTTATCTATAAATGCGTCGTCAGTAATTTACATGGATGACCTTTGCAGTTATGTTGGTTTCATATTCACATATCATAATTTTATATTTATCTTTCAAAAGAGGTAAAAACCACAAACTATCAATTTGGATGCATGCCGACTACTTCAAATAGAGACCCATGATTGTTTTTAATGTTCAGAGGAGAAATAGTTTTTAGCTTTAGACGTACAAGAAATAATTTCGGAATATAAATTTCTGGCAATATTTACATCCGCGCTCTATTTAGACTGGAACATTATAAAAATGTGAGTTTAATGGCATTGGTACGACACATTTATGCAATATTTAAAACATACGTTATTATTATTATTATTATTGTTATTATTATTATTATTGTTAAAAATGAAAATATCAGATTTTGTCCTAAATTTCAATATGTACAAAGAATAGATTTAGAAAGATTCAGAAAAATCTGGAAAACATAAAATTTCTGATTACTATATATTTTAGACGTAAGAAATCATTCTTGGTTCCACAAGGTAGTATAAAAGGTTATACCGTTTTTATCCGAAAAACGAATTAGTTTTTAGTAGAAATTTTTGAGCACATAAAAGTATAACTCTCAAGGCAGAGTTATTCAGATTTTAAATCATTACTGCCATTTTGTAGTAATGTATGTTCCAAAATGCTGCATAACCTTGGACGTACCATTCTCGTCCTTCAAACGCAGTAAAACGAATCTCGTTACCAAGAAACGCCTGCCTTTCGTAACAATCATTAGAAATGGATTACAAATGGCCATCAGATGGATAATGTCGAAAACGACTTGCCAATAGTACATATGCGACAAAAAATAAATCTAGTACTATTACAACGCAACGTAAGCTGATGTTTATTCCGCATAAAGTCGACCATAATATTCACAAAATTGTTGATGTATTTCATTTCAAAACCGGTAAACTACCAAAACCATTATCGACACGATTGTGGATAAAATGATTATTTAGTTTTGTTCATATTTGATCCTGTTTAATTTAGGAAATTTTGGTGTTGGCGGTTGCGTCACTTCGTCCCAACCACCTTCAACAAATTCCCCCTCCCCTCCCCCTTCCTCATACCGGCGTAATGGAGTCTCTTATCAGCATTGAGAGAGGGTTGTTCAGACACAGCTCACGTGCTTGGTGCAGGGGCTTACGCTTATGGCGTCATTCCTGCGCAAGATTTTTAAACGAGTGTTTAACAAGTTGTTCAGTTGGCGATAAACCTTTTAGTGGTCTGAATGAAGAAACACCGGTTAAACATTTCACAGATTGCTTCAGCGACAATTCACGAACAACTACCCCTCCTAAGCCACCCTGGCTCGTCATAAAAGAAAGCTGCACCCCGAAGTACCCTACTGATCCCCCACAAACTTGGTGGGTATTTTTCTAACTATTCGCAAAGCCAATGATTTCGTCTTTACGGTCGGCCGCGCACTGGAGAGTCGGGGGTAGGGGCATGAGGTCGCGCCCACCGACCGAGATAAGAGGGTCTCAAACGGCCGCATTGAGACATCGGGTAGCGATGCTAGTGCGTCATCTGCATGTCCACTATGCCTAGGCGGGCCACTATGCCTCGACAGCCGGTTCAGTTAGAAGCGTTCACGAGGAGCTGCATCGTGGGAGACTGGTTGGTCCTGTCCCCGTATTGCGCGCCACACCGGTCATACGGACACCACCATCGCCCGCTGTTGGTGGCAATGAATTAAGAAAGGCACGCACACACGACATGCAGGATCTGGACGTCCGCCGCGCACCACGAGGAGGGAGAACTTACGAATTTTCCGCCACGCGCGAACAGGTCCAACGGTATCGATAAGTGCTATTCACTGTGTAGCCTGCACTGTCACATCCTGTAAGTGCCAATACTATTGGCAGGCTGTTACACAACGCAGGGCTCGCCGCATGCCGACCGTTACGACGACTGCCACTCACACCGCAGCAACGTCGCTACAGACCCGCCTCGTGGCGGGAACGACTGACCTGGAGCCATGCAGAGTGGAAGCGGGTCATCTTCAGCGACGAGTCCCGCTTCTGCCTTGATGTCGACGGCCACCAGGTCCGTGTCTGGAGGTGCACTGCCACGCCGAGCGGTTTATTTTATCCCACCACACGTATGATGGTGTGGGGCGCGATATCCTATGGTGCCCGTTCACCGTTAATGTTCCTCGGGGACACAGTGATAGCCGCACGGTACGTTCAGGGCATTCTGCGACCGGTGGCTCTACCGTTCGTGAACGCCCATGCCCTATTTCAACACGACAACGCGCGTCCGCATACCACAGCCATCGCCCAAGCATGCCTTGCTGCCGTGAATACTCTTCCACAGTCAGTGGAATAGCCAGACCTCTCCCCGATAGAAAAAGTTTGGGATACAAAGGAGCGTACGATCAGGGCCCTACCCCTCCCCAACCATCTGCAAGAACTGCGCGCTCAGGTGCAAGCTGTGTGGGATGGACTAGCACAGGACTCCATTCGAAACCTATACAACTCCATGCCGCGAGTCCGGACCCATGTGTTTGCAAACATGGCGGCCCCACGCCATACTAACATGTACCGTCTGTGACCGTTTAGCGCAACAAATATTGTTCCTACAATGTGACAGTATAATCATTTTACCTACCAGCCGACATGATCCCAAACTGCTTCGTCTTTCTGGATGCAGCTTTTTTATGAAGATGAGTGTATTACGATATATTGAAAATGTATTTAAAACATACTTGTAATTAATATTTATTTGCAAAGCCTACCAAATAATTTAATAAATATTGGAGGCAAAACTATTTAGTACATTCTGCTTCGTTAATTATCAAATACGACAACGCCTCTCGGCCATGATCGAAGATTTTTCGCCTTATATTCAAAGTCGCATTCAATTTAAGTCTTGAAGAACAAAAGAAAAAACCTGCATTTAAATCACGAACAAAAGATCTATTATCGATTACTGAAAAAGTTTTTGTTTACTTCCACTAATATGACCTCGTTCAAAGAGATTTCCAAAAGACCTACTGCATTAATTATTGCATTTTAATGGGCACTTCCATTAGAATGGAAGCGGCACGTCTTCACGGTCTCTTTTCTCCGTTTGTACACTAATCTCTTCTCTTTTCTTTGTTCTAATCTCTTTTCTCTTTTCTCCGTTTGTACACTACCCCTCCTTGGGTTTTAGCAACTTATAATCGTATTACTACTCGAGTCGTGTAGACTTTGCGGCGTGGACGAATAAAACGGCGGATATGTGTTGAAGAGAGGTCTGCTACATACTGAGAAGGAGAGAATTTTGAAGCAAATTGGAGGATGCAAGAAAAAATTAGAAGGATTTTCGAAGGATCGGAAAGGGGTGTAGACTTGAGCCGGACAAAACGCATTACATGAAGGATCGTTTCCGCTGGCTAACATTCGCCGTCTCAGAGAGCGCGCGCGCTCTCTATCTGCGTATGAAATCTATACGCGAGTCTCTCTAAAGGATCGCAACTGTACGTCCCGCTCATTCTCGGCAGTATGGTTGGAGAGTGTTGTTTGCGCAGTTTGTCGGTGGTTTTGGTGTGTTCCGTTTATAGTAATCACAAACTCTCTTAAAATTATATATATATATATATATATATATATATATAAATATATATATAGATAGATAGATAGATAGATAGATAGATAGATAGATAGATAGAGAGAGAGAGAGAGAGAGAGAGAGAGAGAGAGGAGAGAGAGAGAGACGAACAGGTAAGCCCGGCTTGTTCGCAGTAAATTTATTTGCAAGGGACAGGTGTTCTTTTTCGTGAATGGGCTCGGGGTTATTAATCAGACACCACTGTTCCGTGAACAAAATAAACATGGATTATTTAATATTCTACACAAATCACTATTGATTACAAATATCTGTGGTGGTCTTTATCCTTTTCTCTACCTCACTCAGAATCACTGTTAGTTCTTTCGATCTTACATCGATCGAGGAAATATTTACCGTTTAATATTCCCCCCTCGACCGTCGGCGGCTTCAGGGACTCTCGGGTTGTCTCGTACTCCTTCGCTGTGCTGCCTATGCCCGCTCCACTGGGGGCCAGCCGATGCGATGCGTTGCGTTTCCGAAGCACTTTCTCCAGCGTAATCTTCCCACGGTGCCTCTACACCTCCCCGCTGAACTCCTTTCCAGTTCACCCAGATCTACTCGATGTCACCTTCCGCGAGCTGACAAGCGCCACTAATTATTCAAGGTACAATTTGCTAGCACGTGTCTCACCATTTCACCGGGCTACTAGTCTCGTGGCGTACTCCTCTGCACACAAGTTCTCTCGATCAGTACTACCCCGGATAATAACTGTTACTCTGGCACTACGTCCGAGCTACTAATGATGGTTATATCTAGCACAACTCGTCCGTCAATCACCTTTTTTAGCGCTCATTCGTTCGCGACACTATTCTACCTTGTTCGAACGCGGAGCAGCCCCAGGTACTTCCTTCCTTCCAGGCGACCGGCCGTACAGTGAAGCTTTGCGGCGTCTTTTCTCACGCCTTCGGCCAACCGACAACACTTCGCCGCCCGAAACTGTTTCTTGTGGCTAGCGGGCGCCCTCTGGCAACCGTTTTGCCGCGTGCTTACTTGTTGTATCACCGTTTCTTTAGGCGGAAACGCGGTGCGTTTCAATATATATAATATAGAAGTTTAATTAATTTTAATAACAAACTAGACATACATTATATACTTTCTCGCATTATTAGTATGATCACACATAATTACGCGAAAAAGTCGTATATTTTCAAGTACGTTCACATTTACAAACTTAACTTTTTTATAAATATTTAATTTTGAAGAACAGATTTCATTAATAAATAATACGTCTTATCAATATTCTAATTGTAGAAAGACACCAATAACAATTTTAACTTTTCCATCGTCTCCTATATTATTTCAGTAGAATACATACCTTTTCCGACTCTCACACGCCACCAATATTTATAAATGATGTCTCTAAAGAAAGAGAATTTCACGAGACGCGAGGAATTGCACTATGACTAAAAATATAAACGAATTATTTAAGAAATGGATCTAAATATTCAAGTTAAATGCAACCCTCAGTCAGATATATTATTATATAACTCCTAAACGAAGCGTTATAGGGCCTTAAAAAATTAAATTTTGAGGCCAAAGGCTTCAAAGCAACGTTTTTCGCACCTTAATCTACACGATGAGATATTCTTGGACATTCTATAAACAATTTTGCCGGTTGGGCGCTTAGCTGTAATAACAATATCGCATATACATGGAGGAATACAGAATATAGATTCCTCTTGGTGCTGGTGGCCATCGTTGTGACGCCACGCATAGAAGACTTACATTCCTCCATCTTATATTTACGGTTTCTATGTACATCGTGATTTGCGCAGATTGACGAGGTTTTTTGGCATAATTATGAATTCAAGATTCGCAGCAACAATAAGAAATACTATTAATAGGTGCTTGATACCGAGGAATTATTTGGAGGAATGATTTTGAAAAAAAAAAATTATTTCAGTTACTTCAAGTCTGGTAAATGCTTCAATTTTATCAATATATTACAATGTGTTCCTTTAAGAAAAAGAATTCTCCGTAAGACACATTGTGCCTTCCCAGCCCGGAAACCAGTATAGGTCAAGTTCATCTGCTTTGCGGTTTGCTGCTCTGATTGCTAATTTTCAGTGATTACTCTGATCAACACCATGCGAATCCCGGAGCAGTACTCTAACAAACGGGCATTGGCCCCATCTTCCTTCTTCTTCTACTTCTTCTTCTTCTTCTTCCTCTTCTTCCTATCCTATCCTCACCCCTTACTTACACAAACTTTCACTTACATGCACTATACTATCACACATGCTGAGATACCAGTCGGGATCTTAGAGTTTGTCCCGGCTGGGACGGTGCTCTGCTGGTTGAGGAAACGTCGCTAACTGACGTGTAAGATGGTGCTGGATATTACCATTCAGCGCAAGCAGTTCACCGCCACCTACCGAGGAAAACACATTCTCTACACTTACTAATGACCTTAGCAGTTGACGCGCCCGGAATCACTCATCAATCCATCAACCCATACACCTGCCCTTTCCCGTCCCGCCTCTTCTCTCTCTACATTGCCCGGCTCCTCCCCGAGCAGCCCTGTTCGCATTGCTGCAGTGCAGTCCCTTAATACACAAATACACTGCGGGTTGCATTTACCTAATTTTTTATCTAAAAATTAGTGGTATATTTGGTCATTTCGGTTAGTTTCTATGTATAAATAAAACGTATTGAGAAGTAATTTCAAATTACAACTCTTACAATCCGCTATTTTGAAGCTTTGCGTGTGAAATCAGTAAAGACTGTTTCATCAAACACGCGAACTACGGAAGGATTCCGCCAGGGCAGAATACTTGAAGAAAGACAGATTGAGAGCTCTTTCTACATTGGATGGTTGGAGGAAATTGGCCACAATCTTATAATCCGAGAGTTTCCAATGCAATCTGGTGACGTAGCTTACTACTTTACTTGAAGCACTCTCTTTAATGTTTGTTATATGTTTACTCTCTTCTCAACGCAGCTCCCAGATGGAAGCAATTTTCAGCAGATGTGTCGTTTGTTGCTGCACGATGGCTGGGAGTGCACTTGCCGACGCTCGACCCGCAGTGTCTACAGAGCAACGGGTGGTTGCTTAGGTCACCTACGGGCTTTCAGGAATAGCCGTCCAAACTCTTCCATCCAATACAAACTTCATTTAAAGTTATTTATCCACAAAGGGTATAGCCGAATAAGGTGGTGAAAATTTCCCCAAACCAAATCGATAATCACCATACGCATATGAAAGAGAATAGAAAATGCCGTAGATTCACATAAAATCATCCACGTAGAAAAATCTGCTGCAGAGATACATCGAGAAACGTGTTTTTCATTATTTATTTCTCAGCTTTTATTGCATTATCAGGCTGAAATAAAATTGGACAGACGGAATAATTGCATTTTGATGTATTGGTTTCGGGGAAGTTTTCATCGCCTTATTCTGCTATACCCTTTAAGTCCAGTGGTGTGCGTAGCATTTTCGCCTAATAGACCGACCATCAATTTTCTCAATTCTCAGAAAAAATGTCCAATACATCTATTTTCCGATTGAGATGGAATATCAGTGTAGTGTAACTGTAATGCATGTTTTATTGCAGGATGTGTCGGTGATCTTTCCCCGCTGCATGGCGAGATTCTGCACCGACATACGTCGGCTTACGAGGTTTACCCACAACCAGTGAGGCACTGCTCCAGCCGGGACATTGATTGATTGATTTTTTCGTGTTTCCGGGCGCGTCAACTGCTTTGGTCATTAGTCCCGTTAGTGTAGTACATGTTTTCTCTCGGGAGATGGCGGTAATCTTCCCCCGCTGGATGGCGAGATCCAGCGCCGACCTACCGTCGGCTAGTGGCGTTTCCCCCAACCAGGACTCTCCCACCAGCGGGGCACTGCCCCAGCCGGGACAAGCTCTAAGCACCCGACCGGTCTCCCGGAATATGTGGTAGTGTAGTGCATGTTAGTGTAAGTGTGTGTGTGGGAGGAGAGGATAGGACAAGGAAGAACAACGAAAGATCGCGCGCGGTCCGTGGCCCGTTTGTTAGGGTACTGCTCCGGCATTCGCCTGGTGTTGATCGAAGAAACCACGGAAAACTACCGATCAGAGCAGCCGGTGACATCAGTTGATGAACTGAGCTACCGCTCCTACATATATATTGAAACGCACCGCGTTTCTGCCTAAAGAAACGGTGATACAACAAGTAAGCACGCGGCAAAACGGTTGCCAGAGGGCGCTCGCTAGCCACAAGAAACAGTTAGGGGCGGCGAAGTGTTGTCGGTTGGCCGAAGGCGTGAGAAAAGACGCCGCGAGGCTTCAGTGTACGGCCGGTCGCCTGGAAGGAAGGAAGTACCTGGGGCTGCTCCGCGTTCGAACAAGGTAGAATAGTGTCGCGAACGAATGAGCGCTAAAAAAGGTGATTGACGGACGAGTTGTGCTAGATATAACCATCATTAGTAGCTCGGACGTAGTGCCAGAGTAACAGCTATTATCCGGGGTAGTACTGATCGAGAGAACTTGTGTGCAGAGGAGTACGCCACGAGACTAGTAGCCTGGTGAAATGGTGAGACACGTGCTACCAAACTGTACTTTGAATAATTAGTGGCGTTTGTCAGCTCGCGGAAGGTGACATCGAGTAGATCTGGGTGAACTGGAAAGGAGTTCAGCGGGGAAGCGCAGAGGCACCGTGGGAAGATTACGCTGGAGAAAGTGCTTCGGAAACGCAACGCATCGCATCGGCTGGCCCCCAGTGGGGCAGGCATAGGCAGCACAGCGAAGGAGTACGAGACAACCCGAGAGTCCCCGAAGCCGCCGACGCTCGAGGGGGGAGTATTAAACGGTAAATATTTCCTCGATCGATGTAAGATCGAAAGAACTAACAGTGATTCTGGGTGAGGTAAAGAAAAGGATAATGACCACCACAGATATTTGTAATCAATAGTGATTTGTGTAGAATAATAAATAATTCATGTTTATTTTGTTCACGGAACAGTGGTGTCTAATTAATAACCCCGAGCCCATTCACGAAAAAGGACACCTGTCCCTTGCAAATAAATGTACTCCGAACAAGCCGGGCTTACCGGTTCGTCTCAATATATATATATATTGAAACGCACCGCGTTTCTGCCTAAAGAAACGGCGATACATCAAGTAAGCACGCGGCAGAACGGTTGCCAGAGGGCGCTCGCCAGCCAGGAGAAACGGTTACGGGCGGCGAAGTGTTGTCGGTTGGCCCAAGGCGTGGGAAACGACGCCGCGAGGAGTCAGTGTCTGGCCGGCCGCCGGTAAGGAAGGAGATGCCTGGGACTGCTCCGCGTTCGGACAAAGTAAAAGTGTCGCGAACGAATGAGCGCTGAAAAAGAGTGATTGACGGACGATTTGTGCTAGATGTAACCACCGTTAGTAGCTCGAATGTAGTGCCAGAGTGATAGCTATTATCTGGAGTAGTACAGATCGAGAGAACTTGTGTGCAGAGGAGTACACCACGAGCCTAGTGGCCTGGTGAAATGGTGAGACACGTATTAGCAACTGTACTTTGAATTATTAGTGGCGTTTATCAGCTCGCGGAAGGTGACATCAAGAAATCTGGGTGGACCGGAAAGGAGTTCAACGAGGAGGCGCCGAGGCACCGTGGGAAGATTACGCTGGAGAACGTACTTCGGAAACGTAACGTATCGCATCGGCTGGTCCCCAGTGGAGCGGACACAGGCAGACAGCGAAGGAGCACGAGGCTGCCCGAGAGTCCCCGAAGCCGCCGACGCTCGAGGGGGGAGTATTAAACGGTAAATATTTCCTCGATCGATGTAAGATCGAAAGAACTAACAGTGATTCTGGGTGAGATAAAGAAAAGGATAATGACCACCACAAATATTTGTAATCAATAGTGATTTGTGTAGAATAATAAATAATTCATGTTTATTTTGTTCACGGAACAGTGGTGTTTGATTAATAACCCCGAGTCCATTCACGAAAAAGAACACCTGTCCCTTACAAATAAATTTACTGCGAACAAGCCGGGCTACCCTGTACGTCACAATATATATATATATATATATATATATATATATATGAAAGCAAATTTTTTATGCTCTACGCTGGAACTTTTCTAGATTTCTTTGTTGCAAAATTCTGTATGAATATATCACCCCATATTCTAATATGGGTGGCACTAATGACACATATCCTAGTTATTTGGCTCTCACTGCACTCTTTTTCCGCACTGCACACTCCTTCTGAATTCGCATAACAAAATGCAAAGATCTCCAGGCTCTCCCTATAACAAAATATACTTGATTTTTCCAGTACAATTCTATTCCTAAATATTTGCAAGACGTGACTCGAGGTATAACATTATTCTTCAATTTATATGCTGTTTCATTGTAACTTCGACCCCTACCAAACGTGTTCTGGAAGAACATGGGATCCAGAAAAGTGGAAGTGGTAGTTACGGCAAGGGTTCCTGATATTTCGTTTAGGCGCGAAGAGAAGACCGCAGGTATTAGGGGGGTGAGGAGAAACATGAAAGGAAGCATCGAATCGAAAGAAAAGGAAATTAAAAAGTGTGAGAAAGTTTGTACCATTTTGTAACATTTCGTTCAGTATTTTTAAAAGTCCATTCGACTTCTATATATTTAACTCTTCCAGTCATAACACTCCATATACATTGCCTTTCATAACATTTCAACAAAAACTCCGCGTTTATAGGGGTCCTGAACGAAAGCCAATCTACCGACGTTCAGCTTTTTTGTATCGATTTAAATGCAAATAAAGTTTTGAAAGTAAAGAAAACGCTACAGTGACATTTAAACGACGAGTCTGTTCCTAAAGGCCAGCGACCTCGTAAAAGCGAGAGCTGCGGGCTAAAAGTTGACATTCAGACAAAGTCCCTTGCGTAAAGATTCACCACCATCGCCGCCGTCACGCACGGTCGTCTTGCATTGTTAAAACTCTTGTAACATTAAAAACATTTCACTTCCCATAACCTGCACTTCATCTCTATTTCAGCGTTCACGTCACCACCGACCATCACCCTACCATCAGCCTGACTCCACAACAACTTTGCTACTCGTTCATGATGCACCTCGTCGGCACTCTCGCCCGATTGTATCTCGTTCACCATTCTGACCAGTGTTTACATAAAAGAAACCTATGAGTTTTCTTCCTTTCTCTCCCCTGTCATCATAATTACATAAAATTCCCTTGCTCGTGCTTGTCTCATGCCCCAGTGTTTCCCAATCAGGCTGCGTTGACTCAAAGCCAGCATAGCCTCTGTCTCTGCGGCGGCTGTCCGCGAGGTCTTAGGGTTCGAGACCTGATGGTTACGGGAATTTCGACGTATTCAGGTCGAATTCAGCCGCTTTCCCAAGTTGAATCGTAGAGGATGTCTGCTCTATTTTTTCCGTGTTCCCCGTCGTTCCCCGTCGCTCCCCGACGTTCCCCGTTAGTCCATGTTCCCGACGGTTCCCTGTTGTTCAATGTAGTTCAATGCGGTTCAATGTAGTTCAATGTGGTTCAATGCAGTTCAATGTGGTTCAATGTGTTCAATGTGGTTCAATTAGTTCAATGTGGTTCAATGTGTTCAATGTGGTTCAATGAGTTCAATGTGTTCAATGTAGTTCAATGTGTTCAATGCAGTTCAATGTGGTTCAATGCAGTTCAATGTGGTTCAATGCAGTTCAATGTGGTTCAATGTTGTTGAATGTGGTTCAATGTTGTTGAATGTGTTCAATGTTGTTCAATGTGGTTCAATGTTGTTCAATGTGGTTCAATGTTGTTCAATGTGGTTCAATGTAGTTCAATGTGGTTCAATGTTGTTGAATGTGGTTCAATGTTGTTGAATGTGGTTCAATGTTGTTGAATGTGGTTCAATGTTGTTGAATGTTTTTAATGTTGTTGAATGTTCTTTAATGTTGTTGAATGTTTTTCAATGTTGTTGAAAGTTTTTCAATGTTGTTGGAAGTTCTTGAATGTTTTTCCGTGTTCTTTCTCTGATCATTAGGTCAGAAAAAATTCCCCCTCTTAAACCTATTAGTATCACTGACTATGCACCATGGACCATGCAGGACATTAAAGCTGAGGAGCTGATAAACAATCCTAAGAAGTCAAAAATTAACAACCAAGAGATAAGAGCCAGAATAGGACAAGAAATAGTCAAATATGAGAACTACAACAAAATATATACAGATGGCTCGAAAAGTAGCAACTTGGTGGGATGTGCCGCTGTAACGTCAACAAGAGTAATATCTGATCATTAGGCGGGTTTCCAAGCCGTAACAAATGAAACCACGGACCGCGCGCGATGTTTGCTTCCTCGTCCTTGTCCTATCATCTCCTCTTACTCACGCTTACACGTACATAAATTACACTCCGACAGAAGTCGGAACCCCATTCGGGAACTTAGAGCTTGTCCCGGCCGGAGCGGTGTGCCGTTGGAAGGAGGTCCCTTGAGGAGCGAATTCCCGCGGAAACCGCCATGTATCCTGGCCGGATCTCACCATCCAGCGCCGGAGAGATACACCCACCTCCGACATTAGAGCATTGACGACACTTGCGGAAATAGGGATGTGACAGGAATCATCAATGTCCCCAACAAGGGTTTTTACAACCCTTTCTTTCCCACGCTCCATTCGCTCCCTCCATGGTTGGTACCCGGTCCCGCCGGGTCCGTGACAACGCGTGACGTCTTTGCTGAGCTTGTGGCGCGGGGCGTGGCGGGGCGGGGTGGGTGGGCGGTCGCAGTCCGATGGAGCGAGAGCAGGCGAAGTGCGGGCGGCGCCATCTCTATGCAAATGGCGAATGCAGATGCCGCTCTCGGCGGCAGACGCCGCGCAGCCACGCGCTCAGCGCAGCCGGAGCGGAAGACGCCCCGGGGGCGGGGAGGGGGACGAGGAGTGCGGTCAGCGCCGAAAGTGTTCCGCCCCCGATGCAAAGGGGACTTTTGGGCAGCAGCGAGTCACCTCATCAGAGCGACTCGTGGTGTATTGTGTGTACACGATTCTAGAGGAAACGACTGCTTAGATGTTCATCTCCTTCGTTCTAACAGGATACGGCCAGCTCGTCCTCCTGGTGCTATAGAGACTACATCCCTCCATTCTAACACCCGATGAGGTTCATCGTTTACCTTAGAAACATGTCCTGCAGAATCGTTGTATCCAAATCTTTCATTGAATTATTTAAATCAGTCATAATTTAATTATTGACAAAAAGTCAAAAATCAAATACGTGCAAGCATAAAGTTAGAGATATGACACAAACATAAGAGACGACAAAGTTAGGATAATAGGACAATCGTGCTTAGCCAGCGATTGCAAATACGACTAATTATTTCGTACGAATGCATTCATGAAATATAAAATTTGTAGACAATCAGGGTATTTTCGATACTAAATAGCTCCGACATAATTACACAACTACTGGTAGAGCACAAAGAGCAGATCTAAAGGTTGTCCGTGCACCATAACCTCTCATCAACCTAAGTCTTTACTCACATAAATCTCGGGCTCGCCTTGATCAATTTCTTTTATATTTCCTTTACCTATGCCTTAAAGCCATATTTACATGCATCAGGAATTTAAAAGATAAGAGTATGACGACATATGAAGTTATGATAAAGCGCGCGGCGGGAGAACTCCGAGGAACAAAGTACTTCCCACTTCCACAGGGATCAAGCGGAGTTTGAAACCCGGGCGCCCCCTGCCTCCACCCAAAAGTGGTCGGTCGGTGGCTTCGTGGCGCGGGGCGGCCTCCGGGCGTCCTAAGCGGGGGGGGGGTGGGGCGGGGGGGTAGCGGGGGCGGTGACGGTGGCGGGGGAGAAGGTGGGGGCGAGGCGGGGGCGAGGAGGGGGCGAGGGCGATGAAGGAGACCTTTGTTACAGCGACGCTTCTGGTAATGAGCGGTTGGGGTAGGGACTAGACAGAGGCAGGGAGAGGAATTAATACAGTCAAACACGGTGAATGATTGATGTTTCGGAGCTCATCAACTGCTAAAGTCATGAGTCCCATAGATAGTGAATGATTCTTATCTTGAGATGTGGCGGCGTTCTTCCCCCGTAGGATAGTGAGATCCAGCGCCGGTCAACATATCGGTTTGCTAGGCCAAGGGTGATGTGAGGACCAGCCAAGGTTAAAGAACGCGAAATGTAATAAATGGCGCTCAGGTACTAAGGATAAGGTAACTAACTAGGTGCAAGACAAGGAATTAGTAAAGCTGATGAAACTTGAAGGTGATGGTACCGTAGAGCTTGAAAGACCGGAGACAGGACAGGGAACAACGGGGAGGATTGAAGGGGAGTGGGAGCTGGTAGCTAGTATAGCCAAAACGGTATGCAACAAAAGGTGGCGTTGACGTTCAAGGGCGGGGTGAAGAACCGGTGGCGGGGCAAGCGAGGAATGATAGAATTAGGGAGTGTCGAGTACAAGAGAATGCCTGATTTCTGAGTACGGTAGGGATAGTGACGGGTTGAAGAATAGGAATAATTAAAGGAGGAGAAAGGAAATCGGGGGACAGATCGGAGGGTTATTCTAGGAAGACCGTGTCTAGGGTACCCTTATCAATGTCCACGTTGACCGAGTTGTGGAATGGGGTCGGCAGAGCGATCAAGCGCGAGAAACGGAGAGACCGGCGCAGGGATTTGTGGTCCACATGCGGAGGTAGCGCTGGGGTTGAGGCGCTTTCAGGAATCTGATATTCTAGAATGATGACGTTGATGGCCAGGGATGAGAAAAAACAAGAGAGAGAGAGTAGTAGTAGCGGGAGAGGAAACAATTGAGGCAAAACGGATCAATTGAAGGGGGTCGATCGACTAGGGGATTGAGGTAAAGGAACGGTTGGTAGGTGATTGGGTGAGTGAATAGCTGAGAGGTGATTTAGTGCTTTGTTAGGTATTTTGTGAATGAGGGTTTAGGTGGGAAGATTCATATGTGGACGAGAGTTTGGGTCGGCGAGTGGATGTTTAGTTGGTGTGTGGTTGCGTACACTGCGATATTCCAGACGAGTTAGTTGTGGTAGATTGGAACGTAATGGGATGGTACAATTGGGTGAGTGAAGCAAAGATAACCTGAACGGATGCGCATGGGCGTGAATGAGCGCCAGGAGGTGAGAGGAACAGAGAGGAAGACAGTTGTTTGCGCCGGAAGTGGACTGTGATCGTGGTCGCGCGCACAGACGAGGGCGCGTGGGCGAGCCGAGGAGCTACTCTGAACGCCGGGGGGGGCGCAAAGAGCACGGCGGGCGCCGCAGGAGGCGCTGATGCAAAGGCGCTGACGCCGAGGCACCTCGCCGCGACGCCGCGCCGTCGGAAGTGATTCGTGGTCAAGTGTTCGAGAGTCACTGCGTAGCGGCTACGAAGACATGAAAACGGAGTGCTGGGGACTCGTTAAGCCGATTTGGAGTTGGATTGATGGATTGATTGTTAGTGTTTCCGGCCGCACCAACTACCGAGGTCATTAGTCATGTATGTGTAGAGCATGCTTTTTATCCGGGTGTGGTTGTGATCTCCCACGAGCGAGGAAGTGCCTCAGCCGGGACAAGTGCTACGTTCCCATCCGGTCTCCCAACATGTGTGGTAGTGTAGTGCATGTTAGTGTAAGTGTGTGTGTGTAAGTGGTGAGGATAGGACAAGGAAAAGGAAGGAAAGATCGCGCGCAGTCCGTGCCCGTTTGTTACGGTACTGCTCCGACATTTGCCTAGTGTTAACGGATCGGATAAACAATGGAAAACTATCGATCAGTGCAGCCAGTCGGTACAATTCTCCTTCAGACAACGACTGAATTCGACCTACTTGAAAAGCTAGTGTCGAAAATCCAGACACCGTCGGGACTCGAACCTAGAACCTCGCGGTACGAGCACTGCAGTGACATCGGTTGATGCACTGAGCCACCGCTCCCGGTCGGAGTTAGACATTTTTCCTTATTAAAAACAGCATTGCTTAATAAACATTTTCTCTAATACTCTAATATTAAAGCTAACAAGTTGCGAATTTACAGCAGCAGAAGTTACGATTTTCTGATCGTTCCTGAAATGGTTGCCTTCACCAAACTATTATTCGGTTTGTAAACTTTAAAACCAAACTATTTTTAAAATATTATCTACTAACATTAGTTTGCAAGAAAACTTTTCTTATCTAAAAAAATTCGCAATAAAAGGTCTCGCAATAAAATGTTCTGGAAGACATTATATTGCGAGATAAAACTTCACTGATAATAAATATAAAACAATAAAATGAGGTTCTTTGAAAGATGAAAAATATACCGATTTTTTTAAGGAAAAACCAAAAATCTCAATTGAAAAACCCTCACCCCTTTCCGACCTCCTTCCCCTACGAGACAAGCCCCCTCTGTGAAGCTGTGGCCCCAGCCCCACCCGAGAGAATACTTGTGTGAGTGATTGATTGATTTTTTCGTGTTTCCGGGCGCGTCAACGGATTTGATCATTAGTCCCGTTAGTGTAGTGCATGTTTTTTTTCTTGGGAGATGGCGGTGATCTTCCCCCGCTGGATGGCGAGATCCGTTTCAGACCTACCGTCGTCGACTAGTGGGGTTTCCCCCTAACCAAGACACACCCACCAGCGGGGCACCGCCCCAGCCGGGACAAGCTCTAAGCTCCCGACCGGTCTCCCAGAATATGTGGTAGTGTAGTGCATGTTAGTGTAAGTGTGTGTGTAAGTGGAGAGGATAGGACAAGGAAGAGGAGGGACAGATCGCGCGCGGTCCGTGGCCTGTTTATTAGGGTACTCCTCCGGCATTCACCTGGTATTGATCAGAGAAACCACGGAAAACTACCGATCAGAGCAGCCGACCGCTAGAATTCTCCTCCAGACAGCTACTGAATTTGACCTAGCTGAAGAGCTAGTGTCGAAAATTCTGTTGCCGTCAGGACTCGTACCTAGGACCTCCCGGTCAGAGGCGCAGCAGTAAGATCAGTTGATGCACTGAGCTACCGCTCCCGGTCACGTCTTGGAAGTTAGTAGAAGATGGAGATATCAATATGATTTCTTCACTAATTCTTTATAAATAACAATTGGCAAATTTGGAGTTCTGCTTGGTGCATATACTTTCGTTATTAGTAGATTTAGATGTGGCCCTGCTAACTTGCTATGGGAGTTAGTATGAACATTGATTTTTTTGAGAAAATGACCCGCGGCAAATCTTTTGTTTTCACATCTTAAGAACGGCAAAAAAGCGGCAAATTATGAGCTACACAGTTTTGTGACTTGGTGAATGGTTCTGCTAACGTCCAAGACGTGTTCCTGGCGGGGACCGTGCTGTCTCTAGCTGTTTGTTCCCGACACGCGGCCGACGTCGAAGGAGCGCCTAGACTTACATGACGGAAATTGTCGGAAAGCCGTTCAAATCGCTGCACAGTTTCGTAATAGTAATTACACCAGTGCAGATGATTTCCCCGAAAACGCATAGAATAATGTTGCAAAAATGACGATCGACAAAGACGGGACGAGTCAGGTCAGAACGCAGTAGGGCTGGACGGGGGAGTACATGACGGAGTGGGGATACATGTGCATGAAGAAAAAGAGGCCCAAAACGGCGTCATACATAGACTTCCTGGCATAGATAGAATTCCTATTTTTTCTAGGGCTTTTATCCAGCCAACAGCCGGTTACCCTTTACGTCCCGATGGGACGCATATTCAACCATATAGTAGACCAACACACTTGCGGGATTCTCGTATCTGGGGTCAGCAGAACGCGAGGCCCTCGGCGACAACACATACATACAAAGTCAAGGGACAAACAACTATGCCCAAGGCGGGACTGGAACCCGCGACCCTTCGGACCGAAGCGCTGAGTCGGTACTAGCTCTTAGCCACCTCGGCCTTCCAGGTCGGCGAATTCCTAATTAATTGTGATAAATGAATTCTCGGGGAAAGTTGGGTATTTCAGTTGCCGAAAATCGGAAAATTGAATAAAGAACAGTTATTGGTGTTAGTGTAAAGCATCTTCACGCAAATCGTGAGCAACGCCATGTACACAAGCTATTTAATAGACATTTCTGGTAAACTAGTGCCTGAACAATATTGTTTCCTACGATAGTCTTATATAATTATAAAAATTAGTTACGAACTCGTACATACATTTTATCACTGAAAGGGCGAGGTTTTTTTTATGAATGCGTTTAATCTAGCTTCTCTACTACCACAAAAGAAGCAAGATTTCTGCTCAGGGACCGTTCAAATACGAACTGGCAGTGCCTGTCCCGGTCGATTTCCGGTAATTGTTGACCCATGCCACGCCTTCTCTGGCAACAATTCTCGGAATCCTCCTACCCAATTAATTTCAAATGCGAAATTCAGATGCTTTTGTTGGCTATGTGCATGTTCTGTGAGAGACAGTAATCCAAATTATAATCTCTCACTCGTATGCCGTCTTCAGGCGCTCAACCGCTATCTCCCGACCGCTTCAATGTGGACCGAGGACTTCAATGTGGACTGTGGACTTCAATGTGGACTGTGGACTTCAATGTGGACCGAGGACTTCAATGTGGACCGAGGACTTCAATGTGGACTGTGGACTTCAATGTGGACTGTGGACTTCAATGTGGACCGAGGACTTCAATGTGGACGTGGACTTCAATGTGGACTGTGGACTTCAATGTGGACCGAGGACTTCAATGTGGACCGTGGACTTCAATGTGGACTGTGGACTTCAATGTGGACTGTGGACTTCAATGTGGACTGGCGCCCCGTGACGTCAGGTAGCCCGACCAGCCACTCCTTTCAAGTTCTGAATTGAACTCGATAATGGTCATTTGCAACGGCGTCCCGCCTTGGATTGTTTTACTTGCAGCGTTTTAAGTTTCATCAATAACTTAATAAATGATGGGTATTTAAGCTTGTGGCATTCGACTTGATAAAATTGTGCAAACATCTGATTAGTGACCTTGGGTCGCACTTTGCCTCGTATTCTCCCAGCCATATTAATGTAAAGTCTGTCATAGAACTCCAATCTCTGGATCTCGTAAACTGTCAGAATTAGTTGCAATGTGTTGCCCATTTCATCCACAAACTGCTTCTCTCCATCCAATGCACTGGAAGCGTTCGCGTCTGTCTCGTCTTGCACTAATTACAATTGTCAATCTTCCGTGTGACCGACCACAGTGCTGCTGTAATATTCGCCAAGTCTCCATAGAGTGTTTTATAAGACTCACAAGAATTAGGTTGGAATTAAGGTACCAAACAACTGAATTGTATTATAGTACGACCTTTTTTTCAGGTAGTGCATTTGATTGTAAATATTAGTTACGTTTAATGTGTCTGTGATTTCTCTTTTTGTTTGTGAATCCTGTTCCATCCTTCATTCATGTGCCTGTTTGGACAGCTGAGTTACGTATGTGCTTCAGGGTGTGCGAATGCTGCTTTAAAAATACACGGTCCACTCGCATCCCCATTTTTACAGCCTTCAATAGCTTATGATTAGCTCAGTGCTAGCATTACCTTTGTCTGTTCAGCAACTGACCGGGAGGGTGTGAAGTTCGAGTCTCGCCAGAGGTGAATTTTCGACAATAGCTAAAGTGCTAGAACAAGTTCAACCGTTGTCTGGAGGAGAATTCTATCAGCCGACAGTTCTCCTGATCGCTAGTTTTCCGTGGTTTCTTCGATCAATACCAAACGAATCCTGGAGCAGTATCCTAACAAACAAACCACGCATCGTGGTCGATCTTTCCTCTTTTCCTTACCCCCTCGTCCTACGCACAAACACCTAAACTTACAATCCCTATACTACCACACATGTCGGGAAACTATAGAACTTGTCCTGACTGGGGTGGTACCTCTCTCGGGAAGATAGTGAAAGGAGAAACCTTCCGCGAGCTGATGTGTAGGTCGGCGGCGGTTCTCATTGGAAACTGGGAACAACGCCACCTCCCAGAATAAAACATTCAGCAACGAACCTAATGACCATAGCAGTTGTCGGGTCGCGAAAGCATCAATCAAGCGAGTACATGTCTATGCACAGATAATATACAAATTCATGTAGCAACTATTTCATTAATTTTTGGATTTCTGGACTGGCAGGTAAGACAGAATTTGTAGGGGACTCCCTTAAAAACAACATTTGTCTTCGTCGAGGTGGGCGATTTCCGGCGCGAAAGGCACCTATGAATAGCCGCGCGTACAACCGCTTTGTGGGCGAGGTGGCTTGACGTCAGTGTCTCCGCTCTTCGCCGAACTGCAGCCAGGCCAGTCCACGTGTCGCGATGCAGCGCTGCGCAAACAAACGAGACGCGACGCCCGGCACGTCAGCCGCCGCTAAATTCACGTGCAAGCGCTTTCACGACGGTCGCCAGAAAGCGCCGAAATCATCTCTCTGTCTTCGTAATAGTACTAACATTTGTTGACCGAAGCTCTGAGATGACGACATTTGCCAAAATCCTTGTTCGATTGAGTTCAAGCATAATTTAAAATATGAACTTTAAACAGTGTTCTTCAAAATTAAACATCTAATTTATTTTTGAGTGCAAGCTTTTATGCCAAGTGGTGGATACTGAGAGTATACTTCCCATTTATGTACTAACTTTCGAGATAGGTACTGCCTTTGTCAACGTGGAGTAAAGTTTTAATGACTCTTCAAGGTAAATATAACAATGTTAGAATCTCAAAAGTTTTGGAAGACAAAGTATCTAACAGGATATCGTCAATGAGATACAATTCTCTTTAATCCCACGTACGAAAATTCATTTATTTTGAAGAGAAGTATTTTTCGAGCTATTTCAAATGTGTAACAAAGAAAAGTATAATGCCTGTATGTGACATCAGACTCGCCTGTGATATTTTCTCCATTATTTTCAGAAAGGGTTCACGAGAAGACGAATGTAATTAATTATAGATCTACTGCAATATGTACGTAATTTTGTTCTTTCTAGAATGCAAAAGGACTGAAAAGGTCTGACTCGGACATTACGCATTGAATAACGTTCGTAATGTTTGAATAGAGACTTTTATTGAAGTTAGTTTTAATTAATTCACATGCATTTCTTACGTTTTATTATATATTAGGCTTGTGAATTTTGGAAATTATATTCCTGCCATTCGATAGAGCTGCAGCGTCCAGTTTGTTGGGTCCCCGGCCGCCACTACTATCACTACTAAGATAATTTCATGCCTTCTCTTCTTTATATCTTGGTTCACCGCCGACGAAATTTTCCAATAGCCCGCGCCATTCGACTCACTGAACATTCCTGACTACATCTCACTGTTTCCTCTCAGGAGCCGATTCAATCTTCTATATGTTACGTCATATCTTGTCATGCTAGCCAGGAAAACCTGATATACTCATAGATTTGAAGAAATGCCTTGTCACGTTACGCAACGTCTCGAAATGTCTTACTCTCATTTAATTCGATACACCATAATGTAACTTCTTGCTTAGCCATGCCAACGCACTTACTATAAACTCAGAGCCCGTAACTGCTAGGCATTAACAACATCACGTAACGACGCACCACAGCATGATACGTAACACACAACACGCACGCAACATCTCGGGGATAACACATGATATGGGAACGTAACACACATATTCGGGACGTGTGGCACGTGACATCACAACACGACACATTCCCATCATATCAGATCACCACATCACATCTCGGAACGACACATCAGAGCACAACACGTAACATCACAGCCCGGAACAACATGTAACCTCACGGAACGGCACAACTCGAAACTCACAGCACAGCATACAACATCATAGCACGTCACGGTACGGAACATCATAGGTAGCAGATCACGGCACGTAACATGGTAGGACTGCTTAAGTAAGATGATAGCCCCACATAAACACTAAACATAGCGCTGAACGTAGCATCACTAGTCTACGCAATTCCATTCCACCCCATTCAACGAACTCTGCCCCAGGAAGCCGGAAAGCACGCTCCGCCGCTCCCCCTCGGCTCCCCGCTGCCGCTCCAAGGCGGAAAGCTGCAGAGAGCGGGGGGCGGAAGGGGAGAGAGGGCAGGGTCGAGTTCCCAGAGTGCGCGATATCGGCTCGGTTCGGCTCGGCCGCGCCCGCGCCCGCGCCAGATCCTCCTCTGAAACGGAACCGAGCAAACAAACGCGAAGCCGAAGGACGTGTCTCGCGCGCGACACCTCTCGACAGTGGGAGCCTACGGGCGGCGCGGGTCGAGTTACCGCCTCCTCCGGCGTCGCCTCACGCGGCCCCGTCCCCCCGCCCCCCGCGCCCCCCCCCCGCCCCCCCCCCCCCGCCCGCGCCCGCCCCCGCCCGCCCCGCCCGCCCCCGCCGCCCCGCCGCCCCGCCGCCCCCGCCCGCCCCCGCCCCCGCCCGCCCCCGCCCCGCCGCCCTGCCGCCCCCTGCCCGCCCCGCCCGCCCCGCCCGCCCGGCGCCCGCCCCCGCCCGCCCCGCCCCGGCCCCGCCGCCCGCCCGCCCCCGCCCGCCCCGCCGGGGCCCGCCGCCGCCTGCCCGCTCGCTCGCCTGACTCTCCCGGCCCCCGCCCCCACCCGAACCTCGCCTGATGACTTCTTGGTTGAATAAGCAGAGAGTTGTCCGTGGAATGTCATTGATATATCTCTTATCGGATTATTATGTTCCGGAATGTCTTCAACGATTTTGTATTTATTAGGATTTAATAGTTTCTATAAAATCAATAAGCGATCGCGACTTTCCCTAGCTGTGCTTCGTATTAAACACCTACGCACGACTGTCTATCTACAGCTACTTATCGAAAATGCCTCCTATCTACTTAGCTATCCTAATATACACATCCCCTCAAAACACGGAGTCTATTTTAATTAAAATTCCAACTACATTAATAAAATTTACTATTACAATTCAATACTAATGTTTGCACAATACCAAGCTATCAGACTAAACATAAGTTCCCGCCTCACTGACATTTAAATAATGTCCCTGCCTATGTTGAAAACTATTTGCACCTCATCAATTGCTAATGTGTATACGCTTCAATATCTTTTAAGATACTGGTTTCTTGCGCCCTCTTACAAGATACCGGCTTTCAATGTCCTCTCCACACCTTTTGCATATAATGTGTTCGGGGCCATGTCTCCCCGTCTGAATAGCACTATCAAACCACGCATGGAAAATTTAACTTTGTATATTGGTTGCCCTAATGTACATTCTTTGATTTCCGAGCTTGCGTACAATTCCATCATCACTAACGATGGATGACAATTTTAGCATTCAAATTAAACCCGGGGTTCTTGGCTTATCACATCTTCCCAGTATCGTATTATTTATTAACTTTTAATTATTTTACTTTCTCACATACTGCTTACGAATAATAATGCTAAAATCTCATCCGATGTGTTCGTGAATGAACGGTGTATCTTGTACAACGAATTCGATGCCAGAAATATATTTTCATTTAAAGTATGGAATAAAAAATCTATTGGTTCAAACTATTTAATGTTCACACCAAATATTCTTCGATTTCAAAATGAGTTTTACAAAATATGATGACTGAGATGAGTTAATTCGGAGGAATTGTAGTATAAATAGCATTAAATAACCATTACTAATGGCGAAAATGTAAGTGCTGTTTTAGTACTAGTTTCTATTGTACGACGATGAATTTCGTTCCTGAAGTTTGTGTGTGGTTATTTTATATTGTGTTTGTTTAGAAGATTAATATTAAAATAATTGAGCTAAATAATAGGAAAAGTAATTGATGTTTAGTTTAATTGCTGCAAATATATTCCATTTCAAATTGTAATTAATTGTATAAAATGATCAGTTATTTCACTTATCGAAATTAAATCTTCCATATCTACCAACTAGTTGAAAAGTTTAAAGACGCCAGAAACATTCATATTACTGAGTTGGTGCAGGTTTCTTTACACTTTCCCTTCTATCTACACAAACAGAAGTTCATTCAACGACATGTAACCGTCGTTGATAGGTACTTTAAAAGTTAGTATATTAATAGATACGAAATGTTTACAGGCTCGTGCTTAGGATTATGGTAGGGTCCTCGCAAAGTTTAGCAAATATTAATACAACACAAATGAAGAAAATAAATAATTTAACTCATGTTGATAGATGCACCAGAATTATTTTTTTTACTCATAGCTAGGAACTTCTGGTTCCTAATATGTTCTACCAGAGGTCAATAGCAGTGTAGTATAACTGGTATCTAATAGATTCGTCACTAGCAGTGATTTAGATAAACAATTTTAATCCTTTAGCGATGTTCTGTAAAATAAAATGAAAGAAAATTACATTTAACTAAAGTTTAAACCAATTACATTAAAAATAATCTTACACATGGTTTATAGTTAGTTAATGGTTGTATAAAATTGATCGTTTTCCTCTTTCCCAAAGATTGGATATTAAGAAATCCCAGGCAATACCGGCTAGTAAGTAATACACTAAGGACATGTGACTTGTGTTATGTATAAGAAATAATTCACACAAAACCTTGTAAATGCTGCTCCTGGACAAGGAATTACCTTCGAGACCTGAATAATACATTTCAGGCAAACAAAATACAAACGCTCTCAAATTTTTCTCCAGATCCTTTTTCTTTATACGAAGTGTATTATGCTTCTAATACGAAGGATTTAGTTGCAACAACTTTCAAACCAGCTAATAATAAAGACAAAATGAACTCACAATGAGGCGAACTGCATTTCAAAATCGATTTTGTCCGCTTACATCTGCATAGCGTGTCAGGGATCATTAGTACAACGTGCGTGTCTTTACGCAGTTATAAGCAGTCTTCTCTACAACTTTGAGTCCTTCACGTGCTTCATAATTCAAGTACCCGTTTAACAATCTACAAAAATTCTCATTTGTGGTCAACATCATTTGAGATATTGTAGATATTTCAGAATAAGAATATATTTTCATTTTTTATGTATCTTTCAATTGCAGTCAACATTTGTTACATGTGCTTCTGTATTTGCATAATTTGTACGGTGAAAATGTGTTCATTATTAATTTATTGTATTGTTACTTTCGTGAATTGTAATCAGGAATAATTTGATTCTAATGCAAAATGTTTTCCGAGTCCAGTTGGAATAACAGATAACTGCAATCAATCAACTTAAAATTAATATTAGAATTTTTTGTTAGTGAGCAGACTCTCCTTTCGGAAGTTCAGAAGTAGAATTATTTTCACATTTCTAGATAGAACATTCCCCTTCTATTAATTTTTCATCTTTTCGACGTTTCTATCTCAATATTGGTAAGCGACGTTAACTGACGTAAATTACCGACACTTTTAGAGCAATGCAATTTCACTGCGTTAAAAGTACTTATAACACATACAAGATCTTCAAAGTAAATATAAATGTAAAAGTATAAGAGACACCAAAATTGACCGATCAAGTCTCGGTAGTGCTTGATTCACATTAAAAAATCGTAAGTAAGTAAAAGAAACTATACATATTTTGAAGCTATATCAAGAATTTTTAGGAAACAATATTAAACAAATGTCCATAGTAACGAATTAAGCCAGGAATTTATAAACTCATTGTAAATTTGTGAGATGAGGTGGCATCCCTAAAATAACTGAAGGTGCACACTGACTGGAACGAAAGAAAATGGTATTGTGATGAAATTATAAACATGTGTAGAAAAAAGATTAAGCATACAAAACTGCTAAAATAACAAGAGGACCCGAAAAGCGGAAAGAATACAAGATAAAAAAAAAATGTACTATAAAAAAAAAAAAAAAATATGGAAAGTAATTATAAATTAGCAGGGGATAAAAATGTGTTACAATGACAAAAGAGATTATCTTTTATAAAGGTAGTAAATAAATGAACAACATAGATAACAAATTCAATAACTATTTTGTAAGTGCCATTAAAACTATAGTAGAAAAAGGTTGACATAGGGATTAAAAATATTTTCAAGCAAGACGAAAGACGAGGTGAGGGCGAGTTTAATACATCTGCATTGATCAAAAGGGAAGAATTCCTTGGAATAATCTATGGATTACAAAATAAAAAAGAAGCTCACAAGATTATTACAACAACAAAAATAATAAAAGAATACTATTAGACATTACAAAAAGTATTATTGAAAATAAGAAGTAATTTCCTAGAAAGGGATATTTCCTGTGTCTTGGAAAACATCTATAGTAATACCAATTCCTAAAATGATAATACACAGAATGAAACTGAATTAAGAACAATCCCAAATTTGAAGAAATATTTTTAAAAAGTAATTGAACGAAAAAATTTAAAAAAAAAAAAATTTAAACTTTTAACGATTAACATCAATATTAGCGCAGAAAAGAAAGCAGGAGTAATCTTCCAATATGTTAAGAGGGCATTCGAAACTATTGACAGAGAAATCTTTACTGAGTAAATGTGTAAATAGAGAATCAAAGACGTCAAAATGTAGTTTACTTCGTGTCTTAGGAATAGAAATCAAAAAGTAAAGTAATGTTTTCTCAGACGAAATTAGCATAGATTTAGGTGTTTTACAAGGGAGAGTTTTGGGTTCAGTTTTTATGTTTATAATAAAATACAATGTTTATAATTTACATTAAGTATATGATAAATCTATTTGGTAATGATTGTAAAATTCAATTATTTGCTGATGATACTTTATTGTTAGTAATTGAATAAATAACAATTTAAATATAATAATATTGAAATTAAAAACTGTGATAAAATTAAAGAATTTAAAAGAAAAATGACCAAATGTATAAAAATACAATATTAATTGTTTAGTAGTGAATTTAGTATACTTACTGGTACAGATGTAAAAGAGGTATGTATGTATTTTAATGTAACACAAAAAGGCGAGATGGCTAAATAAATTTAAATCTACCTATGTTTATCTAATCTAACACTATGCGACGCGATGTCGCACAATTTTAGAAAGTAACAACATTATCCAGCTAAATCAAATTTAGGGTCCCTATTCATATTGATATTTTAAAGGACATTCTGGTACAGCCACATAAAGGGCTTTATACGGAGAATCAATTTTCATTAATCATATATATTTTAAACATATATTAGGTTTCTAATTGTCAAATTTAAATTTTCTAGAACATGAATCAAGTCAATGACCCCAAGTTCCTTACTCATCGTTGTAGACAGAAGAGCACGCCTCGATTCCATCCAATATATTGGCAGCGGGGTACCTGCATCCCCCAACTCCGCCCTCCCTCATAGCAAACAATGTCAGCGACCACAGGAAATTGGGCGAGTAATATACACAATGGAGCGAGAAACTGCAGGTAGAGGATGGAAGGTGGCTCCTGTTTTAACTCAGACCTTTCATAACTTCAACGAAGATTAAATCAACTACGACGAACACTTTACTCTGTGCCGCCTTGTGTATCGCTACAGCCTTGTTTCAACAAATATTGGTACTTCAAGGAGCACACACAAGAATTTGCTCAAAGACTTTCTCGGACAGGAAGATCAACAGTGCAAATGATACTGATGAAGAGTGGCAGATCTAGGCAGGAAGACTGCTGAATTCCGCCCAGCAGTCATCTTACAAACACATTTGTGATTATCGACTGGTAAATCTGAATGAGTCTGACAGGTGAATCTGAAATTCTTTCCAATTACTACGAAAGTTTTTATAATATGATGGTACATTTTTGTTGCTTTCATGAAATTGTTTGATATTTACTAACGTGTATAGAATTAAAATTTTAAAAAATCTTATATCTTTGGACACATTTCTGTTGTATTGTAACACATTCAATTTGCAACTCACACGAGCAATGAATCTCGGTAAAAAATAGGCCTACATATTTTCTTGCTTTACCTCTAATGTAAGATAATCTCTACGATTTTCTTTACATATCCTATTATCCAGGTTATTTTTATAACACTGATTATATTACAGCACTACACGCGACTAATTTAAACTCTAAAGCAATTAACAAATTTACAAAGAAGAAAAATATAAATGATGTCGATATACACATTCATTTTTCAATAGTAATTGACTTATTAATAACACAGTAATATTAATATCGTCTCGTTTTGAATATCAAATCTACTTCTAATTCTTCTGAGAAATTGCTTTCTTAATTATAAAAACACGCAAAGAAACAAACCGGCGCACCTAGCGTAGGCTAAATATCATCTACTTACTTAAATATTCCACAAATACGAAGCAAATTATAAAATGTATTAAGAACTCAAAGCTTGGAAGGAAATACTTATGATATGGACTGCGTTAAGAAATATCACTACACAAAACCAATAGTGTTGTCATAAGCACTACAAACGTTAAAAACAATTTCAGATATTACACTTGTGTTCACATACCATTTTAGTGTATAATTTCGTGCGTGTTCAGTTCGGCCCGCACCGTAACAATAACTCTCACGAATTTACAAGCAATGCGAAGGGGAGAAAACAGTTATCGCCTGAGACACACAGTTTTTCTGCAGCAAATCAGATTCAAGAGATCGCTTTCGATTTCTTACCATCCGCCATTGAGAAAGATGCTACGCATTCCTGGAATTTTTGGCATCGCTAAGATTCCATGGAATGGGACGTGACTGCTACTACACCAGTAACCAAATATGTATACTGCGTTTAGTATTGATGACACAAAGATTTTACATATCATTCCGTGCGATTTTGGGAGATTCAAACACTATCTTAAAGTGAATAAAAAATTCACCAGATTCGATTCTATTATGCTTCAGAAGGACTTATAACCCTTACGCCGGAGGCTGGGCATTCAAAAGACTGCATAACGTTTTTAATGTATTTTCTCGAATATGAATTTCCCTTGCTCAGCTTCGATTTTCCATGAAAATTTCGAAAAACGTTTTGTTATTCATTGCAATAATGTTGTTTAACACTCCAACACTTGCAATTTTCAGCAAGTTCTAAGAAAATGACAGGTGACATGTCGGAAATTAAAATATTTATCCTTTTGTAATATTGTTTGGAAAATAAAAGACAATTTTTGAAAAATTTGTTGGCCTCATTTTGAGAAAAAAAAATTCGTTTTGGCATTTGAAGTGATTTTATGCCGAAATGGTAAGTACTATATCTACCGTTCCACAATGATCACGTTTACCTATACGTTGCTCTAATAACCTGTTCAAGTGACAGTTGATGGTCAGCATCATTACCAATAATAGTAATAATAATAATAATAATAATAATAATAATAATAATAATACTTACAATACTATAAATATCTTAATTAGTAGTGAGGTTCAGACCATCGACCTTGGTCTCCCGGCTAACCACTTGAATGAATAAACATTTATAAATTCCGTGGTGGTAGCAGGATCTTGTGGTAATCCATGAAGAGAAATGGAGATAATCCATAACAATTACAATTATAATATTTATTACGTGCCCAAATTTAACTTTCGGGAAAACAATTTCATCTCTTTATACACATACACATATATGTGTGAGTGTGTGTGCGTGCGTGCGTGCTTGCGTGCTGGCGTGTGTGCGTGTCCTGTTGTAAATGTTTAGGTGTGATCCATCTTACTAAGGCAAGACCCACTGAAGATAGGAAATTGTTTTCCCGAAAGTGAAGTTTGGAGGGGGGAGTATAAATGGGGGTGAGGGAAGTATAAATATTATAATTGTTATTGCTGTGGATGATTATCACTCTCATTAAACATTTATAAAGTGTTTAAGAGGAAGGGGCAACTCTACAATGCTAGTTTTCCAATCCTTTCCAGTCAAGGTAAAAAGGAAACATGACTTGCCCCCCCCCCCCAGTAATTTCTGAGATAACTAAACAATGGAATACTATTTACAGAAAAGTTCATGACAATAAATAATATAAATTAATTTCTGGAAATAAGGTACAATTATGGGACAATAGGATAGTGAATATTTTCATGTTAGAAAACTACTTTAAAACCCACATCTTAGTTCAATTACGTTCGGAAAAGAAGTCATTTAAAAGCCTTAAACGGAATTTTGGACTATTAAGTACTAAAAGAAGGGAGCTCGTGAACAATTTTCATATTTAATTATATTTTTTCGCTGTTTGGAAGGCTGAACTTGGCTATACAACTCAAATAAACGTTAATGCGTAGATTAACGTAAGAAAATTTGACACAAGGGCGCCCTCGATGCAGTGGATGCTTCAACTCCCGCCCCAGGGGCAGTGTCTGCCTTCCGCCGCGATCGCTCTCGCGCTCACACTCTGCAGTACCTTGGGGCAGAAACGCCACGTCACCGCACGCGAGGACGCGATGGGGCAACGGGGGCGGAGTCAGCGGGGACGAGGGCGTCCTCAGCGGCGTCTCAAGTGGCGAGGGCGGTGAGGACGGTCGGGAGCGGATGGGCGTGCTTCGTTAGAACTCGCTTTCCGGCCCGCCCGCAGCCACCGGCGTGGCGCCGCCTGGCATTAGTTCGAATTGCGTCGCTGGGAGAACATTTAACTCGGCCAACGGTGGAAGAGGGGGATGCTGTGCGAGCTGTGCATTTTGATGGCGCGGTCTACAGCTCCAAATGAGAGACGCAGTGAGAAGCGGAAGAACAAAAAGTCGGCAGTTCTCAGTCATTATTTACAGCATATGTAACAGAAGTGAAGCTGGTTAAAGTATTTTCTTTTTAATTTGTGTAATGTAATGGTAATTTTTGTGAGGAGTGTTAGTATTTTTAAAAATTTTGAGTTTATACGTCATGTTTTTTACATGCTGATTGAATTCAACAGATTATTTTGAATAACTTCCTATTTTATTTTAAACACACATTTTCCATAATTATTTATAATGTAAAAAACCTGTTTCGTAAATACTTAATTTAAGAAGGAATTGTTTCACAAATTTATTTAGTTTCGCCTGAGTAAACAGGAATAAACATCACCATGAACGTGTCTAGAACATCAAGAACAGAAAATCCCAACTTTTCTAGGATAATAAACAACTTTATCACTGTATAGTATTTACGTCCATGTTAAATCTTAAAGATATTGATTTTTAAGACAGCTGACACTGCGAGCTTCGTTATCCCAATATTAGAGGACTAATTAGTCGCAGCTAAGCGAGTGAGGACTGATTAATTGGCAGTTTAAATCAGCGGGCGGCTGCCGTCCATGGAAGCGAGGTGGGGTGGTGCGGCTTCCGAGAGAAGCGCGAGCGAAGGCGACGAGAGGAGAGAGGCCAAGCCCAAGCCGATGATGGCAGAGGACAGACAGACAACAACATTGAGACACGGTGAGAAAGGCAAAGGGCGATAACGGCAGAGAAAGCTCGTTAGAAGCGGGCCGAAGGTGGAGGCGGGCAGAGGGTGGAGGCGGATAGATGGGGGAGGCGGGCAGAGGGGGCGGCAGGCAGATGATGGAAACTAAAAGATTTTGGAGGTGGGGAAAGAACGAAGTGGCCTTGATGCTGGTAAGTAGCGGGCAAATTCCGAATGGACAGCGAGATAGGGTCGTAGTGGAAAGGAAAGAGCGAGGAAAGGGCGGAAAGGAAAGGCCGGAGCGAGCCTATGGATGAAGGGCGATGAGGAAAGAGAGGGAGGGGACATCGAGGCGTGAGAAAGGGGCGCGTTGCTTGCAGGAGGACGGGGTCAGAGGGTTGAGGGACGGGCGCAGGAGGAAGACTGCGCTCGTCGGGTTTAAAGAGCACCGCCCGAAGCGCACTCTCGGCATGTGAATGTTTTGTGTCGGGTTTAATTAGACCTCTTGAGAGTGAAAAAATGTTACCGTTGTTTTGCCGTAAAGTGTGGTAGCAAAGGAATAATTCCTCTACAAAAACAATTACTGTTGTTGACAAGCGTATTAGGAAGTAGAATTGCTCACTGTGTGAACTTTTCTCTTTTGCGTGAACTTCTCTGTAATATTCTTGAAATATTTGCAATCTCAAATTGCCACAACATAAGCAACCTACTGTAGGAAGCTATTATCTCCTCTACGTTTTCACTGCAATGTGGTTATATGTCACTTTTAAGAGGAATTTTTATTTTCCTATACACTTTTTTTCAAATTGTAATGATGATAGCATCTGCACTGAAAACCAAGGTGAGTTGCATTCCTTCTCGTGGATAGAGATACACCGAATGCAGAAGCAAAGCGTCTTGTAGAGCGCCGAGAATCGCATTTGTTCGTGCAGTACGAGTTCCCGGTCGCGTTTTGTACTCTGCAACTCCGCTGCATCTGCAGTATTGACCGATAATTGCGAAGAGAATTGGAACAAAGTTGTAATTCGTCCTATACGCTGTCGCACCCAAACGATGATCGAGATGTTACAGCAATTTTCGCCGTGTATAATCCTCACTTATCGAACATAACACTTCACATATCGTTGTTAATCCTATTTATAGAATGCTCTTGAAATAATATACATTCAAGAAATAATAGCAAATGAATTTTTGTACACATTACATTAAAAGATCACCTGTAGGTAAATGCCGAAAAATTTCAGTTAAAAAAAGTTAAAATAAAGTATTTTAAATGCTGAGACACTTCTTTTCAATATATCAACGCAGTTAACCGTTTCTTAATGAAAGTGAAACTAGAGAATGTAAATCGAAACAATTGCATAGTATAATAAAATCTCAAAAGATGAAATGCATTATTCATTATGACAAAAAGAGCGATATTGATGTTTAATTTCTCTGCTCACAAACTATAAGATGTTTAGTAGTAGTAATACTATTCGTATTTTAATCATAGTTGTTTCATTGAAAAATGCGAACAAGTATTGTGGAGTTTTCGTTCGCAATAGCATTGCAATTAATGACCTCCAATAGTTCATTTGTTTCACAATTATAACACTTTTGTAACACTTCTGCTCGTAAATAAAGAGCTCAATTTCACCATGAAAACAAAAAAATATAGGGGAATAAACAAAAGCATATTTCAGTTTGTTGTTTTTCAACCAATAAAAGAAACGTATTCGTGAACAGGGAGAAAGGGTGTGAGAGATGGGAAAAGGGTGTGTGTTCATTCTCCGAGCTCAATTCGATGTAAAGTTTAATATTGTAAATTAATATTGAATAATCAAAATTATAAATAAAATAAATATTTCCTTATGTGCCTCAAAATCAACAAGTGTTTTCACTAAAAGTAAACCAAATAAACGGAGAGTTTTCGTAGATATAATTGCGAATCTGTAAGTGATACTACGAAAACTGGATTGACCTGAATCCAGGCCGATCAGAGCTTGAATAGTATCCTGTGTACCTGGCTGCTTTGGTCGATTATTTTTGTCTCCGCCGATCATTCCCCGTCAAATGCACCTTGTAACACCTTGAACAACAGGCCACAGACAGCCCGCTCTCCTTCCTTCTTTCTTATCACAACTCATCCTCAAACGTCGTATTCCTCACGGCCTAGAGCGTCTTTGGCAATAGCAGTGCATTGAGCTCGGCTTTAGATTGAGCTGAGCCATCTTAGCAAGAAGAACGGAAAAAATGAAAGTTACTTCGCAGCTTATAGGCACACCTCGGTCTTTTCCAGTACGTTTAATTCCCCTATTATAAAAACAAGATACAAACGTAGACCAAGTTACAATTAAGTGAAGATTGCTCAGAGAAACTCTTAAGCCCTTTAGTTAAAGGCAGACCACATATCACAGTCAGGTGTGACGTAACAGGTTTTCGAGACAGGATTTTCCTCTGAGAATAGTTTTTTGCTAAACAAATTAAGATATTTAAATTCTGTGGTGGCAGCAGAGATTTTGTGATACTCCATGACTATTGTGGTAGATACCTCATTGACCCCAGATAGTTTAAGATATTTAAAATACCCAAACAAATTATTTATCCACCTATTATATCAACCTGTTAGTATTAGTTTCATGAGCTTGAGGTTTCTTGGATATCTTATATGACTATTATTATTTCGTGATTAATGTTCTATTTCAGTGAGTGTTGTATCTTAATAATATGAATGAAAAGAAGTGTAATAGAACGTCTTGCCTACTTATCCCAAATCTGTATGTAACCGCACCACGTTGCGGCGACAATATGAAATAAAACGACTATACCTTGAATCTCTCTACCCTATATAAAATCTATACAAATTTATGCCCTGCTAACTTTTGCCTCCTTTATCTAAAACTGTGCCCGTTACTTAGCTACTCCTTCAATGTTATAAAACTATTGAGCGTGAGGCTGTGGTTGGCCTGTACAGGAGCCTAACGAGATACTTGGACACTTGGGCGTAGGTCACTGTTTAATACAGAATCACGAAATCATATCATATGGCTTACTGTCGAACCAAATACGTCCGGCATTATTTATTCTTTTCTGGTTTTCACTCTCTCCACACTCCGCTGGAGACATAACAACAAAAACATACACAAATGCAATACAATAAACAACAAACACAATACCTGAAATACATAAAATCACATTCACACTTACTATTTACACAATCGACAAAAACAAAACAAATCATTCACACTTGAATGCGCATCCCTATTCTGTCTGAATATAGCCTATTATTATTTCCGCAAAACTTGGTCTTGTACATTAAAATCTAGTCTGTTCTTTCTTCCCATTTATCTGAACTATTAAATTACGCAAAGTTATTGCACTTTCCTTTCGTAGAAATCGGCCATCCGCGTAACGCCATTGTTCCATGTCACCTCCGTAGTATCACGTAGCATCCATTAATTCATCTCCCACAGCATCCATCCATTTCCACACGTTTGTTAACGACAAATTTACTTTAAATGAAGAATATCCTGATTAAAACTACTCACTAATTACTATACTAGTTTCTGTTAACTGCGACCGACAATATGGCGACAGTGTTCCGCGAACACTGTTTTTGTGAAATATATAAATATCTCTTCCACGTTTTATCTTTCCATTAACTCGACAGTTACTAAACACGATATATTTCACTCTATTCACAAACTGAACGCAATTTTCTATTAAAATAAAAATTTTTTGCGGAGCGTTTCAACATGCATCCGTATTCAAGCTACTTCGACCGCGCTCTCTACGTCATTGTTGTGTCCGGATCGTCAGCTCTTTTTTTCTTTTAACATCACACGATCGCTGTTGCTTCTCCTACAAAATATTACATCATTTAATTTAATTCACATTTTCTGTTCTGGCGTAGCCCTCAGAGTTTCCCAACGTTGCGACTGTTACCATAATTTTCTAAATGATTTATTCTGTTGGTTCTTAAAGTTTTGTTTGTATTGCTTCACGCGTTCTCTTAATTTTCGCCACAAACACCTTTTGATTTACTGAACCTTAAAGCACAACAATGGCTATCATGTCTGTTTACAAGCTGGAATTTATACTATACAAAAATGTTCATATCTTTCGAACGCGTGATGCGATTTCCTTCAAATAACTTGCAAACGACTTCGCTACATGAACGCTACTGCCCTATTTTTACTAATTGTAACTTATCAAAACACGAGGACAATTAAATCCTTAAAACGTTAGTTCATTAAACATTTTTTGTTTGAAATCAGTAGTACACCGTGTTATATCACACTTCCGTATTTTATGAAATTCCGTATTTTCAGATATATTTCATCTTTAATTCGGACCAATTTACTATACTATTCCTGGATTACAAAAATTGACGAGAAACAAGCCTTCATAATGAAAACCGTTAGCGATTTAATACACAAAAAATGTATCTTTACCGACTCCTCATTACTACACGCCAAGCGTTGTGTACACAAGAAAGTCGACCATCCAACCGCCCAAAATAACGAGATGGAGTCAGCGCCTAGAGAAGAAAATTACTCGCTTTTGCGGAAGATTTCTAATCTTTAGTCAGATTGTTGCAAACAAAGCACCATGATTATATGAACAGAAATAAAATGTCCACCAGTACGGGTTTAACTTCGTTTCAGCTACATCACTGCCGCATTTCAACTAGGCAGATCCTTCCTGCATTACGAGTGAATTTTATGTTTCACCGACTGTTCACGTATGCTTAAAGCACGGTGCTAAATCACGTTGCGTCTACGGTTTATTGCCTATAAAATGATTAGAGAAGCCGGATCGTTATTGTTCAGAATCCGCGTTTTGTTACGTTGGGTGAATTGCTTAAGCACACGATGACAAAGTTTGCAAAGATTGTAAAAACGAATTACTGATTTAACAGTAATCTCCCCTGCGTCTGCATCTACGACCAACTTTTGAAACTACCACTGTCTCTCAATCCGAAACACAGAGAGAAAATTACTAACACCATCTTTTAAAAAATGCATAATTTTCACTGCCCGTTTTATTACATTTGTTTCTTGCTATACGTTTTTATCAATACAATTAGCACAATTTACAAATTACAGTGTAAATCTTTTATTCTTTTTTAATTATCTTCTTTAAACATTTATTTTTATCTCTGAAATAAAATAGGTTGTCATATAAATATTACTAAACTAAGGTTTTTTAATTACACCCTAATAATATATACAAGTTCAATATATTTTCATTATCGATATTTCAATGTATATTTTATTATCCACAAGCGTATAGAATTATTGCTATTATTATTATTCTTACTATTTCAAAACAATTTTATGATAAATATAGTAATGTGGGTGAATTATATCTAGATATCTGTAATTAATATTGTAATTGGCATGTTTTTTTTAATTGTATGTAAACTAATTCTTTAATTGGATATTCTGCCACCATGTTTTAAAAATATACAGAAATAATGAATAATATTTTCTATCTAGTATTTACATAATAAACACGAGTTTTTCATTAGATGTCAGAGATACCCAAGAATCCTTAATTACAGTAATTTACAATAGATTTAATGACATATTATTGACCAAGTGATGCAAAAGAAATTTTAATCAGGTTCAACAGTTATTAAATGTTATACAATACTGCTAGGAATTGAGAAGACTGGAGAAGAAATATTATGTGGTTCCCGGAGAGGAGTGAGAAGCAGATTGGTCACATTCCAAAGCCAAATTAAGACGAGAGCAAAGAGGCAGAAGGAAAGAAAGAGAGAGCGAATACAATGTACAGCCCTTCGAGAATTCAACTGATGGTGCAATTAAATACGACAAATAAAATTGAAGTACACATCATTCTCGCTAAACAATATCTGTGAGTTTCGTGAATTAGGTTCTCAAATTCAAAGATTCAGATATTTGCTTCGTCTTACGGCATATAAAAGGCGAGTCATTTCATGAGGTAAAACATTTTTATTTAATTTTTACAAAGTCAGTTTATGATTTTCATTACTGTGAAATAAATACCATTCGACTACTCGTAATGTTCCCTACGCTACAATATTTAAAAAAATCGCTTTATATTTTCTATCAACATTTGAAGTGTAAAAATATAAGTTATGTAAAGTTTCTAATCTATTCCCTTAGGGGGGGTTGGATTGAACATTTCAAGGGGATAATTCGGGCACCGTGAAAAATGTATGTATGTATTTAAAGAGTGATTTTATCATTTAAAATAAAAAAATAAAAAGAATCAAATTAGAAATATAGACCAAAACAAGCTCGTAATTTCTAGCGAATATTTGAAAACTTTTTCATGAACTTATCACGAAAACAATGCTTGTCTCTCCTGATAGATAAAAGAAAGTTTCTTGCCAATATCTTCAAATACTACATTTGATTTTTCTTCGACAATAGGATAAATATAAGTCACGTTATGTTATGTTATTCCCTTGAAGAAATTTTATCTCGTATTCAAATTTTGTTTGAAGCACTTTCTCAGCTCGTCTAATGTAGTGCACGAGTTTTTTCTGAGGAAGTTTCACCACAACATAATCTGAATTTTTCATTTCTTCAGCACATTCATTACCTTCACAACTCACTTTCTTCAGAAGATGGCGAAGAACTGAAAGGGGAGTCCTCTGAGTCTTCCTAGCTGGAATGATGTAATAAGATTTTTTCTCTTGGGAACAATATTTAAGAGTCCCTTCAGCGAAGACGGGCAAGACCTGAGAGAACATAAAAAGGAGGGAGACACACTGGACATTTGTCCAAAACTTTCTTTTGAAGTTCCACGGGACAAATAAAATTCAATGATTTCACACATTCTCCTAATGTGAAAGCTTTCATATTTTCGTATGTGTATTTCATCAGAAATACATATGATAATTACAAATACACTACAAAGCAAGTAATTGACACTTAAGTCTCTTACAATAAACACGTGAGAAACGTATAAGAAAAAACACTAATATTTTAAAAGTCATCGTATCTTCAACAGGTCCTGCCTTTTCATAGGCTTGGAATAAAGGTGCAGTCGTTCCAATCCCTATCGTAGTGTGGCAGATTTAATTATGTTCAATGTTAGACCGTGTCCAATCTATCCCAGTCTTCATAATCTCCCTTTATCGATTTTTGATTTGATACATTTTTGCTTTTGATTATCCTTGTCATTTTAGCGTCAGAAGCAAAGATTCGCATAGGAAACCTTTTTTTGAAATGTTTACGTTTTGTAGCAGCCTGTATGTGGCGGGAACTTAGAGCACAGTTCGAAGATTTATTTAGAGATCATTAACGTCATTTGCAAATAACGAGAGAACTGGAATTCTGACGGCCAGTTGGCAAGCTAAAGTTCTAACGGCTTAATGTCTGGTGGGATCGGGGTCGCGCTCAATACAGGGCTGTCGTTGTATGCTCCTCAATTCCATCATTTCACAAAGTTTGGTTTTTCGTCGTTTTATCCAAAAACAGATTTTCCTCCAATAATACTCGAGTCTCTCGACAATACTTGAAAAATTTCTTCAGGGCTGCGACTCTTTAAGCAGAACCTTCTAGATATTCTAGAAGAAGAAAAACAGGTTAAAAACTGCTGTGTAGTAACGAAGCAAAATGATATAGAAAACATCAACGAAAAATGGTTTCTATGTTTTTTCTATTTCAGAATTTTTCTATTTCATGCGTTTTTCTATTTCATGCGTTTTTCTATTTCATGCGTTTTTCTATTTCATGCGTTTTTCTATTTCATGCGTATTTCTATTTCATGCGTTTTTCTATTTCATGCGTTTTCTATTTCATGCGTTTTCTATTTCATGCGTTTTCTATTTCATGCGTTTTTCTATTTCATGCATTTTCTATTTCAGGCGTTTTTTCTATTTCAGGCGTTTTTCTATTTCAGGCGTTTTTTCTATTTCATGCGTTTTTCTATTTCATGCGTTTTTCTATTTCATGCGTTTTTCTATTTCATGCGTTTTTCTATTTCATGCGTTTTTCTATTTCAGGCGTTTTTTCTATTTCATGCGTTTTTCTATTTCAGGCGTTTTTTCTATTTCAGGCGTTTTTTCTATTTCAGGCGTTTTTTCTATTTCTATCTATTTTTCTATCTATTTCTATCTATATCGGAAGAAGACAATGTGTCGTTCCTAGTCGCATCGCATCGCGATGGTCTGTATCCTTACTACGCTCGTCGGGGTGGTGGAGATGCTGGGGAGGGGGTGCCTGTTCGTGGCTCACTTGTATGTGCAGCCTTCCACTTCCCTCGTGAGTAGTCCACAACTGTGGCCAGCACGAAGACTCCGCCTATGGGCTTTAGGGGGCAAAATGTTGGTCCATCTTTAAATTTGTGGTGAACAAAGAGCGTTCACGGCAAGCTTTCTCAGCGTGTACTCGTTTCTCTGCCTCTCATTTAATCATTACTGCATCATTCCAATCATATTGTCCCATAATCACTTCATTTCGCCGCCATGCCATGCGACGCAAGTGAAAAATCATTTACAGTCACGAGAACAAACCCACGCAAAGAGCACGCCGCGAACGCTGCCGCTTGCGGGGCTACCACGCCGCGTCCTCTCTGTTGCCTTTCAACTCCATGTACGCACACGAAGCGTGCTGGCAGCGCAGGTGCGGAGCAGAGAGTATTCAGAGCATGTGTTTAGCTCGATTGACAGTTGCCGTGATGTCCAGGGACAACTACGACCCCGCCCCACACCGTACGGCGAACAGCGATCGCCGGTGGCGCTCTCAGTTCGCGACGGCATCGAACTACATGAATGGACGCTCGCGGACCAAGACTACTCACAGAATGTGACCTTCCGGAAAAGAGTCACTTCGGCGGCGCATGTGCGCTTTTGAATTATTTTGACATTTGTGACATTTGGATTGTGACACTTCAACTGGTATGACCACTGGCGTAGGGCATTGCAAAAGTAAAGTGATGGTAAAATTGCACGTGGTCCGTGACCCGTTTTATACGGTGTTACTCTAGCATACGCCTGGAGATGATCAGAGAAACCACCGGTTATTAGAGACGCGTTTTCTTTCAGGGCGGAGTTGCAATCTGCTTGAGACGGCACACTAATATTTTAAAAGTCACAACAAAAATGAACGTAATTTTTTATCATTGATAGGAGTAGTCTGCTTGCGAATTAAATTCTGTCAGGCTTGACAAACAGACTTTAACGTTAAAATTAGCAAGGCCACGGTGAAAATGGTTCATGTATCACAAATACGCGGAGGAGGCTCTAGAGCACACAGTTTAAATTTTGATTTTTTATCGATTTTGATACATCAATTTATTAATTTAACTATTAATATACGTCCAATTTTAAAAAATTTAAAAAAAAATAGTAATTTTTTCATCAATATTTATGACCAAACCTGTTACATTTCTTTTTAATGTAACGGCCGATTTATATTTTTAACATTGTATTGTATTTATCCGTCCACAGTCCTGATAACTGAAATTTTAAAATTGCAACATATGTTTATCAATAACATCAATATATATTTATCATAAACAATATCAACGATTGTAAGCTTCTTAAAAAAATCAAAACCTACAGAAGCAAACTGTTCTCGGAAGGCTTGTGAGCACCAGTCCCCTTTATGATTGATTGATTTTTTCGTGTTTCCGGGCGCGTCAACTGCTCTGGTCATTATTCATATTAGTGTAGTACATGTTTTTTCTCGGAAGATGGCGGTGATCTTCCCCTACTGGATGGCGAGATCCGGCGCCGACCTACCGTCAGCTAGTGGGGTTTCCCTCTAACCAAGACTCTCCCACCAGCGGGGCACCGCCCCAGCCGGGACATGCTCTAAGCTCCCGACCGGTCTCCCGGGATATGTGGTAGTGTAGTGCATGTTAGTGTAAGTGTGTGTGTAAGGGGAGAGGATAGGACAAGGAAGAGGAAGGACAGATCGCGCGCGGTCCGTGGCCCGTTTGATAGGGTACTGCCACGGCATTCGCCTGGTGTTGATCGGAGAAACCACGAAAAACTACCGATCAGAGCAGCCGGCCGCTAGAATTCTCCTCCAGACAGCGGCTGAATTCGATCTAGCTGGAGAGCTAGTGTCGAAAATCCTGCCGCCGTGGGGAGTGGGAACCTAGGACCTCCCGGTCAGAGGCGCTGCAGTGACATCAGTTGATGCACTGAGCTACCGATCCCGATCCCCCTTTATGATACAAGGCTAAACACATCAAGCAAATGCCCATCATTCTGTCCTGATCAAACGCAAAGCTTACCGATCGCCCGTAAGGTGGAGGGGGAGTCCCGACGGCCAGAGCTTCGCCACGGAAAATATGGCATCATTGAATTGAATTAAGGCAGGCACGACAACCGCGCCCGCACGAGCTACTTGTCCGCCTGGGATGCCCGGCGCCCCTACTGGCACGGGCAACTTCCTCTGAATTCCCGTTCATTTTCCCGCCAAATGCAGAAAGGGGTGGACACGAGCAAGCTGCATCGGTGCGAGGCGCGGAATAGTGGCTTCCTACGAAAATGTTTGCCAGATTTGTTCTATCAAACAACCGACATTTGAATTATGGGTATATTCTTTACTATGTATGCGGAATAGTGGCTTCCTACGAAAATATGTTTGCCAGATTTGTTCTATCAAACAACCGACATTTGAATTATGGGTATATTCTTTACTATGTATTACCACTTCCTCTTTGCTTCCTTTTTAAAGTCTGACTTGTATTAACATATTTTCCAAGAGGCAAGAATATGTTTAAATGGCGTATTCTTTTCTGGCTTTCGTTTTTTGATGTGTTATTAAATCATTAAATTATTTGTTGCAGATAGTAACAATGTGAAATAAATCAACAAGCCTCTATTAGTTAACAATTCTCGATTACGGACGGAGAGTGCTTTTAACAGAAAAGAAGCTTTGTCAAATGTTCTAACCTGAATATTGAAAGTTAATTAATTTAAATCACTCTTAAGTACACACCAGTACAAAATCAAGAAACTTTCGATTTAAAATATTTAATTTCATTCTCAATTAAGAATTTGAAATCGGACTGATGTATGATTGCATTTAAATGGATCAATTCTTTGCCTTAAAGAGAAAATAGGAATTAATGTAGCTAAATTTGTGTTAACTCTCAAGTAACTTCTCCCAAAGACTGTCATGATCCAGTTATCCAGTGACGTGCCGCCATTCCGTAGCATTTGCACAGTCCATACTTTTAAACCTCGCGCCAATTTCTCTGGACGCAGTGCCCGCCAGCTCTAACCCTGACGTAGTCGTCGAGCTCCTCTCCCTGTGGGGCAGCGCCGCCTGCAGGCGCGAAATTTCCCGCGCTGTGACGTTCCGTGCTGGGCTTGAAAAAGCCTCAGCTCCACCTCTTTAGGCAGGGGGGCGCGCTGCTCACCCGCAATAAGGAAGTTCCCAGGCTAACCCGCAAGAGAGGAAGGAGTTGGGCAAAAATGGAACTTGTTTTGGAGGAGTGAAGTGACGCAAACGACAGTTATATTGCTTTTCAAATTTCTGCTCAATGCCGCATTCGTCGTATTTCAAAAGACTTTTTGTGAAGGTGAAGTCGCAAACTACTGAGGGCGACAGAATATTCTTTTAAATGTCACAAGAGATGTATTACGAAAGCAAGTCAATAAATAAATCGCAAAAACGGAATTGAGGCAAAAATAATTAAAGTAACTTTCTGACATTTATTTTACTTTTCCACATAATCAGCTTGTACATTCAGGCACTAATCCCATCTCATTACAAGTCCTTGAAAGCCAGCAGCGAAGAAGTCCTTTGGTTGCTGGCGCAGCCAACGTGTAACTTCATTGATTACGGCATCATCTGTATCAAAATGACGGCCACCCAAATGATTCTTTAGGGACCCTATCAGATGAAAATCACTGGGGGCTAAGTCAGGGCTGTACGGTGGAAGTTCCAAGCGTTCTCAATTAAATGTCCGTAACAGCTCCTGCGATGATCTTGCTGTGTGAGAGTGCGCATTGTCGTCCAGAAGAATCACGCCCTTTCACAGGAGTCCAGGTCGCTTGCGGCGAATGTCCTGTCGGAGTTCCCGCAACACGACGCGGCATTCACAGTTTCAGCATGAAGCTGAAATTTCTGCATTATGACCCCCCGCATGTCCCAAAACACGGTGAGCAAAATCTTGTGGGCCGATGGATTTGTCTTGAACTCGTTTCTTGTTGGGGAGGCGATATGTTTCCATTCCATAAACGAACGTTTGGATACAACGGGAAACATTTATAAAATAGCTTCTTATCCACTGACGACACTTGAGGCATTCTAATTAACACTTCATCACCCTCCTTATACTCGCCTCGGAAGCATTGTTTCTGTTTTAGCTTTCTTTGGCTGCCTCCCAAATTTGTCATATAAAATTATTCGCGTATCTCTCACATCATCTGGGATCCCACTTATTTCTGGAGGTATCCTAACTTCTTCTCGAAACGGATCCTTTTCTCCTCTACCCATGTGGACTCTCTATAGGCGTGCTTCTGCGTGCTCCCATGCGAACATTATTCAAAACATTCACTATCAAACGGCTCCATCCATCGGTTATGGTTTCGAATGTAGACTCTAAATAAGCGTAAAATCTCTCTTCATAATTCTTTCTGCAGTTAGCTTGAGGATTCCACGTCGCGTAAATATGTTTGGATACTAATTCCTTCCCTATGTCTTGTTCCCTAATTTCCAATTATTTAATTTTAAATTATACTCCCGGAAAATTTCGAATAGTTTTCAACTTTAAATGTTCAAACATATTGGTAGAGAATAATGTTATATCGTCGACATACATGAGAGTAGTTTCCTTTAGCTCATCCGGTATTACATCGTCCAAATAACTGATTAAAGCTGCGCCACTCATTCTTAATCCAATGGCCATCCTTGAAAACTATACGTATTGCTCTCTAAATGAAAAACTGACAAATTTGCGATTCTGGGTGTGGTCCAATTTGCCAGTACGACGCAGTAAAATCCAGTCCCGTGAATATCCGAGTGTTCCTTTACTTCCGCACTTATCATCTAATTTTCGGCGGTTTTTCAAGACGGAGCGATGGTCTTGCTATTATTTCCTAGCATCAACACAAAACTGATCTTATTGTCTTTCATGAACTATCACTATTGGGCTTATATACGGTTGGTGTACCTGAAATGAAACCTGCAGCCAAAGAACTCTAAGTGCATTTTTTAATATTTAGCAATACTATTCAATGGTAACTGGTACTTTTTGGCGGCATAATAAAGACAACTTATTTTATCAATGAACGACTAAAATTGCTTCACAGAAAACTGATTTCATTTCTGAAAACTGAGGATCCTATAATCAAATTGTTTGAAACACTCAAGGAAACATACGCACAATGACTTCGAATATCGATGGTAAAATTCGTGTTGTTTTTGGCCATCTCTCTGCACACACGTTAAGATTATTAGCTCTGTTCGAAAGGTGGTTAATGTTCATGAAGATGCAGAGGAAATGCACGCAATGGATTTTTGTGTCAGGTACAACTCTGTCAGATTAGAAGCGTTTGAATTGAAACTTGGTAAATATGTCATAAGTAAGAGCTTGTTATGCTGTACGAGAAGTAATTAAGATATTTTAATTTTTTAGGGTACTTATCATAACGTCCCTACGACATTTTCAAAGTTTTCTGGAAATTGGCAGAAACTTTTTTCTTGACGTTTTCTTACCCGAATAGAAGTCTGTGCGTTTATAATTATGGAATAGTTTCTGTTTGCATTAAAAACTTCCACATTTGGAAAATTGCAAAACACTTTTAAATTTTAACAATCGGTGTGAACACCCTGAAAGCCAGCACTGATTCAGAGTAAACTATTTTCCGAAATGAAGGATTGATTGGCAGTGTTAATTAGCTCTAAAATTGTTTTGACAAGCAACATCAATATTAATACTTTGTTTAGCACCCATCTTCATGCGTACATTAGACGTAATGAGTATTATGGTCAACATATTCATCGCTGCTGCAGGGTGAGACAACTGAATAAAACTAGTGATGCTACAGAATTGCCCACCTTCTCGCACTAGATATTTTACTAATAGCTTTAGGTTGTGCTAACTTTTCGGTAATGCTCCCATTTTCTTCACAGGTGCTATTTGCAAGAAAAACAACACATATTTTACATTTTCTTAATTTTTCTCTCCTCTAATAGTACAATCGAAATATAATTTTAAAAATATTATTGAAGAGTAAAATAGTGACCCTTGTTAACACACATGCGCCAAAATTAATTTAATTTTATCGCCTAACCTTAAATACAAATTATAAGCTATCCTTATCATAAATTAAGAACTAAGATCATACATTTCAAACCCCGCGGTGAAGATACTGTAATGTTCCTTAAAAACCGGCAAACTCCATTGCAGAGAGTAAAACAATGTATGTATGAAAATATAACATTTTTAAAGTGCTTCGCGGCATGCTAAGGAGGCGCTGAACTGTAGAAGCCGACGCGGAAGGCCTATTCTTGGAACAGTAGCCAACTCCCATTAAGACCACTTTCCCTCACATTATTTAAATCGACAGGCGAACCAACTGATGGCCGATGGCGTCATACACGGTACAAAAGACATTTACGCATTGCTCGACGCTGGTATTGTTTACTGATATCCAGTGCTTCGAAATTCCATGGCGGCCAATAAATATATTACTCTATGAACACGCACTCTCGCATATGTGAAGAAAAAAAATAAAGCCAAGGTAATATAAACTGTATACACCTTACTAATATACAAAATGGTCACACTTCATGTCTGCCTACAGACCAACTCCAACATGAGTTGCTAAAGCACACAGGTGCATTGCAAGCTAAGTACGAACAGGGCCACGGCCCGAAAGTAAGTGAATGAAAAAACCGTGTTGTGTCAGGACAACGCGCTGAGCCACTCTATGCCAGAACCATGCGTATCCAGTTTTATTTTTATTTTATTTTATTTTATTTTATTTTAGTTTTTTTCCTCTTTCCGACCACGTTGAGATATACCAAAATTTTCCTCTCTCTCTACATCTATATCTGCTAAAGATCTTAGCGTCCGGCTTGCTGGGTCAATGGGTCACGATATAATTATAATCCTTATTACCTCTGTAATGGATTATAGGATCCGCCGACTATACAGCGCAGCTGGGAATCTGAAATAGAATGATTCTATTCCTAGTTCATTTCTGTTTGGATTGACTAAATGAAAAATCACTTTCTTTTCTATAGAACAAAATTTAACAAAGTTTATTTTTACTTTTTTGTCAAACAATTTAATGAATTTAAGTTAGGCCTTTGATCATGATCTCTTTCAATTTACAATTTTATACGCGGTTAACTTATCTTTTCTTCGTTGATGTCCCTCGTAGATTTCTCAGTCAGAAATATCTTGCGATCTTGCCGTAGTCCAAAATTCCAACGAAATCCTCTTCTGCCCTATCCAAGCTGTTCTCAAACTATCAAAATTACCAGTCCCGATTACGTCCTATGACATAGTCCGAACTTGATTACCACTCCGACAAAGTTCCTATTTATACTCAATATTGCTTCCACATGAAAATATCTACGATCAGTTCAGAAGCGCCTTTCAGAGCAGAATGAAATCTTCCTGCATGATTCATCCCTCGAAGACTTCGTATTAAACTACCTTCATTTTTTTCATAACATTTGACCGTCTAAACTTCTCCGCCCAATTCCAAAGTTTCTACTTTCGGCATCAACCCATCTCTTAATGCATTTAGAAAAACAAAACTACATTGTTTATTCACGGTCGTTGCTATGCTCTAGCTCTGTGATATTTCGTAATGCATGTTCCACCATATTGTCTCCAAATAAATGTTAATTTATTTTAACGTGACATATCAGGGATGTCACAGCTTCCTCTCTCCAAGCGTCATTTGGTTTGCTACAACCTAACTAAATGACAAGACTAAAATTGAACACTTCTTCTTGCTTCTTCACACTAAACGACATTAACACTTTACACTTTGCACTGCACTAGGTCTTGTTACTTGCTGCCCTTTAAACTATTACATTTCCTTTCGGAATGTGCCAACAATAACCATTTCATCAGGTATTCTAATAGCCGTATCTGCCTAAAATTTTTCTCCCATTAACTTCATTGAATACATAACAAAACAATAACAAAGAAAAACTATTACACCTAATATTTACAACTATTTACCAATCTCTGTCATGACCAGAATATTTAATCATGCGTGTCGTCCCTCATATACGGCTTCACGTTCCTGTAGTTATATGTTCCCATTTGCCGTCCATTTTCATCATTCAAAATCGCGACATTCTTGCTTAATCTTACAAATTTGGTAGGTCCTTTATACAACGTGAAAATTTATAATATAGCTTCTTATCCATTGACGACACTTGAGGTCTCTAATTAACACTTCATCACCCTCCTTATACTCGCCTCGAAAGCCTTTTTTCTGTTTTTGCTTTTTTTTGGCTGCTGCCCCCCTAAAATTTGTATCAAATTATTCGCGTATCTTTACATCATCTGGGTGTAGTCCAATTTGCCGTACGACGGTAAAATCCAGTCCCGTGAATATCCGAGCCCTTTTTCCCTTTCCCACATCATTTCATCTAATTTCGGCGGTTTTCATCGAGCGATGGTCTTGCTATTGAGTTTCCTAGTATCAACACAAATCTGATCTTATTGTCTTTCTTCCGAACTATCACTATTGGCACATACGGTGTCATCGATTTTTTTATTACCATCCTCAAGCATCGTTTTTTGTTTACTACTTGCTAATTTTATACATGGGGATCGGATATTGTTTCAGATTAAAGGTTCCTCATCCATCAATTCAATTTTTAAATTGATATCCCTTACCGCCCTTGAACTTCAAAATGTTTTTATTCATTGATAACATTTCAATAGCTTCCCCTAGCATCTATTCCGTTTTCGTCGACCGCGCCCTCTGCTGCCGTGTGGATCTGGTCCCTGGGCTCTTCAATTTGTTCCGCAATATCGCAAATACACATATCTTCGCCCTCCTGGTCTTTGATCCCTAAACAATGTTGTTGCCCTTTGTCACCTCTAACAATACACTCCTGTTACCTATTCGACCTTGGCGTCACCATTTTAGGCCATCAACCCACAAAATTGGACGAATCAAATTTTCACTACAATTGCCGGAAACTGAATTGGGTCCCTTGAACTCCACTTCCACCAAATTTGCCGACTTTTCGTTTTCGATGCGCCTTCCATTAGCTGTCCGAATATCCAAACTCCTGTGGGTAGCTCATCAATTTTATTTCCTTTTCTTTAACTGCTCATACAATTTTTCCGACACTGCACAAACATTAGCACCTGTGTCAATTAAAATGTCTACAGGTATATCTCGAAATATCCCTTCAAAATTAAACACGTGCTATTCTCCGCCCGTTCGTCCGTATCTTCCCTTAATAAATCTTCGCCGATACTTCAATGCTATTCAACTCCTTAAGAACCATCACGCCTCATTATCATCGTTCGAAGTATCCCGCCCATTTACTGAACACTGGGAGTTTTCCTGTTCAATCGCATTAATTTCTACATGTTCCCGTTTATTGTCCTCTTTGAACCTCCGCGATACCCGTTTTCGGTCTTTATTTCCCATTTTAGTACTATTTCCCTGTCATCCTTTCTTTCTGAGCTATAATTTCTCTGGCGGTTGTAATTATTCATTGTTTTTCCCGTTCCATTGTTATTCCTCGTTCCTGCTTTCATTATATTGATACCCGTTACTACGATCATAATCACTATTCAATGTCTGGTCGAATCGACTTAAACGTTCGACCAGATCCTCAGAATCAATAGGCAAGGAGTTCCACAATAAATTTTGGATATTTACAGGCAACTGACGAATAATAATTCTAATTAGTTCATTGCTGTCCATTCTCTTCTCATGCCTTGAATGCTGCTATTTTACGTGTGCGAAGTCACACATATTCTCGGCTCCACCTCTTCTTATACCTTTCACTCATTAATTTGTATTTTAGATCGAACTGTGCTTTCGTTCCAATATCTTTTAAGAATTTATCCTTCCATTCCTTATAATTAGTCGGTTCCGGTACTAAAGAGGTCAACCAATGATGTGCTTTGGACGACATGGCTTGTTCTACTATATGCAATTTCAATCTTTCAGGGATATTATTTATCTTAAAATAATTTCTAATTTTGAAATAAACGACCACGGTTGTTCTTTCACATCACCATGAAATTTTAGGTGGCTTGGTATTACAAGCGCTGATGCATGCATTGGTATATTTCCCTGAACGCATCATGAATTCGTTTTCTAACTGTTCAATCTTGTCCTTAATGTCCGACATATATTTCCAGATTCAGATTCTTGCACCATTTTAATGTTTCTAAGTCCCTCCTTATTCGTTTTTCTAATTTAAATCCGAATTAACTAATTTAGATTCTATGTTTTCAATTTTTCATGTTGAAGGACATTGCATTTAAATTATCTACAGCGATTCGACGATTGTCAACTTTTCGCATTGTTGATCATGTAAATGTCCTAATGTCACAATGTTTTCTGAAATCCTTAACTTGGGAATTAATTTTGTTGCCAGATTCTTTTAATTCCTCTGCATTTGGTCGACTTGATTATTAAAGACTCAATTTTACAATGAATAATTGAATTCAGCCGATGTATCCGCCCGTAATTGCACTATTTCTGTGTATTTCTGACGAAAATTCTTCAATTCTAATGACATTTCCGATGTCATTCCTTCCATTAGCGTTATTTTTTCAAATTCAATATTCATATCTGAAGTGATCCTCTAATTTATTATTCATATCTAAGTGATTCCATCTAATTTAGTATTATTATGCCAAGTTTTGCGTCTATTCTCTAACATCTTAAGAATTAAATTATTAGGGTCCATATTTTCTAACAGTGCAGCCATTATTTCCTTTCTTGTGGTTCAATCTCAATAATTTCCGAAATTTCTCCCTCGGGGTTAGTATTAGCAGACGCCATATCATCTACATTAACATTCTCCATACGCAATTTTTTGCTCCTAGTATCCATTTTGAATTCTAATACAAATTAAAATCTCTCTGTTAAATTATTTTAAAATCACACCAATGAAATGGTCTTGGCCCTTTCTTATAACTAACAATTAATTTCAAATGTCAATCCATAAATTTCAGATTCCCTTTGGATCACTATATTATAATTTATCCAGTGTCACCAATTGTTATAAATTATAACAAATTATGCATCACGTTGAGGCGCCATTTTGAGATATACCAAAATTTTTCTCTCTCTCATCTATATCTGCTAAAGATCTTAGCGTCCGGCTTGACTCAATGGTCACGATATAATTATAATCCTTATTACCTCTGTAATGGATTATAGATCCCGACTATACAGCGCAGCTGGGAATCTGAAATAGAATGATTCTATTCCTAGTTCATTTCTGTTTGGATTGACTAAATGAAAAATCACTTTCTTTTCTATAGAACAAAATTTAACAAAGTTTATTTTTACTTTTTTGTCAAACAATTTAATGAATTTAAGTTAGGCCTTTGATCATGATCTCTTTCAATTTACAATTTTATACGCGGTTAACTTATCTTTTCTTCGTTGATGTCCCTCGTAGATTTCTCAGTCGAAATATCTTGCGATCTTGCCGTAGTCCAAAATTCCAACGAAATCCTCTTCTGCCCCATCCAGCTGTTCTCAAACTATCAAAATACCAGTCCCGATTACGTCCATGACATAGTCCGAACTTGATTACCACTCCGACAAGTTCTATTTATACTTCAAATTGCTTCCACATGAAAATATCTACGATCAGTTCAGAAGCGCCTTCAGAGCAGAATGAAATCTTCCTGCATGATTCATCCTCGAAGACTTGTATTAAACTACCTTCATTTTTTCATAACATTTGACCGTCTAAACTTCTCCGCCAATTCAAAGTTTCTACTTTTCGGCATCAACCATCTCTTAATGCATTTAGAAAAACAAAACTACATTGTTTATTCACGGTCGTTGCTATGCTCTAGCTCTCGTGATATTTCGTAATGCATGTTCCACCATATTGTCTCCAAATAAATGTTAATTTATTTTAACGTGACATATCGGTATGTCACAACGTGTTATGACGAAAGCAATTGTTAACTACTATATGTATTACCAACTTATTATTAAGCTATCCTTGTTTGACATCTTGAGTATTGTACTGAGAGAAAATGTAAGTAAATAGTAAATTTGACTTTCTTCCGGTAAATGTGTGTTGATTATTTTATATTATTTAAATTCATTGGGTCAGTTTTTTTTATTTTTTAATTAAAAATTTCATGGTAATAATCAGAGGACGTGCCAACTGCGGTTTTCACAATGTAAAATATGCACTATTCATCAATGGAACACTAATTAGGAATGAAGCCATTGTCATCACTGCCAACCCAAGCAACCAAACATTTTTTAAAAATCAGAAAATTGAATTACGTTAGTAAAAATTAGACAATTATTAATAAAAATGTCATAACAGTTATATCACAATTGTATCCAATTGTACTACTTAAATAACTTAATGCTGATGGGATCTTGAGTATTTAGTACTGTATGTTGTTTATTAAAAATTTGGGCAGAATACTGATGAAAATTCTGCGCACGGTATAGCTGATAACGTTGTTCATAAGCGAACAAATGAACGAACAGAAGCTTTGCAGTAAATCAATTATATTTCAAGTGCCCACAGAACGTTTAGTCTGACCTAACAAGGTGTTAGAGAAAGTAATTTACCACATTTAGAAACAAGAATTATCCGCTTTTTCCGTGTCAGAGCCGTACAATACGAATTTGTCTCAGGTAAAATCATCGTATTTCTCTGCAGCTTTACCTGTAGTTCACGAAGAACTCCGCTACGCTTCACCTGAATTGTTTGCTCACTGCACGCATCGTTTGCCCTAACAGGGTGATTTTTTATGTCCTTTCC